>VZRS01000247.1:1527086-1572352 GCA_013398055.1 Ifrita kowaldi | reverse complement strand
TTTTTTTTTTTCCCCCCCAGAATATTATAATGTAACTGGGCTACCTTTAATCTAGTTCTTTGGGTAACTACAGTGAATAACAGCCCTTAACTTAACAATGCCAAATACAATTTGTTTCCTTGTCTGATTTTGAAGTCCTTTCTAAAACGTCACTGCTAAAAAGCTGCTGATATGCAGGCTATCCATTAAGGTTAGTTTACTGTGTCCCAGTGACTCTGTATTATGGCAGATTCGGTTGAAAACAAACTGCAGAACAAAGGAAGACATACTTAGCATAAGTGACATATAAAAAGTTAGATATTAACTAATTATCTAAACTCGTCCCTTAACCACTGACAGGAAAAAATGTCACCAGATAGTAAATCTTATTATCCCTCATCTCAAATTTAGTAAATTTTTTATTGCTTTTTCCCCCAATATATATATTCATCTTTTAAAAACCACATTTTCGTTATAATCATCCGTCTCTAGACTCCAAATTGTGAAAATCTCCATTGAAGTTATACTTTGCTATTAGTATAAATATTCCAAAAAGTAACAAATGGTAAAACATGTTATCATCAGCTCTTCCTACACACTGATGCAATAAGAGATCATTCTAATACTTAGTATCCCAGTGCCATACTTAATTGAACAATGTATATGTTAGAAAAATCCAAAGAAAAAAACAACCCCACCCACCTGCTTAATCACACCTGGAAGACAAGATAACAAAAATAGCAAAAAGAATCTCAAATTCACAAAATTCTATTTAATTAAATTTAATTAAGACCATTACATTTAAATGACAAAGAATTTACTACTTCTTTCCAAATTGGCACTTTCAAAAGAAATACTCATAAGAGTAGTGGTTCCAAAAATGAGTAACAAAAGATTTGCTAATAGATGTAAGTTTGTGTCTTTTTATGTCTTTATGCTGAATATTTCAGTCACAATCACTAAACATGAAAATGAATTAATTCTTACTCATACTAGCACATTATTTTAATTGGCTCAACAGGCTGGACTGGGTTGGATATCAATATTAGAAATTATTTTGAACAATGTTAGTTGGATTCAGGGGAAGGACTAGTAGGATATTGGATTATTGGAAAGCTAGAGTGACAGAATAATGTTAAATAAATAAGAATACTTGTCAAGTCTTTTAAAAATGCATTTCCTTGGCTCGCTTCATGTTTTTTGGCTCTTTTCCATAGATGTTCACAGCAATTGAGTTTTACATACACAAATTATCAGAGAAACTAAATTTGTCTTATGTGCAAGTAATATTGGTAGAAATACATTTTCTTTTTTTTCAGTCAGAGAATACAAAAGATAGTGTACAACCCACTTGAACAAGCAGATCTTGAAAAGAAAAACAAAACAACTAGGAAAACGAGCATAAAACACTGCAAAGAATGGCTGTTGGGAAACTAAGCAATGATCACTTTAGAGTAAATTTGAGCAAATGAAATAGAAGGGAATACCATGACATCCTTGCCTTAGTCTTAAAAAAGGAGAAGAATCAAAAGGTAGGAAACTAGCTCCTAAAAAGTATTGATACAAATGGTCCATTTAATTATGAACATTAAATCAACCTTTGTCTTGGAAAAGGTCAGAATTGTTCATCTCTAGCATTTAGTCCTATGGGCTTATAAGAAGAGATAATTTTAGATAACTGAGATTATTAAATTAGTTTATCAACCTTGAGAAATAACGGATTGAGAAAAAAGGACAAGATGGTTTTATATCCAAGATGGTACTGGAAACTTAATGGGCTTATGGACTGGGCACTTTATATAGCCTGTAACGCAGAGTCTTTCATGTATGTGTAGGAAATCCAACAAACCAGATTTTCTTCCACACATGCAGATCAGCCATGCAAGACATATGCATTAGAAATACTATAAACATTTTAAACAGAATAAATTCACTTTCAGGCCCTGTTTAAAACCAAATCCCACATATACCCACCTCAGCACAAGACATATAACTGGAAGACATAATGCAGAAATGCTAAGGAAAATTCATAGGACTCAAGATTTTGCAGTCTGAAACTTTAAATTTTGTGCTTCATGGAACTTTGTGTCAAGAAACCACCAGTATTTCTGAGAATCCTAAAAGACCCTTAAGTAAATCAAAGTCAAGTTTAGCTTGATTCCAGCAGAGTTAAAAACAGTGGCTCTCAAAGGGGCTGAATTCCTTCCATGCTTTCTGGAAAACCAAAACTATCTGCAAGATTGATAAAGAATATTTTTCAATACATTTGTTATTTTATGAAAGCTAAGGTTTCTCAAAGACATATCCTTAGCCATGCAAAAGTAAAGGAATTTTAAGCAATTTGTAATTCAGATGAAGATAAAGAACTACCTTCATTGTCTACAGTAGCCTGGCTAATTAATGAAGTATTTATTTTACACCTTTTTCTTCCAAGCCTTTAGCATTGTTTGACAGTGTTGTTTATATGACCTTATTTCCCTAAACAATATTCCTTCTCTGAAGAATAATTAGACCTTTGTTACACAGCACTGTACATGACCGGAGAGAAACAAGAGTGTTAAAAGTTCTTGTGATTTACCTCCTCTTGTCCTGAAACATGGGTTTCCAGTTTGGCAATTTAGTANGAAAGTAAATAGCAAATATTTTGGTAAAATGAGTGACATGTAGCGAGTGTTTTTAGAGAAGAAAGTCTGGACTCGTGGGCTGGAAGGGGAGATGTTCACCTCTCTTCAACACAGGTCACCTATATTTTGAATTCATAGCTAAGATGAAGGATTGTACTCAATGTATAAGTACAATGTATAAGTTATGAGAAATCTACTTGTCCTAGCATTGTTGCAGAGTTTACTTTAAAATGTCGAGTCACACTTTCTTAATTAAAGGCACTACTAGTATTTGGAATAATTTCTAAGACATCTGTGAAGGTTTACTTTTTAGAAGCATGAAAGGAACTTTAATATTAAGACAAATGGAATCACTAAGCAGAAATCAATTACTGGAGAGCATAACATGGGTCTGAAGCTCTTGTTTTGTAATATTTTTTCAGTAATAAAATTTTGCCACAGAAAAATTTTGTATTTTAATACAATTGAGAAATTGATGTATTCTGTTTGCTAGAGAGATACTTACCTTGGCGCTTGTGACGTGGAAGAAATTTGAGGATGCATACTCATAAAATGAAATTCAGAACAAAAATATGTCTGATATTCTGACTAAATATTTCAAATTAAAACTATAAATAAATTTAGAATCAAAGTGAAACTACAAGAAAGCAAAATGGATTCATTACAGAACTTGAGTTACCCATATGTAAGCTCTGTGTGAGTCTCTAGATCTTGGTAGAAAGAGACACTTTTTCAAAACAACAGACTGACAGTGTTGACAGGAAACAGATAGAAAAAAAAACTGTAGGATAATAAAGAAGTGATGAAGAAGAAATTTCGCTCTGAACAGAGGAGAACTCACACATCATCTTCTGAAAACGGTTTACACATTCTCAAATATTTTTAAGGTATTCTGTCTACATAATATATGTATTCTTGAAATTGAAGGCAGATTTTCATGCATTTTGATTTTTTTCTCATTGAAAATAAGAACAGTAAAAATAGCCTTTTATATCTTGTCTATCCTTGAATCTTGTCTGAACTCAAATTAACTTAAATTATGTAGATTATACACTCTAACCTCCACATTTTTAAAGGAAAGTGAAAATTGTGCAATATTTTTGCTATGAGTGAGCTATTAGGGTGATGTATTTCCAAAATTAAAAAAAAATAAGTAGAAAATATTTTCTTATGTATGCTGCTAAGCACTGATACCACATTGAAAAAAAATATTGAGACTTTTATGAAAATGGTGTCTTGGCCTGTTCTGACTCAATCATTTAGTCTTATTTTTTATTTTGGGAGTAATCTAGTGTTACAATGGATATCAATCTTCAAAACGGGACTGGAATTCCTTTGCAAGGAATGAAAAAAAGAACGCAATAAATAAAGTGGCTTATGATGTCACTAGTAAGGTCAAATACTCCTACAAACTCTTAAGCTTCTATTGCACAAGACTCATACAGCTCTCAATTATTTAGAATAGCAGTACTGTAGTTATTGACAATATAGGAAATATACTGTAAATAAATATACTGTACTAACTGTGATCTCAGAAAGTTCACAAGTGAAATTTAGGATTCTAAATCCAAACTGATATTCTAAAAAGTCTTATGCAGCTGCTATTAAACTGACTAGTTATTTTGGCTAGCCAATTTTTGGATTCCAGCTTATTGGTATATAAATTTACTATTTTCAGTTACCCTGATACCTGAGGTTTATGGCCCAATGTATCCTAATTTTAATTCTTCTGCAACAGTTGGATCTTCACTCACAGTCATCCAGCCAAGACCTAGCAGTCAGGTGTTTTGGAATCGTTGCTAAATCATCTGCAAATATATGCTGTTAGCCATAGGAAGAACAAGTGATCATCTGAAAACATTAGTGATCAAAACTTTCTTTCAGGATACATGAAACGTCATCCCTTTTCCCATGCTTCTGCCTCAGATAATTTAAATTAATGACCGCAGTCAAAGAATCAAAAAAATCAGAATATTAGAAGATTACAGAATGATTGACCTTGGAAGGTCCAGGCTGCTCAGGACTATGACCTGTTGCATTCTGAATATCTTAACAGATGGAGATTCCACAGTGTCTCTGGACAGTCCGTTAGAGTTGGCCACTTCCAAAGAAAAAAAAAGCTTTTTTCTGTGCTCAGATGGAATTTTATCCTTTTTTGTTTGTGCCCATTGTCTCTTGTCCTGTCAGCTGGCACTACTGAGAGAAGTCAGTATCCACCAGGTATTTATATGAGATCACCCATGATCCTTGTCTTCTCCAGGCTGAAGAGTCCCAGCTCTCTCAGCCTCTCCTCATATGTCCATCCCCTTAATCATCTTATTGGCCTTGTGATGTACAAGCCACAGGAAGTTTATATCTTTCTTGTGCTAGGGAATGCCTAACTGGACACAGTACTCTTGATGTGGCCTTACCAGTGCTGAATAGAGGGAAAGGATCACCACCCTTGACCTGCTGGGACACTTCTCCTACTGCAGCTTTGGGTACCATTATATTTCTGTGTGACAAGGGCCCATTGCTGGCTCTGGTTCTATGTGCTATATGCTAGAACCGCAGTTCATTTACTGAAAAGCTGCTTTCTAGATATTTATGGGTGTTACACAGCTACAGAAAAATAGTAGATTTTTATATATATATATGTATATTTATATATGTGTGTGTGTATATATGTATGTATACATATGTATATACATATAGCTATTTATATTTATACAGCTATATTTATATAGTTACACAGATATTCTAGGAAACATACTCCATTCAGCTATATCAAACTTTCTTTGGTGCCAGATTCCTGCCCATCTTGATATAGTTGGTAATTCCTATGGTGTTCTATAAAGATGCCTAGTCCTCTTAAAAGAAAATCATACCTAGTCCTCTTAAAAGAAAATCATAATTTCACTATGCTGGCAGTGAGAAACAAAGAATAATTCTTCAAATGGAGACGTGTTTTTCATTTTAGGAAGCAGGATACTTGTCAAGGGCTTTTTATTAAATTATTGTTTCAGCATAGTAGTAAGGGCTTTATAAGCACTGTGAAATTTATAGATTAAGTAAATTAATAGATCAAGTATATTAATCACAGCTGTCTACATACAAACTAAAGTCCGAACAAGCTAGACAGGGAAGTGGGCTCTTGTGCCCGTGAATATGTTTTCTTAATTGACTGTTTGGCTCAAGAGCTATTGTGAACAAAAATGTTTCTAGCTTCTCTATTCAGTCACACAGAAGACAGCATGTGTTAAGCGTGGCCAAATCACTGAGGAGAAAAATTATACTGCAGGTGAACTGTTAGTGTGAAAAGCGCCAATCTGATGTCCAAGGATTAGACTTCTGTAAAATATAGTAACTGTAGATACGTTGGCATTTTTTTGCAGACAATCATAATATTCTCAGGTCTGAGAATTCTGTCATTTGTTGACAAAGCTGTTTTTAATGCTATTTTACAATAATCATAATATTTTTGTGAATTTTTCCCTTTTTTAGTTTACACGGTGGATGTACAGGCAAAAATGGAACCCAAAGAAATGTATCTCACCCAAAGGCTTTTGAAGATCTAGATCTTCTCTGAGTTTTGTATAAATATGCCTATTTCACTAGCACCTAGACTTCACTGGTCGCTTTGGAATAATTGAAGATAAAATGTCCATTTGGCTTCATTTGCTAACCCAAAAGAGTATTTCAGTATTTCCCCCTTTTTTTTCTAGTGCTTTCTTGTGTGTCTGTTTCTTTGTCCTTTTCTTCTAGCATTAGTATAACTTCTCTACCTGTTTTTTTGTCATTCTCTTGTCACATTATTTTTTCATCTTGCTTTGACTTATATGGCTTTATTTAGGGCATTTATTATCACTCTAATTAGAGAATTAGTGTATTTTAATACCAATATTGTAATACAATATTACAATGCATAGTTTGTTCCTGTAATTTCTAGCTGTCAAAAATATGTAAATAATAAGGTTATTATGAGAGGAAAGTGGTAACAATAATAATGCATTTACCTGTTATCCTGAGATGATTTCTTGTTGTGATCTAGATTTTATGAGTATGTTTCACAGCATTATATGCAGAATTAGGAAAGAACCATGCATTTCATTCCTACCTTTCTGAGTACTGTATTTTGTTTAATAATACTACAAAACTAAGGATGACAGATTAGCAGATAAAACACTTCAGATCCATCACCAGTCAAACACATTCAGCCAATGCATATAATTAAACCTTATGTGTATATGTTAAGGACAAAAACTGTCCTTTATTGGTTCACAAAGTCTGGGAATATCACATATAGAACCGTAGATATTGGCCATAAATGCTAAAAAAAGTGTCTTTATATGTATTTAAGGAGCAGTGCCCAACTGCAATTGTAGAAATTAAATGTGTATGTGTTTTTATCTATGTATGTTATAAAAAAGAGAGACACTAAGGAATGTGACTGCTCTGCAAGTATTTCAAACAGACCAAAGGCAGTGTAAACTTTTTAATGCACTAAGTCACTTAAAATAAATTTATATTGGGGGATCAGGCACAGTTCTGCACCCAGTCAAGTCAATAAGAATTTAGCCACTAATTTCAAAGAGGTTTGGACAGAGCCCAGAATCAGATTAAGAGAATAAATATTGCAGAAGTATTGCTGACTTTTTTTAAAAGTATCCAAATGCAGTTCATTCAGCGTGACCCCAAAAAACTTAGTGCAGAAACAAAAAAACTAGCCATGTAACTTGATGCCAAATTAATCCACCTGGACCAATAAACCAAGAAAAGGCTTCCAGACTCAGCAATGTAATATCAACAGAAATAAAATCATAAAGGAGAAAAAGGTTGAGTGAAGAAAACTTCTTAGGAAAATCAGAAGAGTATGAGGGATTATTATGAAAAAACCTTGGGATCAAAGATCTTGAACATAAGTTTTCATCAGGGCTCAAGATAATACAAATTGGTTTATGATGCTTGTTATTCACTGATTCACTGAAAAGAAGTTGGCAAAATACTGTAACTCTATTTAAATCTTTGGTTTTCTTAGTTTTATTTTGGTTTTGAATGGGGAAGAAGAATGATTTCTGCTAAATTTTCTGGTATTTCCATTGCCTAAAATTAACTGGAACACTTGTATCCCTGAACAACTGCAATTCTACTAAAGTGCAGTAAAGAAAATATTTGATTACTGGAACAAGAACTGTACATTTATACAAGTGTGGGCTTCTGTTGCTTACTGGAATCCCATCTCCATTCGTTTTTTAGCTATTGACATGATGACAAAATAGAAACATTGAAAATTAGAAACACTCGTGTTTTCTTTGGAGAAACTTGAAACCTTTTTAAATGCTCATATTAGTATCCACCAGAGCCCAAGTTATGTGAAGAGAAGCAGAACCAATACAGGCCGAATTATCTTGACCAGTTATGAAGCAGTACATGCTAGCACGTGTGAAAATTAGAGGGAACAGTTCTAGGTTCATGCTGCATAACTCTTCATGTGTAAACTGAATGGTATCTTCAAATCTCTTTTTTTTTTTTTCTGTTACCCTTTTCCTTTTCACTTTTCTTTTTTTTCTCTCCCTCTTGTTTTCTCTCTTTATGAAAGCTTTCCTAGTATTCATATACTCTAGATTTCCATTTGTAGTGTCAGCAACTTCACACTTACTGTTGTTCTCACTGTTTGCTGACAATATCTGTTCTCCCTGCTTACAAGAAGATAATGATGAATAATGTAAATACCTTAAAATCATTCCATATTAAGTGTAAACTATGCAACTATTCCAGATCATTATGAGCTGGAATAGAAATTGAAACTCAGAATGTAGAACCTTAATATACACATATCCCAACAGCATTGCTGGTGTAAGTAGTGCTTTCATGAATATAGGGGGCGAATACAGGCGGTTAATGCCTTCAGAAATTCATACTTGTGCATTTTTTTACTCAAATAATAGAACTGGTGATATGTATTTGGACTAGTTTCCAAAGTCCTTCTTAATGGAAAATAACTGTAAAAATTAATTTTGTTTTATGGGTATTTGAGTGTACATTGTACATGGTTGTATTGATTTTTTAAAAATTGAAATAGCATTTCATATGAAAGAAAGCAGAACTTATAACTGGCTTTTCCCAGGCTCGTTATAATCTTAGTCATAATGGTATCATCCACACACAGAATTAATGTGGCCAAATCTTCATTTGATCAAGATTTTCAAGTGCACTAATTTGCATGATGCAAGAATAGTAACTGTAATCTCCTTTCCTCAGGCAGATTCATCAATATTTGGGACTTTGTAACTGAAACCAAAAAAGAACAAGATAGAGTAAAGGAGACAAACAGTTCTACTGTAATTCAATCTTAATAAGAAGTTGTCAATTCTTAATAAAGTCTTTTCCAGTCTACTTTCTATGTCTGTGAGGCATACTAGAAATTAAAATTGTATTTTCAATGATTTGTTCCAGTATGTTTCCTTTAATAGAAATTAAATAATAATTTAGAATCCAATGTTCATAGCAAATATTCAGTGACAGATAACTGATTGCTTCATGCTGAAGGATGAAAGGACCTAGGACTAGATGGCTGAATGTGTAACTCATGATGGGAATCATTACAGCTTTTTGTAAAATACAGTGAGCTTGATGATATCTTGTAGTTCATAGATGTGGCTATAACTAAGAAAGTTCAGATGTAATAGCTTTTGAGAAGAGTTGAAGCTGTCCATTTCATAGCATGTCTGTAATTGAGATTTAATTAGGTCTGGCTCTGCTGAAATTTCATTCAGGACAAGAGGCAGCAAAATGGAGTTTGGTGTAATTCAGCAATTTTGGTTTGGTTCTAAGTCTGCAGTATCTTTGACAGTTTTCATAAATAAGCATTGTTTCATTGTGTACACTTATCGAGTATCACTGCTCTTGGGAGAGGTATGCAATATTTTAAAATCTTGTCTAAGTGCTTCACCCTAGGACATTTTATGGAACTTTTAATGTAATAAGTAATTGTAATCCATTGCAGAGAATGCTACAGAGGACTTGAGGAAATTTGGTTCTCTGACACTAAAAATCCTCATGAGCTTTAGGAGTGTGCTGCTGGGTCATTCAGCCAGTATTTTATGCCTTTTAATCCCTGATGACTTGCATTAAATATTATAAGGAAAAGAAAGAGCACATAAAGGAAATTAAAAATTCTTCTTTATTACTTTTTTCAAGACTTCTTGACACTTATCTATAATTAATAGTGCCCCATTAATCACGGGATGTGATTTTGTTATTGTTTACATCTAATAAAACACTATCACATCAAATTAGAAGTATTCAATTAATTACAAAATCGACAGCTGTAGGTAAAACATAAATAATGATTATTAGAAAATATTTGTAACAACTCTGTTTCTGTCTAAATTACTAGAAGTATTTAAAATTCTAATTGTATATCCTACACTAAATCAATTTTTTTTGTAAAGATATAAATGGGACTTTATGATCTAAAAATAACCTTTTGATTTGAACACTTTTAAAGGAACTTGTTGACTTAGCTCTAAGACAAAGCTGTCCTTTCTTTGACATGTCTCTGTAGAACATTTTAATGCAGAATAATATTGCTTCTGTATAAAAGACCCACCATTCTAATTGTTTGAAATTTGCATGGTTTTTATTTGACGCTTCTGTTTTTCAGTTTCTCTTACTGTTTTGTGCTTTCTAGGGGTTATGAAAACTCTAATTAGGTGCTGTTTTAAGCCTATTAATTTTCTGCTTTTGAGAATGAAGATCTTAGGTCACAGAATTGTCACATGCTCTATTTTTCCCAATCTTGTGATGACATTTCTACAGAATTCATATTTCCAGACTGCTAAAAATGTGTTGTTAGAAACCAATACTTCCTGGTACATGGTACACTTCTGGAAACTGTAGTTTTCAAGTACCATTGACACTATGCAGTAAAGATGAAATTGGAAGTATTTCACCTCATTTTGGTCTATTCAGCTTTTTAACACTGTTCCAGAAGCTTTTGAACACCTTTACTTTGCAACCAAAAAAATCACATTTCCATGTTTTAAAACACACTTCTGCACTTGGAACAAAATCTGTGCATCATATCAGATCATTTGAATTAAAAGAATTAAAAAACCCAAACCCAGTAAAATAATAGTATTCTGTTGACTCAAGGAGGAGATACAGGGCTAGGTGGAGTGGGGAGAAAGTCTAGTTAATGTGCTTTAGAAGGTGCAATCACAGAACAGTGCTCGTGTCATCTACTCAGAATAATTTTTTTGCTGACCACAAGTCTCTTCCTTGAAAAAATACAATAAGCAGTCTGAACATAGCATATATTAAGCAAGTCACAGAACAAATATTACTTTAATTTTATTTTAATAGAACTTGAAGATTATTTGAAAAATGTTCTGAGGTCTCATTGCTTTTTAAAAAGATGAGATGTTTACTTAACAGAGAAATTTTCTTCATTCAACATGAAAGCAACATTTTGAGTATATTTAGGTGAAAATTGGATTTTTAAATCTAACAAGAATTAACTTTCAACTTGTTATAGGAATGAAACCATTTCCATGACAACTTAAGTCCTACTTGATCTTCCCAGCTATCTTTTGCAGATGCATAGAAAAGTAGTCCACGGATTGTTCAATGTTCACAAAAATTAACTGCCAAACAAAGCAATCTTTCAACTACCTGAGGTCCACAAATAATTCACTTAATTCAGACACAATGTATAAAAAACTTCATGCAAAAGTGCCTTGTGAAAATGTTTTTTGAAAGCCGTTACTCCCCTCTGGAGGGAAAATGGAGAAAAATGGTACCTCAGGAGAAGACGAGGAGTTATTGATCTTACATTAGATGATAACACAAATGAAACTTTGCGTCATGCCTAAGAAAACCATCTAGCTAAGGATATGTTTGTGCTGTGATCTTTCTCTAACAACTGTTTTGTACTATGCAGTTGTAATAGTTCTAAATTGCAGGAACTTTGGGAAGGATCACAGGCAGAGGAGCAACCAGAAAAGCCAGAGAAGCTATTCAGCTCTGTCTAAAATAGACATCAAAGGCAAGACTCAGTTGCCTAACTATTAGTGTTTACTATCATATTAGTCATTGTGAAGCCTCTAACACCTACTCTGGAAGTATTTGGCTCTTAGAGCTCTAAGTCCAGAGTCATGCATGTCAGCCTTCCACATATGTCCTGATTGCATTATGGCATGTGAAATTACTCCGCACAACTGTTAGTATATAACCACATCAATTCCTAAACCTCATTTGAATGTAAAGCAGGTTTAGAAATCTAGACCTCCTTGTAGATATTACCTCATGATTCTGAATCTGAAAACACAACACAATTTTTGTTGATGAGTTAGTACAAGATTCAGTTCTTAAACATAGGAATCTTATGTAATTTTAGGTTCCATTCAGTAACTTTGTTTCATTCCAGTTAGCATTCCAGAAAGAAACATACATCATATATGGCCTAAAATATAGTCCACAGCCTAAGATGGCTTCACAAAGGGAAGGTTCTGTTTAACTAATTTGGTGTCCTTCTATGATAAGATCACACAGCCATTGGATCAAGTGAAGGTAATAGAATCATAGAATATCCTGAATTGGAAAGGACGCACAAGGACCATTGAAGTCCAGCTCCTGGCCCTGCACATGACCACACCAAGAGTGACAACTTGTGCCCAAGAGCGTTGTGCAAGCACTCCGTGAACTCTGTCAAACTTGGTGCTGTAACCACTTCCCTGGGGATTCTGTTTCAGTGCCCAACCACCCTCTGGGTAAAGAACCTTTTCCCAAATTCTAACACAAACCTCCCCTGACACAGTCTCAGAGATTACCTTTCTGCAAGAGATAGTGCAGAAAACAATATTCACGCTTGATTGTTCATACAATATTCATCAGGCTGTCTCTCCCTCTACTCACAATATTTTATATCTACTTTTTAAAATTGCATACAATATGTAGAGAAATAGTTATTTGGTAACATCTAACAGCACAAGCAGGCTAGTTTTCTTTGGGCAAAATTAAATGTCATTGTAACCCAAGTTGGAACATAACTTATCCTAGTATTTCTTCTCAACAATAAGTGAGCTGTTAACAGCCATTGCTGCAAAGATTTAATAAGATATTACAAACTTTCCACATTGTTGATTCTAGGTATAGTAATTAGACTCAGTTACAATAAGCTTGTAATAAAACTGGAAAGACACAGAGGCATTTAAGAAAGTGCTGTAATTCAACTAGACAAAAATCTGAAATAAGCAACATAGGTAAGACATACAGAGAATATACAGAGTCAGAAGAGACCCACAAGATTTCACTGAGTCACTGAGCCAGAATACATTTATCAGAAAAAGATAAACAAAAACCACAAATCAAACCAAACCAAACAAAAAACACAAAACCAAACCAAAACAACAAAAAAACTAACTAAACAACAACAACAACAACAAAAAAACCAAATCAAACCAAACCAACCCAAAATCTATAGTCATTATCATTTCACTTTTATTGCTCTACAGGATATTTTTTTTTCAACAGGAGTCTTCTCTATTAAAGGCTGAAGAGGTAGAACCTTCCTACTTCTCGACTCTGCTTTTTAGTTCCAGTTTGGTGTTATCACAGTCTGTTCTAATATGTGCATTCTATCTGTGGCGGTTGGGTATCAGTGGTTCATGGAATCTCACACAGAACTCCAGAATGGGGTTCATGAATCTGTCACTGATCTAAAATAGCTGGATTGCTATATTTCAGCTCATAGTGAAAGCATTTTTTATACTCATCATCCCTCAAGACTCTCTGTCATTGAGACTAATAGAAATGATGATTTGTATGGATGAAGAGCACATTCTTTACAAAAATGTCCTGTACTTTTTAACTGGTGTGACTAAAAACTCACAATGACTCAAGAAACTTCTTCAAGGGCACCCTAAGGGCATGCATGGTTAAATATAAATTACCAATCAACTCTCGGGCTCTTGGGTGCAAACAGGAAACAGTGGAATGCTGAGGAGATAAAAAGTCCTAGGATCCTCTGTGCAGAAATAGAATGCTTTTGCTGAAAAATATGAAAGATTATACACCAGCAACACTAGCACCAGGTGAGGTTACTTCCTGCATAGGACTACTGAGTATTTGATAAAAAAATTGCTGAATAAACTCAGATTTTACAGTATTTCTCACACTTCCTTTGCTTCATCTCTTACTGTCACTATGGCACAATCATTTTCTGTCATGAGGGGCTCATAATGGTGACAAGAATTTCTGTCATATGTATAAAAAAATTGAGCTGCTTCTGTAAAGAAGGAAACAAAGATTTCCCTTAACAAGACCCTGAATCCTAACAGACTTATCTAATGTACTACATTGACTGTGAAGAAATTAAAGTAATCTTAATGCTTTTTCCTACTTTCCTTCATTTGTAGTCTATTTCACCAGTTCATTTCTTCTTCTCTTTGTGACAGTCCACTATGAATTAGTAGCTGAAGAAATATGGTAAGTTCAATATCGTACCTCAATATCAACAGTTTGCACCTGTCTGTCTGATAAATGCCTTGTACATGTTTCACTCTTCCAAGACCAACTTATACAGAGTGTTCAGCTGCTGGTGTGTGGTTTCTAATTTCGTTTTTCCAATAGCACTGCGGCCAAGGCTTTTTTTCATCCTTAAACTTTTATCATAATTTTAAACAATCACATTATTAATACTGGAAAAAGTCAAAGTAGTGAGAATGCCAATTATCTTTGAATTGAGCAAGAGAAGGGAGAATACACAGACCCATTTTCACACAGTACAAAGCCACTGCTCCTAGCCACAACTTTGCTAAATGATAAACCTCACACATCACCATCATTTTTTATTGTTAGTGCAAAGCAATGTTTATCTAATATTATTCTTATCTTTATGACTGTTCCATATGTAATTTGCATAGGTAATTCCAAAGTGAAAAACTGTGTATATGATGGTAATTACACCTAACTTTCATAATATAGTTAAGTAAATTTAATTTACTTTATAATAACTTTCAAGACATTTTATGTTGCACATTTACATGTAAACACTTGAAAATATAAACACAGTTATGCCAATAGATAGAAAGGTATTTCCTGAAGGTCAAGGTGAAACAATAATTGCTTTGAATGAAATGAATTACTTTCAAGCAGTCATAATCGTTATTCTTCTTACTGTAACTAGAATGGTTGACAGATGTATCTGATAAAGTTTGACCTATTTCTGGAGAGGGAGCAGCAAAAAAACCACAGTGGAAATTTCATGATTCGCTGCACACTGACATAACACTCTGCTGAAAGATACAATGGCTGAGTTGTATTCGGGATGAGCACCTACATCCCACCTGGGACCCTTTTTGAATTATCTTTTTTCAGTAGATAGGGAAAAGTTGTAATCTCCTGGTGATGTTCTTTTGAAATAGATGTGGCATCAAGAGAAACCAGTAAGGGTGTGAGGTTGGAGGAAAAAGGTATTTTCTCCTCAACCTAAACTTTACTGGTAAATAAGCAAGTGATATGTTTCGGTTTTAAGTCTTCGTTATATTTGTGATCATATTAGTAAAGTAAGAATTATGCATCCTTACTTGTACAAACTAAATCACTCTAAAAGGTTTTTGGTCCAGATCTGTAGTGGCCTAAATTGAGTAAATTCCAATGTGAGTATACTGATGCTATGACACTTTTTTATTATGCTCCACGTGAATAGCTGTATAAATAATGGCTTTATTTACATTATCGTATCTGTTAAGGTCCTGATGTTCTGTAGTGGCATAAGTCTTCATGTCTGTAGCTGGTTTTGGGCTTAGCTTCAACCCTAATAGGGCTGTCATATTGCTAAATATAGATAATACCCAGAGATGCAAATCCAGAATATCTACTTATAGCTGTAACTGTATAGGTAAAAGATTTTAATCTCCTCTATATCATATGACCCTGTATTATATCAACTACATCTGAGTCAAATAACTCTAAGAAACTCTACTAACACTTCTAGATGAATTTAATACAGAAAAGACAGATAAATGAAAATTTAATTGTTTATTTATTTTTTTTTAATATCTGACAGTACCAGCACTTTATTTTCCCAGTCAGCTAGATAATAAGGCAATTTTCCCTACTTTCACTTTGACATCTCCAGGGTTTGACTAAGGAATGGGAAGAATAGGCTCATGCCTAATGCTATATCGTCTATAGCTGTTACAATAGAACAGTCTTCCCTTTGCTGAAAGTGTAAGGCCTTGTGATTGCAGAAGTTTAAACTTTCAGTGAAGTATAATATTAAAACTACCTGTGAACTGTGATTTGAAGCTGCTTTAGGAAAGTTATAGACAGATCAAGATATTTGGACTATAAATCTGTAGAGATAGAATACAGTTCTAAAGAGATCAGCAAATAATTATTTGGTCTTATTGAGTCTAGGTTTTCTACTCTTTTTATTGTTTGTTGGTGGTGAGTGAATTCCCTTTTAGTAGGGCTGCAGGTTTGCCTTTGATTTACAGGTATGCAGCCTTCAGGAGCGCAGTGTACCAAATGAGTCATACTTACACAAATATGAGAAACTCTTCCTATAAATAATCGGGTTTTTTCTGATTATTTTAAAGTTTATTCCATTTTAAGATGTAAAAATATTTTATTTTAATGCATGTCAATTTATTTTATTTTCAATTAACTTTAGAATTATTGCTTCCAGCTGCCTTGTGTACACATTGAGTTGCCCACCTCATTTGTAGTCATACCACTTCATCTGTCCCTGCCTACCTCCCAAGCTACTCTTAAAGCATGAGTCTTCTGTAGTTATTCTCTTCAGGAATTCTAAAGATAAAACTTAGGATAATATTTCTCTTGGAGTTGTAGAGTTACTTATTCTTGCACAAGACTATTAATTTAAAGCATTGAATATGTTGCCACAATAGGCTTCTTGTTTAACGAATAAAATCAGCAAAAACTGTCTGTATGCAAAATTATGTAATGAGAATTTGAGTATATGTATGTCCTCAGTAGTTATTATGGTGGAACCCTTTCTGCAGAGTATCACATGGATATGTTAATTGCATTGATTTCTATTTTTGTAATTGAAGATTATTTTCCTTCTTAAAAAAATAAGGTGTGAAATATTTCAATCTCACTGAAGTAATGAATATTCAAAAAACATAAATGAATTTAGGTGGAACAAAATTTGGAATTTTTTTTTAGCATAGCAGAACTGGCAAATGTACAAATGACAGAGATACAAACATGCATCATTTTCTGCTATCAAATGCAAAATAAAAAACCAATCCTCTTTCAATATGGCAAGCAGAGTGTTTCTGTATGATATAAAAATATTCTTCTGATCTAGGGTGATGTTATAAGGAAACATTAGAAGTTCTAAAGCAAAAGAAATATGCACTTTAAAACTTAATGCTGTTAAAACACGTCAATGCATTCAAGCCACCCAGATCTACAGTCACTTTTTGCCTATAATCATAAGGATCCTTAAAGTGTTCTGTTACCTTGGTCTTCATTAGTGCCACCAAAAACCTTAAAAGACTTTTGGATAGGATTATTACAGAAATTGAATGTTAATTGGAACTTAATCTCTATAATTATGCATAATTACCCATGTTTATTACTCCTATGATGAGCACACATTTTTCTTTAGCTGTAAGGCAAAATGAGTTAAAGCTTCTAGAAGCACTGGATAATATGATTTGTATGCACTTCACTGACTTTATTAGCCTGTATGGTTTTAAAATTCAATTAAAAATGTATTTTCACTCTTTGGCCTTTGACTTTGGTAAGGAACATGAATGGAAAAAAGTACAAGTCTTGATGGCAAATGACAGCAGAGCATCTTTTATTTCTTGAAACATGGGCCAAAAATTATGTATTACTGCCCTTTGTATGACTTCTTTCCACTCAGAAATCCACAGATGAACCAGTGTACAAACACAAGGGAAAAGAAGGGCACATTTGATCCAGTTGTATTCTTTTTCAAAGATAAGTATGATTAAATCAGACTCCCTTAGCCTCAGTCTTTACTTGGGTCTATTTAAACTACAAGTCATGTTGGTTGTCACCCCAGGGAGTAGATTTGCGATAACATGGCACAGTCATTTGTAAAACTACTCTTCATAAGTAATGCAGCTTGCTTGGATGAGTTTCACCATTTGTAAAGAAACAGCCGCATGCTGTGACTTCTGTTTGTGCATATTAATTTTTCTGAGCTCAATCTTTTAAAATTTGATAGCTGTGTCAGCAATATTTATAGCCAGTGGCCAGCACCATCATCAATTTTGTGAAATCAGTTATGAGGTTATATCCATTTATTTTTATAGTCACAACCATCATTGCACCTGCCTCGGCGTTATTAACAGATGTCATACCTGTTGGAGTTCCATGGATAAGGAACCACTATGGCTGTGGAAAGTGCTTAAAATACGCTATTATTCTGATTTGGTGGTTAAAATTGTCTATGAGGAAAAACTAACATATGATCCCAGTTTTTTTTACCCAATTCAGTTCTTTTGTTTAACAAGAAAATACTGTGACATTTCTTAAAATTAAATGAATGGTAGTGCTAATAAGGGATATGAAGTCAGTGTTGTTTTCTTTTACATGTTCCTACCAAATCAGATACTGATTACTATCAGAAATCCAGGTCTGATTTAGTGTATATTGTGTGTTATGATGAAAGATGACAGTAATAAACCTGTACATATGTTATTTAATTTTTTATCTTTTTTTTTTATCTTGTGGGAATGATCACCTGAACTTTCAGTATCACATATTATTATTGAACAAGGTAAAATACAGATGTGCAGCAAATTCAGGTAAAGAAGTTTGATATTGGTATTAATTATGTCATTTGGATAGATGCTAGCATATCACCAGATTCTGGAGGGTAATTATAAACATGTATATATACATATATGTGTGTGTGTGTATGTGTGTGCCTGTCTATGTGTGTGTGCATCTGTGTGTGTGTGCACACTTTTGATTTTGTTATCCAACTTGAACCCCTCAAATCTGGAGACAATGAAAGAAGAATGTACATATGAGCAAGATTGTCACAAGGAAAACAATTTATCACATAGAAAGAACCATGTTTTATTGATGACTAGATCATCTAAATAAATATACTTTGAAAAATATTGATGCCTAATTCTTCTCTTTCAATTCCATTTTGTGAACCAAACTCCTAAATTAAAGGAAGGAATCATTTGAATTCATTTATCTAAGCATATCTGCATGTCTTAAGTTTAAAACTTCTTACCTTCAGCTTTTCAGATCCCTAATATGAAAAAGACACAGCCATCTCCAATATGAATCGCTTTCCAGTATTCCCTGTATCCCTATATTAGATCCAAGCATAATGACCATGCTATTACTGGTACATCTGTATCCATTGCCATTCACCTGGAAAGTATCAGGTTTGGGTTTTGTTGCAACCTTTTGTTACTATGATTTCATGATTCTTTGTTACTATGATTCCAATCTTAGTTTTGTATTTTACATTATACAGTAATTAAATACAAGAAAATGGCAACAACACTAGAAACAAAGACCAGAACTCTGCCTGTTCTTTTTTTTTCCTGGAAGACTCTGATCAGTGTTACTTTCTTTCTCTTTTTAGTTCAGTGATAGCTAAGTGCATCTGACGGTATTTGTAAAGGGGTTGCTTAGTTCCTACATCCCTACTGTACTCTGGAAGAAAGTGAGCAATGATTTGCAAAATCTCGCAGAGGATCTAGTCATAGCTAGATCTCTTTATATTTGTCTAGCTATGATGCTAAAGAAGATTTTGTGAATTATGCCCCAGCAGATTCAGACATCTTCTAAAAGTTTTCAGGTTTTCAAATGAAATTTTTGAATTTCAGTTTTGTAAGCCTCAGCTTCACATAACTCCTTCTCTTGGGACCTTTTCATTACATTAGATACAGCATTAGATCTGTAATTAGGACTGAGAAAATGATTTGACAGTCCATCATTTATTAAATAATTTTGTCATTTTCAGTGTATGAAAGCATCATTAATATTTTTGTATGAAAAAAATGAGCTACTATAAATTATTCAACAAGGACACTGTGCATATAAATAACCATCTTGGCAAAAGAATCCCTTGTTCAGTTAATTATCAACATTCACTGCAGCCACCATTTCAAATAAAGGAGTAATTTGTAGCATACATGATTACATGCATCAGGTCAATTAATTAATAGGATGGGTACGGTACTGGTTGCAAGAAGCTCTAGAGAGCCTGCTGTGATACTTATTTGGAAAAATGCTGAAAAATAATAATAAAAAAGACAAAACCCAGACAAAAAAGCAAGTACAAAACCCTGTTCCTCTAATAGTTTTTTTAAACACTAGTTTCACTTCTGTTAGCTTGCCTAACAGATACTAACTACACTAACAGAAACAGTGTAAAGAAAGGGAGTATGATCAAGATAAACAACAAAAGAAAAGGCTAAGCAAAAACAAATACCTTCACCCCCATTATAAAAAAAAAAAAATATATATATATATATATATACATCAAAACTCCATAAGAAGGCAGTCCTCAGCTGCAAGCTGGTCTTGTTTTACATTTACAACATACATATATAACCTTGTATTCAAATTTTCAGTATGTAGCTAGGGATAAAAAAAATCTGATACTTACACTAGAGGTAATAATGATAATATGCAGCTGTGACTATATGCACATAATAATGACTTTTCTGCTTAGGAATGAAAAAATCATCAAAGAACAAAAGTCTTAGACATAGAGAAGAAATGAATATATTGAAAATTCCTCCAATAGAGTGGAATGACCAACAGTTGGATTGACACAGCATTTAAGAGCCAACTACAAGTAAATTAGGAAATCAAAGTGAGATTTAAATAGATTTTCAATTCAATTATTTTTATTTCATTTTTTACAAACCACTCCTCATCATCCCTTACTCAGATTTGTGAGGTTTGAAACTCATTCAAGCTTTCAGTAGTTGTCAATTCCATCAACTGTGATTTCAAGTGGTTTCATAATATCTTTCTAAAACATTTTTAGTAGGATGCATTTGGCAGATATTTCCTCCTCAAATTTCTTTTTTTGTTGTACAATGATAAATTTATTTTGAAAAGTAATTATCTTTTACATAGCAGTATAATATATTGGACAGCTGCATAAAGGAGAAATCTTATTTCATTATATGTCTTAGGGAAATTAGTCTCAGAATTAGAATAAAGTTAATGGTAATCTACAGTATCCATGCAGGATTGCTGAACAATCTTTTAGCTAAACTGTGAACTATTCATATTTCAAAAATGTTTTATGTAAAAGGGATGGTGGAATATCCTTCAGTAATACATTTTGAGAAAAATGTAATAAATTATTTGTTTAACGTACCTTAGCAATTAACTCACAGGTTTTCTTAAAGCTGGTATGTAATATAGCTGCATGAGATCTGATATAAACAGGAAGTTGTCATATCTCAGCACATCACAAAATTATTTTCAATCAGTGAAATTACTGAAACAAAAAATCAACCAGGTTTCACAATATCCTATTTCCCAGTCACAGTTATTTTCTTTCACAAGCTTTAAACAAGATACTGAAATTGTTTAAGTTATATAAATTTACATGCAAATCTATTTTAGCTGTCTGAGAGCAGTTCACAGGTGTAAGGAAAGATAAATAGCTTATCTAATTACATGATAATTAATGCAAATGTTTTCACAATGCTGATTGGTTAGGTTTGCATTATTAGAATTAAAAGACATGCATAAAATGTTTTTATTACCTTCATTAATATTGTTAAACCTAAGAAGTACAGATATTACATTGCTATCATGTGAGCTGCATATTAGGACTGGCAAAAACACATTTCTGTATGCAAACATTTTTAAATTTTAGTGCCTACTAAAGAAAGCAATAAAACCTATGTCTGGCTTTTCATGCATTAAATATTATAATGTAGATATAAATAGTGAAATGGGAGACAAAATGTATCTTCATCTCTTTAATTTTCATCTTACATATATATGATACAATTAGTGTACTAAATAGACTAAATGTTTTCAATGTTTTAATTTAGAAAAAAATATTAGACAGTGAAAGACTGCAAGACACACCCAATGTACTCATGCTTAGAAAGCTGATAGGCTTTGTAAATTTGTGCTATTATTGACTTCTTCTTCCTTAGCTTTCCTTAGATACCAGTTCAATATTAGTAAAATACGTTAAAAATTTTCTCAAACATTCTAACTTTGCGAGTTTCTAGTCTTCAACAAGCTGTTTTTATTTGAGTATTTTACTGAAATAGCTTGCAGATTATCTGTGATTAAGTGACAATAAATGATTATTCTAGGTATTATTAGTAGATACATATGCTATTAATTGTCACGTGCCACAAAACGAGAAACTGATTCAGTGCCAGTCAGAAAGGGACCTTGGGATACTGACTGACAGCAGCTGAACATGACCCAGCAGTGTGCCCACGTGGCCAAGAAGGCCAATGGCATCCTGGCCTTTGTCAGCAGTAGTGTGGCCAGCAGGACCAGGGCTGGGATTGTCCCGCTGTACTTGGCAAGGGGGGAGGGAGGCTGCACCTCTGTGCTGTGTCCAGCTCTGGGCCCTTAAATTTAGGAAGGGCATTCAAGTGCTGGAACCTGTCCAGAGAAGGGCAACAAGGCTGGTGAAGGGTCTGGAACACAAAACTTATGAGGAGCAGCTGAGGGAGCTGGGGGTGTTTAGCCTGGAGAGAAGGAGGTTCAGGGGGGATGTTATCACTCTACCATCACTTAAAAGGAGGCTGTAGCCACATGGGGATTGGTTTCTTCTCCTAGAAAACCAGCGACAGGACAAGAGGACATAGGCTGCATCAGGGGAGGTTTAGGCTGGACATTAGGAAGAATTTCTTCACAGAAACCTTGATTGGCCATTGGAATGGGGTGCCCAGGGAGGTGGTAGAGTCACCACCCCCGGAAGTGTTTACGAAAAGACTGGATGTGGCACTTAGTGCCATGGTCTAGTTGACAAGGTGGTGTTAGGCCATAGGTTGGACTTGATGGTCTCAGAGGTCTCTTTAAACCTAGCTGACTCTAGGATTCCATGAAAGCATCATTGTACTGGGTACTGCACATTAAGGGAAACAATTCTCCTAGCTTAGTTCTAATTTCAGGATGGTTGTAAAGAGCACAAAAAAATTCTCGTGAGAAAAATTAGAAAATTATTTTTGTCAGAGGGGATTCCTGAGTAAAGGTTAGCTTTTAGGTCATATTTTCAAATGTGTCTACCGACACATATTTTTAAGTTTATTCAAACCACTTAATTCCTTTCTTTCCAAAGATCAAACCACAACAAAAGCTATGCAACCTTTTCATGGAAATAGGAGCTCTGAAATTCATCCTATAGTCTTTCTTCATTTTGCCACTGAGTTGTGTGCTTTCCAGTGCTACTAAAATTTCAAAACCAGAAAACATTCATATTCATATTTTGATCATCTCAGCTAATTTTAGACACCTGTAATATAAATCTTTGTAACAAGATTACAACTATACATATTAGGCTGGTAAAGTTTAAGGTGAGTTATCTGAAACATAGATACTAAATAGTCATCTACACTGAAAAAAGTTGAATCCTCATATTCACTTCAATCTCCCCCAAAAGAATGACTCGCAATACAGTACAGAAATTTACAGAAAAATAATGGTATAAAACCATACTTCGGAAATGTTATGACTTCATTGTCAGTTTGGCATGGTTTTGGACTACTACAAGTAAAAAGATACAAACATTTCATCAAATATTGTAAAAAAACCCCTCAGATATTCCCAAAGGTCACCTATTTAGCAAGTAATTCAGTTGAAGAGGAATAATGATGTTCATTGTAATAATGTCTACTCAATAAAAAGATATAACAGCTTCTGTCTCTCAATAATATTTTTACAGCCTTTCTCTCTCAGGAGAGGTAGAAAATTACTAGTAATTATATATATATAAACATTTCCTCTGGATGCTATTAAAAGTCTCCAGAGAAGCACTATTAAGAACCGTGCCTAAACGAGAAAATAGAAGTATTTTACAGGATAATAAGATAATCAGGGTTGGGAGAGATCTAGCCCAGCCTTCTGCTCTAAGTATGTTTACCTGGGAGGTCCAACTGACTTAGTCCAGTAAGGTCTAGAAAATCTCCAAAGCTGGAGACTGCACAATCTCTGAGAGCTATGTGATCCATTGCCTGACTGTCCTTTTAGGAAAAAAGTTTCTTCTTGTACCTAGTCTGTCTCTTGTTTGAACTTGTGCCTGTGGCCTCTAATCCTCCCACCACGCATGGCCATGAAGAGCCTTGGTCAATCTCCTCTATCACCTCACCTATCTCCTGTAGTTATTAAGAAGCTGCTATATGGTCCCCTTGAAGCTGTCTCTTTTCCAGGCTGAATTAGCCCCTGTTTGTCAACCTCTGGACAAGTGCTCTAGCCCTGATCATACTGGTAGTCCCCTGCTCTACTTGTTCCAGATCATTTATGACATTTTTTTGTATTCAGCAGGTCCAATGCCAAGAGATGTGGTCTAATGATTGCTGACGATCATCACTTCCCTTATTTATTGGCTATTATCTGGTTATCATGGTCCCTGATGCTGTTGACCATCTCTGCTGACAAGATGCACTATTTGTTCATTTTCAGCTCTCTGCCCCACGGACCCAGCAGTTTTCCTCAGACCCACAGCCTGCAAGAAAGCCAGAATCTTCCTTCCCAGGGTAAGATGCAGCATTTGCCCTTTAGGATTTCATTAGTTTACCATTAGCTCCTTTCTCCAGCCTGTCGGTCCAGACAGGTATGTAGACCCATTACTACTCTGGTTGAATGGCATGGAGAACAGTCCATTAACCATAGACTTCTGAGCCAGATCATCCAAACAGATTATTCTTCATCTGGTTGTTCACCCACCCAGTCCATAACATACTAACTTTAAAACCAGGACATTGTAGAACACAGTGTCTAAAGCCTTGCTAAAACTGACGAAAAAGCAATGCCTACTCTACCCTCACCTAGGAACCTGGTTAGAGGACAAGAGGAAATGGCCTCAGGTTGTGTCAGGGAAGGTTTAGATTGAACATAAAGAAAAATTTCTTCTCCAAAAGGGTTGTCAGACATTGGGATAGGCTGCCCAGGTAAGTGGTTTTGTCATCAACCCTGGAGTTATTTAAAAGACATATGGATGTGGCACTTAGGTGGTAATAGACTTCACATGCTGGGTTAGTGCTTGGACTTGATAACCTTAAGGGTATTTTCCAGCTCAAATACTCAGAAATTCTATGATTCTGTGATCTGGTTGCATAGGACAGACAGGATGATCAAAAAATTGTTTAAATTCACCAGCTGCAGCACAAATGTAACCACAGCCACAGCCACTTCAAAATATACCTGCTCTGGTGTGGACATATTCATGGCCACAGACTCTTCATGGTGTCCTGCTCTCATGTGGAGTTATCCATAGGTCAGACTTCCTTTGACTTTGGCTGACAATGTGTTCAGTAAAGCACCACAGAAACAGCCACAAGGCCCTGGCCATTTGCCAGTCCAGGTGCATCTCCACTACATGTTATCCCCATGCTGCTTCCAGGCACAACAAATTAGGGCCATCAGCGGCACAGCAGCACAGTGAGCAGCAGAAGCAAAAAGCAACCACTAATGGACACTGGGCTCTAATAATATACAGTAAGCTGTGAAAGTTCTGTGGCAAGCACAGCAGCCTGGCTATTGCTAAACAGCAACAACAGCCAAGCCCATTCCAATAAAACCTGCAGTTATCGTGAGCCCTTCAAGCTGGATGCCAAAAATGACTGTCATGCTTTAATCCCAGCGAGCAACTAAGCACCCCATAACTATTTTTCAATATTTTTTCAACATTTGCGAGAGAATCAGAAGAGTAAAAGTGATAAAATTTGTGGGTTGAGACAAAGACAGCTTAATAGATAAAGCAAAAGCCATGCACACAAGGACAGCAAAACAATCAACTCATTCACCACTTCACATGGGCAGGCAGGTGTTCAGCCATCACCAGAAAAGCAGAGCTTCTTTGTGTGGAATGGTGCCTTGGGAAGAAAAAATGCCAACACTCCACTCCCACTTCCTCCTTCTTCTCCCCTCGGCTTTGTGTGAAGCCATATGGTCTTGAATATCCCTTTGAACAGTTGGGCTGTGTCTGTCTGTCCTGGCTGTGCCCCCTCTCAGCTTCTTGTGCACCCCCAGCTTCTTTGCTGGAGCTGTAGGGTAAGAGGCAGAAAAGGCCTTGGCTTTGCTTAAGAACTGCTCAGCAGTAACAAAAAACCCCTCCTCTGTTAACCAACACAGTTTCCAGCACAAATCCAGAACACAGCCACATGGCAGCTACCATGAAGAAAATTAACTCTGTCCTAACCAGCACATATAGCCAGCTGTCTCATGTAATTCATGTTTATTATTTTCTCTCGTTTTAATTCATCATGAGTGTACTGGGTCTGGCTGGGATGTAGTTAACATTCTTCAGAGCAACATGTATGGTGCTGTGTTTTGGCTATTGCTGAACAGGCTTTCTCTTCATCCCGCTGTGTTACCTCATCGTGCAGCCTTGGGGTGAGCAGGAACTTAGGAGACATGGCTAGGAGCTGACTCCAACTGGCCAAAGGGTAATTTCATATCATACAGTGACTGGGATACTTTTGACCTGGTCTCTTTCAGTGTATCAGCCCTTATACCAATCAGTTAGATCCCAGCTAGAGACCATGGGAAGGTTTTGGGAAATTTACTGCTTAAATGATGACATAATTCCATACAAATGTAAAATTCCTGCAGTAATTTCATATGGTACTTTTCCTCTCTTACCCGATTTATTGTCTATTCTGTACTGCAGAGAGATTTTATATTGTATCAAGAGCTAAATATTAGTGAATAAATGAATTCCTACAAATGTACTGTATAAATACAAGTGTTTATTAACACCACATGAAGGCTGACACTAATATAATTAAAATGATAGTCAGATATATCATGAAGTTCTAGCTTTTTCTTTTTTTCTCAGACAGAAGAGATTTATGGAAACAACTCTTTAATCCGATGGCATATATGTTAAATTAATGCTCTCCATGTTTCATTTTTTCATAATCATATTTAAACCTCATTTTTGTAAGTCTAGAAGATTAAATTCAATACATACTTTCTGAATTTAAGATAATTTCAGTATAACATCTATTTAAGATGAAGCAAAAATGAATACTGTGAATAATTTTATGCTGATGAAAATCATGCTCCTCTTGAATTGTTAATACCTAAAAATAGAGATTTTAAAGGAAAGCCTGCAGAAACAGACTATGCATTTAATAATACAGGAAGTGTGTGAAAAACTTTTTGCAAAACATGAAATTAAGACAATCGATAGATCTTTCCCACTGCACAGGCTTCAGATGAGAAAGCTCATCAGAATCACATTACCTGAATGTGAAGGCAATCTGGTCTATCCAGTTAAAAACCACCATGTGATACTGTGCTTTTTTGACCTGAGGAATATTGCCTCCTACTTTTTTTCATTTTTATATTACTTCTACATTGTTTTTCACTGGGTTTTCAGTGGACTTGAGATCATAAGTTCATGGCTTACATGCATGCATGTTGTGGTGTGAGTTTAAAGCAAGTGTACAGCTACTGTTAATACATTGACATTATCTCAGCCATATCAGCTTTGTTTAGGGCTTTATATAAAGTCTTCATATTATGCAACACAATACACTGCAGTATTATAAGGAAAAAGAGGAATATCTAATGGATTTAAATTATTTTGTAAATGGCACCTGAAAAACAGTCCATGTGCCCTAAAATATTTCAGATTTGTATTTGTTGAAGATTAAGAAGCTGAAACAAGTACCTTCATTTATTCAGCAGAGGAGGTTTTCAAATTTTCCTAAGCTTAATTCAGTTGCCTACCCTAGACCGGTGTTTAGTACTGTTTGAAATATTATAAACTGTTGTTCAGTTTACTGAACTTAGAAACCTAGTGATATTTTGACAGCACTGCATTAATCCACCTGATTCCATCTGTTTTTTTAAAAAGTTCATGTCTCCCATAGGTTCTGTTCCTTAACTTCCAGCCTCATGGAGCATGGATTGCATATTTTAAGACTTCTCAGGCATCTCAGGTTCAGCACCTGAGTCATGACTTCTTCGCTATCAACTTATTTGCCTCTGGGTGTCTGAGACCTCCTGATAGAAATGACAGCTATGGCTCGGCACCTCTGAAAGACCAGTCCCCATATAGAACTTTTTGGGGGGATTAAGGTGATATCTTAGGGCACCTGAGTAGACACATTTATTTACCTCTACATTTTTTAAAAATGGCTTTTCCAAACGTGAAATGAGCAGAATTTTATCTTATTTATTTATTTCTCAGGAAGAAGGAGGATTCAGATAATGTGTGAAACTAATAAACTGAGAATTCTAGCCATTAGATTTTATGACATAAACATTCATTTTCCTTATTGTTTTGAGTTTAAGACCAAATAATGTTAGTAAGAGAGCTCATGCATGGGTAAATTAGAAAGGGGAATATGATCCTATACTGATGTTCAATTTTCATAATAAATGGGAAAAAAAATACAAGTAGGGTAATGAATGATAGATTTCACAAGTAAGTTATACTTCTCTTTGCATCATTTTCCTCAGTTTACCACAGGAAAACTAGCATTACAGATGCATCAGATGCATAATGATGCATATGACACACAGAAGTATCTGATCCAATGAGAGTCTTTAAAGATTTTTTTTCTTTTTTTTTTTAGTGTGGATAGATACTTATGCTGTCTGAAGAAGTTACAGAATAATGTGGCAATACTTCTGATAATACTATGTGAATCCAGTTCGCTGCAGGTAACACATATCCTTTCTAATTCACTGTGGCTTCCAGCATTTCTCTGACAGAAAGTCTCTACGCTTAAAATTCAAGAGGTTTTTCTGTGTCAAGAAATGGTATAAAAGTGGTTCCTGTGGGGAAGTGCATAAATGAGTCTAGATCCATGCTGCTAAATTACTCTGTCCAAGAAAAGATCCACAGTCTTCAAGCTGAAAGATACAAAGTACCTGGAATTAATCTTAAAGTAGATTGACTAACTTGATAATGCATAACATTTAGAGTTGGGCCTCCCAAGCCCTAAAACACCTATTACAAAACAGCTCAAGTGGACTTAGTTTGTTTCTATGAGAGTTTTGGGACTCAGTTATGATTTGGGTGAAAACCTCAATAACAGCAGTTTTAAGTAATGCCTTTTGGTCTCCTGATACGTGACAAATGGCTTTGGGAGGAGGTGGAGGACAGTTTTAAAGATTTCTAAGGTGGAGAAAAGCTTAGTTTCAAAGTCAAGCGTAGTTTCACTAATGTGTCCTTCTGAAAGTGACGTTTGCAGTCTTGGTGGACCCGCTAGTTCAGGTCAAAACACAACAAAAGTGTAACATATGTAAACTCATGTTTACACAACACTCTGCTTGTCCCAGTTCTGGTCACCCACTCTATCACACTGCAGTAACATTAGGTTGTTTGGGAAAAGTAGTGCTCTGTTTTCTGAATTAACCGTAAAATCACAGAATATCCTGGAATACATCAGGATCATCAAATCCAGCTCCTGTCCCTTCATGATATGAATCCAAAAATCATACCATACGCCTGAGAACATTTTCCAAACACTTCTTGAACTCTGTCAGGTTTGGTGCTGTGACCACTTCCCTGAGAAGCCTTTTCCAGTGCACAACCACCCTCTGGATGAAGAATCTTTTACTAATATCCAATTTAAACCTCTCCTGACTCAGCTTCGTGCCATTCCCTCGGGTTCTGTCACTGGGCACAACAGAAAAGAGATCAGTGCCTGCCCCTCCTCCTCCCCTCATGAAAAAGCTGAAGACTGCTATGAGGTCTCCCCTCAGTCTCCTCTTCTCCAGGCTGAACAGACCAAGTGACCTCAGCCTAAGGGGTTAGATATAAGAAATTTTGCAGCTTTCTGTACATACACTTAAAATACAATTAAACACTGAGTCTTTGCTAAATTTTCTCCAAAGCTCCAGTCACAAAACCCCAGGAAATCTGCTGTCATAACAGAGAGGGAATTTTTCTGTAAGAACACACTAGCGGGTCTTTGAAGAGCAGGGAACAGAACACCTAACTCATTTCAGTACTTTGAGATCCTAAATCAAAGGGAAAAGCTGTATGGGAGGAAGATTAAATTGGGGGAAGTAGAGATCAGTGTCCACAATACCAAACAAATGATTAAGGCTTCCTTACATAAAGCAATTTTAAAAGAAAACAACTACTACAAATAGAGATTAACTAGAACATCTTAATTAGATCATCATGATTACTTGGCTAAGCATTTAATTAGAACAACTACAGCTACAAAGAGCAATCAGAAAATCAATTAAGATTAGAAGCAAATGGAAACCTACAAAAAAATTGAAAAAAATTGTCATGAAATCCATGAAAGGGACAGTTAAAACAAAACTCTGTATTTAATTCAGACAACAGTGCACTCAGAATTTTGTGCAGGATGCTGAGAACCAGGCTTGTATTCCTCCACTGATTTTTATAGTTGCATTGTTTCACATCACTTCTGGATGTGGCCTTACATATATTTAGAGAGGAATTTATTTGCAAATATTAAACTTAATATTTGCAAAATTAAGTTTAAACATTTTATCTTAGGTACAAATTAGAAAATTTAGAACCAGTAAGAAATCACTGGTCTAATCTCTGTAGCACTGAACAAAATTTTTTAGCTAGAAGAAAAATAAATATTTACCTTTAAGTGAACTGCATAACTGGGGCTCCTCTTTTTTCTTATGAAAGATTTTTAAATTCCCCAAGTAATATTTAGATGCAAATTATTTGTTCATTGAATAGGTTTTCTGGATTTGTTATTAGTTAAGATCTGGTTGTTTTATGGTTCTGTAGTTGGTTACTTAAAATTAGATGCTCTGAATCAATTACCCAAAGTGTATTACAGTGTTCTTTAGTGCATTTAGTATGATACAGTTCACCTTTCCTAAATAACCGGTCCTTAATTTTACAGTGCATTTAATTAGCTGGCCTACTGGAATCTGAATTTGTTGACTTGCAAGATGCTTCATCAAATCTTCAGTGTAGCCAGGTTGAGGATGCTGGTTTTGTTTTTGGTTTTTTTTTTTTTGATTGTTAAATTTTAATTTTTTCCTTTGTATTACGTATTTTTTATTTCATTTAATAGATGAGCAAATTGTGAACATGTCATTTAACAGGTACAGGTTTTGTCATTATGTTTTTAATGCTAGTAGAGTATGTAAAAGCAGTTCTAGTAGTGGATTAAATGTTAAAAAAATGATTTGGAGAACCACCCTAAATAATTGCAGCATGTTATTATTCTCACCCTTCTGTATTTTCAAGTTATGAAAAGGCTCAATGCTGTACCTAATTTCATAGAAGAACAATCTGTTTTAAGATTTATTTGTGACTCCAAAATTTTAACAAAGAAATATAGTAATTTGAAAATGAACAGAGTCATCTTGATCGTTGGAGATTATAAAACACAGGATACTTCCCCACTACTGTCTTGGAATAGCTTCAGGCTCTCTGGTCTAGTCTGCACACATGCCTTGGCCTTGTTCTGACATCATGGAGGTGAGATGCAGGCATGAATCAAGATTCTTTCTTTCCTCTTTCCCCTTAAGTCTTTAACTGAGCACAACAAAACCTGGAGATTATGAACCTGACAAGATGCACCACTGACTCCATCTTATCTCCCAATCTGGAGAGACCAGTCATATCCCGAAGTTTCTTAAAACTGTATGTGTTCACTTCCTTTTAAAAATATGTCCAAACATATAGATATCTCCTGAAAACATTTGTCAGATCTTGAAATTTAGAATATCCTTAAAAATTTCAATAGAGACTCTTTTTCTGGGTTTAGATGTCTAAACGTGACTCCAATAGAAATTAGTGTAGATTTGAAACAGAACAGGAAATCACTTTCTAAATCTTTTTTATGGTCTTCACAAATAAATAAATACAAAGGTACCTGGGTCTCTATTGAAACGACTTATTTTTGTGAATATGTTTTCATTTCGTTCTTTCATGACTGATATTTGAGTAGCACCATTAATTAGCACAGAACACCATCTAATATCTCTGAGTTTTTGGGGTTTTTTAAAGGCTATCTGATGGAAACAAGTTATTTTTTTCATTTGATTCTTCTTATTTTGAGTTGAACTGACTGCAATAGCATAACCCCCAAATTACTTACTCCGTCAGTTTCCTGTGAAAGTATATTGCTGATCACCCCAGCCTACAATAACCTTCTAGACAACAGAGCTGATATATAGCTATTAATTTTTTTCATTGTTATCGCAGAGGCCTGTTAGTAGAATTGTAACAACACCTGCTGGCTGAAAAATTAGCAAAATGAACCCTTTCACATCTGTTTCTCAGTAGGCTAATGAGAAAATGGGTCTGACATCCTCACTTTTTTTTTTCTTGCTGAGCAGTCCCATCAGTGGTAGAACTAGAAAATACAAATTTCTGTAGCCATTTCATTCCATTTTCTTTAACTTTGTTAGAGAGGTATGGCAAGGTAGAGCTGATATTACATCCAATTACACAAAATATCTCATTCATTTGAATGAAGTTCTTGCTTCTAGCAGAATTTACGGAAACAAATTGAAAACTGACAATATACTAACCAGCTGTAACAATAGCAGTACACCCCTCCTCTAGCATCCCTTTACATAACACATAAAATCAAAATTAATGCAAGGTTTTTATTCCCAGTCTCTGCTTCATGAGTCAGAAAAAAATCGACTGACCTTTCCTATGCCAGTAGTTTCAACTTTCATTGTCACAGAATTTTAAGCAACATCCATTTTTCTTCTTATGCTACCCTTAACGGTGAAGGAAGCACATTGTAAACATCTACAGTGATCTCAGTCCTTTAAAATCCAAATTTTTTTAAAAATTTGTAAAGTAAGTTAACTGCTTTAAAATCAACTGTATACTATACATATATACACACACACTCACACACACATATATATATATATATATACACACACACAATATCAATATTTCCTCCATGTTTTTCATGAATTGGCTTGCCTTTTTTCTATCTCCTCACATTTCAGTTCAGCTGAGTGTAGACCATCAAATATACACTTATATACAAATATATACACTTCAGCCATGCTGAATAACATAGAATTTAATTATTATAAAATTATAATTAACAGAGCCATATTTTCTGTATTGGAGAATTAGAAATAAAAATTAAGTTAAAGACATTTTAAGAAGATTGCCACATAACATCAAGTCCTGATTCAGTAAAATTTTTCTTTTAAATAGGGTGTAGTCCAGAGAGCATCCCCATAAGAATGGATAAAGCAAAAGTAGCAAGAAAGAATTAGAGTTCGTTCATGCCATTCTGGACAGGTTTATCATTTTACACTCCATTTTACTTTATATTCCTAAGGAAAAGGTTAGATAATCTACAGATTACTAATGGCCTTAAAATCTATGTTCTTAAAAACCTAAAAGGTGATTTATGATCCCAAATAATATACATTTTGGAAAACATTTGGTTTCTTAGGGTAGGTGTTTGTGGGGTCAAATACAAGGGAAATACATTGCATGTGGTTCCTCAGTATGACACAAATGAATGCTAATGTCTTTTCAACAATAATCCCTAAATAATCTAAGAGCATACACCAAGATTTACTAGGAAAAATGAATAAATATTTACAGTATCTCTAGAATCAACATTTAAAAATATATTTGAAGAAGAAAAGCAGAAAATGTTTTAATTTCAAATTTATAACAATTTTTCCCCTTAAAAATATTCTAAAATAAGTAATTTTTAGTTTCTTTTCAGCTTCCAGTATTGCCACTGGAAAATTTCTACAGAATGGCAAACCCTTCAAAACCCCTACATTTTCATTAGTTTCTATCAATCTCATGGAAAAAAAAAAAAAGTCCAGTTCAGACTATTCAGACTATGGACTGTTCAAACTTTCCAAATATGTTTCAGAAAAAAAAAAAAAAATTTCAACTCTGCTTTTGTGTGAAACATTCTTCCTGAAAAAATACAAGTGCACACAAAAATAATCAGTAGGATGGGCATGACCATGCCATATATAATTATGTCACACTAATTGATATAGTGAGCATAGACAATATAAGACAGGCAAACAGTTTCATGGTTTTGACACGACTTTGGAGAGTTAAAGTGTAAACAAAGAAAATAAGATGGAGGGAAGGGTTTAAGTGCCAAACCTCGATTTTGTTATTGNATGTTTCAGAAAAAAAAAAAAGTACTTCAACTACTGCTTTTGTGTGAAACATTCTTCCTGAAAAAATACAAGTGCACACAAAAATAATCAGTAGGATGGGCATGACCATGCCGTATATAATTATGTCACACTAATTGATATAGTGAGCATAGACAATATAAGACAGGCAACAGTTTCATGGTTTTGACACGACTTTGGAGAGTTAAAGTGTAAACAAAGAAAATAAGATGGAGGGAAGGGTTTAAGTGCCAAACCTCGATTTTGTTATTGTATTGATGAGCAAGACAACAATCTACTACTCATGTAGAATACACTGAATATGTATTTTTTCAATAGCAAATATTTCATCACATTCCAGCAATTTGGAATGAATACTATTCAGCTTCTCTTAGAACTGAAAAAACCTGTGCTTTCACTGAGGTTCCCGAATACAAGAAAGACCTCAGCTCCCTCAAGTCTAAGTGCTTCAATGTAGCACCTGTTTCTTCTAGGAACTAGTTTCTTTCACTGAGGCTGATATTCTTGCTTCTCTTCCACCCTATGCACTGTGAGTCACCTCTGTCATAGCTTGAACTGCTGTTACCAAATCTTAAACTTAACCTCAGAACAAGGAAGATAAAAAGGGTTGTAAACTTTCCCTACATATCCTGGGATAAAAGTTCTTGCCGGTCCTTTTGGACTGACTGTTCTGGGACTGTGAAATGGAAGCTGAAATAGCTGAATTTTAGCAGTTTCAATGTGAGTTAGCTCTCTAGTGCTCTAATCTTGTGGCAATTCAGCAGTATTCTAAATATTGTACAATCCTCCTATGTTATGCAATCCTTCTCTTTATTTAATCTTTTGGTATAATAATTTCTTTCCTATTTCTCTCATAAAAATTTTCTATAAGTCATTATCACCTCCCTTAATTCCTTAAATTGCTCTGCTTCTAACTTTGACTTGATCCACTTCTAAGCTGGAACTAAACTGGCATACTTAAAAGTTGGCCTTCTGCCTTATTTAGTTCATTTCTGATTCCATTTTTAACAAAGTGGAAAAGCAGATCCCTTCACTCTTTTCAGTAAGATAGCTGTGAGAATAGACCTATATTGGATTTATGTGGCAAGGTTTTGGTAGTGGAGGGACCACAGGAGTGACTTCTGTGAGAAGATACCAGCAGCTTCCCCTGTGTCTGACAGAGCCAAAGCTGCCCGGCTCCAGGATGGACCCAGTGCTAACCAAGGGGGAATCCATTAGTGATGGTGGTAGTGCCCCTGGATTAACCTATTTAAGAAGGGGGAAAATTTGCTGTGCAACAGCACATGCCACTGGAAAGAGGAGTGAGAATATGTGAAACACATCTGCAGCAACTCTGCAGGCACCAAGGAGGTCCTTCAGGCAACAGAGCAGAGATTTCCCTGCAGCCTGTGGTTCAGACTGTGATGAGGCATCTGTGCCCCTCCAGCCCATGCAAGGCCATGGTAGAACAGAAATCCAGCCTTGGAGGACCCCACTCTGAAGCAGGCCGCTGAGTAGGACTGTGGATCTGTGGAGAGAGCACCCCACACTTCAGCAGGTTTGCTGGTAAGACTTCTGACCCAAGAGGGACCTATACTGGAGTAGTCTGCTGCTGAAGGGCTGCGCCCTGTGGAAGGGACACACGCTTGAGCAGTTTGAGAACTGAATGACCCACATTGGAGAGGTTCATGAAGGACTGTTTCCCATGGATGGTATCCCACACTGGAACAGGGGAAGAATATGAAGAAATCTTTCCCTGAGGAGGAAGCAGCAGCAGAGGCTGACCGCTGCCTCCATTCCCGGCCCCTTTGCTGCTGCTGGGGGGGGGAGGTAGAGAAATCAGGACTAAAATTAAACCCTAAAATTAAACTAAAATTAAAATCAATTAAAAACACTTGATTTTAAGACTTGATTTTATTTCTCATTACCCTACTCTGATTTGATTGGTTTGCCCATGACAGTAATTGTCGAATGAATTCTCCTTATCCTTGTATCAACTTATAAGCCTTTTCTTATCTTTTATCTCCCCTGTCCAGCTGAGGGGAGGAGTAATAGAGTGACTTTGGTGGGCACATGACCTCCAGCCAAGGTCAACCCCTCACATGATCATTTTTTTACCTGAAATAGCTGCTGTCAGGTTATAACTGCAGGTGAATTTTAGCCTCACAGGTCAGGCAAATTTAAAAGATCAACCTGAGAAAGGCTTCCTGGAAAAGTTGCTTCATAATCTGCAGAAAAAGATAGAATTTCCAGGTGATTCACTAGAAGAAGTTCCACTCTGTCACAAGAACAGTAATCCCTTGCATCTGAACATTTCGTGCCAGAACAAGAGAAGAAATTTTGTTGGATATTTAATGAAGCAGGTTTTTTAATGGGAACTACAAGACAAAAAACATGAGTATTCTTTAGATAGTAAACAAAAACCTGGCAGAAATTATATATCCTGATTATGCCCATTATTTTGTCAACTTTGTTTTCTGCTGCTGCATACTGATTTCAGAGTACTGACTCTGTTGGGGGTCCAAAATCTGTTTATCCAGTTGCAGCTGTCAGAACTGGTTTCATAAATACATTGGTATTTTGCAGCAATTTTTAGTTATGGTTTTCCTAATTGTATTGATTTGTGTTTATTCATGCTGAAGTTTATTTGAAAAAGCCTAGACTCATGCATAGAACTGGAGATTACATTGGACCGTCCTTTTGTCAGAGTGGTGATAGTGATGCTGAAATTATTGATGTCTTACTGCAGTTGTTTTTAAAGATAGGTTGCAAACACATTGGCCAGCAGTTCTACAGTTTTATATTTGATGGTTGCCGGATATCTCAGGGACATGCTGTGCAGCCCTGATGACTTACTGTCAACTAACTTGTCTGTTCGGTCAACAGCTTTCTATGTATTTCAAACTGACTTATCTTCTGTGAACTATCTTATAGAAAGGGTATGACAGCTATGGGAATATACCTAACAAAAGATCCTACACAACCTTTCTTCTATGAACTTTTAATCTCCAATTTCCATTTCTGCAGTAAAACAATTAGAAGAATTATTACTTGTAAGCTATTATGAAATAGTGTTCAATTCAAACTGAAATTCCCGTTAAACTAGGAAAATTGATCATAGCTCAGCTCTCTTTCTTCAGATTTTGTTTTGTTTTGTTCTGTTCTGTTTTTAATTTGGGAAAATAATACAGGCATTTTTCAAACATATTCAAGAGCTTCAGCTTTTGAAAACAGAACTCTACTGCTACTGCTACTGCTTTGCTCATAAGCCAACCACATTCATCTCCTTTTGAATGACACTTTACAAAGATGCTTACACTAATCTTCAATAAATGCCCAACAAAAAGGTTTCCAGAGCTGAAGATAAGACTGCACAAATGTTATTGTAATTTAAGGAACAAATACTTTAATGGCTATTATAGTTTTTTGCCTCTGTTATTTTAACTGCTAATTATTTTTTAAATTATAATGTTGTGGTAGTAACTGAAAAAAACCCCCTGGTTTTCTGTGAGAACACTGATTCATAGTTATGTGTTATCAATAGACTAATTTCAACACTTCTGTATTTAAAAGAACTCCACAATTTGATATTTTACTTTTTTTCCCTACTAACAGTTTTGCTATGGGATTACAAGAAGTTAAGCTGTTTTCTTAAGCAAGTGCTTCCATTATGATAAGAAGTACAACACTGCATTGGCTTCTGCTTGTACTGTCAAGGAAGTGAGCAAGCTGAATAACACCAGTCAAGCAATTCCTCTCTGTGTGTCACTTTTCCCATGTCTAAAAGACAAAAAAGTTACTGTCTTTCTATACAAAGCATATGGATTCTAATGGAAGAGTAATGTGAGTACTCCATAGAACATGGTCAAAATTATAAGCTAGCACAAAGAGAGGCAAAAATAGCACTTTCTTGTAAGAAAATTACACCAGATATACAGGACAGTTTTTATGTATGCATATTATTTCTCTGTAAGTGATTGAAGGGAATTTGGTATTGTCTCCTTTTGTGAGAAAGAAGCTGTGGTTAGTGGGAACTCTATTATAAGGGAAAGCCAAGTATAGAATTGGATAGAAAGGAGCAAATCATAGCCTGACAAGCAGTGCAATTCTATTTGACCAAGAAACTGGGAATTCCTCTTGGTTTGAATCATTCTATTGTTTCCGATACTCAGATGATGTTTCATGCAAGTGTAGCTTAACAGTGTAGGCCAATCTCTCTTGCTCTGGCCATACATCTGAAAGGTTTCACAAAATTTTGGAAGGAAGACATCTAATAAAAAGATATTAAAAAGAGAACTGAATTTCATCCAGGAACAGGTGAATTGAATGCATATTCTATTTAGGGTATGTTTCACCTCATTCTGACAGAACAACTCATTTTCTGCTGTCAAGTCCTCTGTTTCATAGAGAGAGAGAGGTATGAGTCTGGCATCATCCTGCAGTGCAGGGTGCTGAGCAAGACGCCTTGCCTGCACTCCCATAGCACACCAGGATACAACTCCATATTGGTATTCTTGCCAGAGAAGCAGAGACAGTGAGTTTGGGTATTGCTAGTTTGCCGTCGATTAGGTTGTTTCACACATTGGAAGGACTGTCAAAGCATCACCATTTAGTAGAATGCTGGTGTTTGAAAATGAGTTGTTTTAAGCAGAGCTTGAAAGGTGAGCTGTGATGCACAGTGAAGCAGCTTGTCTGCTGTGGCTCTGAGTTTGGCAGCTGTTTACCAGGTAAAGAAATAAGAGAAAACAATGGCCTAGTACTCACATTGAACTACCCGCATGTTAGTGTTTGAGTTCATTTTGCCTTATTTTAAACACTTACTATGGGAATCCTTCTGGATTTCTGGATTTCAATCTGCTCACTATATTCCAGCCTCCTAAAAGCTATTAATGAGCAATCTCCTTATTTCATCTTTCTTTACACAAATATGACATTGATATACGTTTGTTGAGAAAGGTGTTGTATTGCACGTATGTCTCATGCAGATAGCAGGGAGTGAATCCAAATAAATATAGACACTGTCTGATTTCAAATGTTTGAACTAGCTGTTCCCAGATTTTTCCTCTCTTTGGAGAAACAGACAACCTGACACAAAGAGGAAGTTCAACTTTTCCTAAGTCTGTGAGTAAATTAAAACTAGTGACATAAACCTTGGGCAATTTAAGCATGTAGTTCCTAACATGAAATTAGTTTCCTATTTCCCTCTCAAAAATGATGGACATTTATTACTACTTTCAGTTCATAGTTCCACCTTTTTTGAAAAGGAAGAGAGACTGTACAGTTAAAACTGTACATTACTTGTTGATACATAAGTGCCTTCCCTAGTAACCTCTTCTGTGGACAAAAAGATAAAGAGCCATTTATAAAAATCAGTCCTCTGATCTCATGCCTCTTAATGTGGTATTCCATTATTTTTATCGTCATTTTTCTATAACCTTGTCCTCAAAGGCTTCATTGACTTAATGATATTTAGCACTTTAAACAAAAAGAAGAAAAAGCTCAGCTTCTGTTTTTCTAGATTGTTTTTCTAAATTTATGTTACTTATTAAATAATTTATTTCTGATGTACATATTTAGAAACTGAATGTGTTTGGGTATGAAATAATATGTTTTTATGGGTTTTTTTTTTTGTCAATTCATGGACTGTTTCTTTTGATTTTGTAAAAATCCCTGTGATATTAAGTACAATGGCATAGTACTATCCAAGAATATCTGAAATCGTGACCACCAATGTAGCAAGATAAAAAAGTGAATATGTGAGAAACTTAGTCATCAATGCTGATATCACTGAAGTATCTAGAGCTTACAAAATAACGTTTCTTGGTCAACTAACAGTAGAACTTAATTTTAGTATCATGTTGAGGGATGTATCTTTTCCTCTGATGAACGAAATCACGAATCCTGATTTCTGTTTTCATTGCTACTTCAATTCTGGTCAAAGCCATTTACAGTGAATAAATCAAAGCTAAACAAACAGCATTTGGAGACCACTGGGAATACAGCTACATTTCTGGTCCAACAGCAATCTTCTGTTGGAATGCTCTTGGTAAAATCTTTTCCAGAGCACAGTTTTTTAGAAGAAATTTCAAAAAAATAGCTAGAATTTACTCAAACATAAACATACAAACATAATGCTGTGGAATTCTTAAAACTCATGTAAGATATTGTATTTCACACCACAAGTCACTTTTCTTTTAGACTTCCCAAAATATAAATATAAATAGAAATATAATAGAAATATAGATAGATAAAAGAATAATCATCTTTCTTTTACATGGTATGAGTCTCTAGTTAACAATATTGGCCTGCATCTGAGCTATACTCAGGACCAAATTCAAGTGCAATTTCCATTCTTTCATATACAAATAAATGTGCACTTCTTTTCTAAAAACTTGCAAAAACCATCTTTCAAATGACAGTAAGTATCTTATTGTGAGGGATTTTTTTTCAGTTTCCTGCTAAATCTCTTGTAAGTAGCAAGCTCGCTAAATAGAAACTACCTGCAAGGATTTGACAACGTAGTCCAAGAATTCATATGTAAAAGATATTATTGTTACATTAATGAAGCTTAATCACATTTTACTTTGGTAAGTCTTTTTGAATGCACCAGTTTTGTCTGCTCATATTAAAGTCTAGTAAGTAAAGGAGGTTTGAAAGTGGAGTATATTGCTTGATGCCTGGAGTCTTATCCTCTTGAGACAGGATAAAGTATGAAGGTGGGCTGAAAATATTGTAAATGTGCCATTAAAGGGATAGAAGTCAGATCATGTTCAGTTAATTTCTTAAAGTTTCAGTCTTTCACCCAGCCTTTTCATGGGTTGATATTGCATTACCATGATTTTCTGGGCATTATGGAAAAACAGAATTTGTTAGTGAATTTCTGAAACTGACAAGGAAACCTTTATTTCAGTCATCTGAATGCTAAATTACAAAACTCTCTCTGAAGAGACAACTTTCTTTGTTTAGCAGAGTTAAAGTAGGTGCATAGGTAAAATGAGTCTAAGAGTATTTTCTGTATGTCATCTAATTTTTCATTTGTAGTAACAGAGCTGGGCAGTGTAGATACTAAGTAAATATTTTATTAGCTAAGATTAAACCACAAGCAAAACCTATTCAGAGGTGTTCACAAATATTTTTTCTGAAATTTTTAGATTGTGACAGTGTCAAAAGTACTTCTAAATATCCAAAAAGGATTACTATCTGAGTAATGCAGATCACTTTCCAAAAGTTAATTTTGTACAGCAGAAGAAAAGGAAGTAAATGTAAAGTGATGACCTACTGATGTCTTCCTGGACAGAAAAATACTGTGTTTCTTTTCAGTGCACTGCCCTGTGCATTCTATTATGTTTAATATACTCCTGATAAAAGAATCAGAGTTAGATCAATAGTGGTTGCTTTTAACAAAGGTTCATTAAAAGAGCATTTGAATTTTCTGTTCCTTTACACATAAACAACTATTTTCAGATGGAGATACTAAATTTACTTTTTGTCTCTTTTTTTCACTGCTTTTACTTAGTACAGGTATCTGCTGTGTCACTTTGCTCTCAGGCATTTCCAAAAAAGAAATAAACACAGGATATTCAATCATAAGTGTATATGATTTGACACATCAACAAGAATAATTGCTATTTTACTGTTAACAGAGGACAAGGGTGCAGTGGAGCAAAGGGCTAGTGTAGTCTTTCAGGTCTTCCTCTGAAGGAGTGGAATCTTACTATCAGTGCCCAGCATTGCCTTGCTCAGTGAGAATGGGAAATGTTCAGTTAAGAGATTGCTCATGGCTTTCTTAAATATAATAGCAGTGCAGAAGGGCAGGGTATACCAGACTCCTGCTTCCCTGAGGCTGCAGAAGAACATTAGCTCTTCTCTTGCTCTGAGGATTTTTCACATAATTCTTGGTGTTTGCTGAGTACCCAGAAGAACTGATGAATTTGAGCATGTGAATAATCTGACTTCTTCAATACTTTACTCTTGCTAAAGCTTTGTGATACATAGCTATATATATGCCCATATATAGGAATTTTAGACATTTTTGTTTCTTCCAGAATATTTGCCTTGGAAAAGGCTCTTCCACCTGCAAAAATGTGTTCTTTATCTATTAAATATGCCTTTTATTTCTAATCTAAATCTCTGACCATTAAATATCTTCCGTAGTTCCTTTTCTTACCAATCTATAGTACATTTTGCTTAAAATGGGCACATAGTGCTTTAAATTTCAGTTCTAAATGATCTATCTAGGCATTAAAGTTGCATTTAAGCACTTCGTAGTGCCAGATAATTGATGCCTTAACTTTCTACTGCCTTTTTACTAGTGGTTTCATAGGGTTCATTTGAAGGTAAAGCACCATCCGTGAGAGGTAATTGGGAGGTGTTGGCTGAGAGCTGAGCCTAATGTAACTCACAAAATGTATTGCTCTAAAATCCTGAATACATTTCCAGGGAGCTCTGCCAAGGTAACCAATACATGGTCTTATTATGGGTGCTCAGAAGTAGAGCTCTCAATGTTGTGTTGAAATTTCCATAGGTAAAAAGAACATAGATACATAATTCAGGAAGTAGTAACTATTTCTCAATTTTAAAAAAATGCTGAGAGTTGTAATTTGCTCATACTGTGGCCACAGGAAACAAATGGGAAAATATTAATCCTTTTAAACAATTAGTGACAGAAAATATCGTGACATCCATTGTATAATGGTACTGAAAACCTGTTTAGGGTGCATACATAATGCATTTTAGATTATATTGATATTCTATAAGTATAGCCCATTAAATATAATTATAATATAGGAATTACTATAGCACTGTGATTATAATAGAAATGCTTTAAAGTTACCTTGGGGGATTACAATCTTTTTCTATTAATAACAGAAGTGTTACAGAGTGTTTTTTTCTGCTACATTCTGCAGACAATAAGTACATCTCCTGGCAATAATCAAAAAGAAAAATTTGTCTCCCTGGAAGTGATATAGTTCCTCAAACTTAGACATCCTGTTTCTTTTCAGATGCTTTAGACTATCTGAGACTTCCATGTCAGGTTGCAAACAATAATTCAAGGCCCATGACTTTCTGGAGTGGCAGATAAAGGCCAGACTGGATAACCTGGGACATCTAAAACAATAAAACTTTATCTGCTGTTGGGAACTTAATCCAGATGAGACATCCATAGGTTTCCCTAAGCAGTGACCATCAGGCTAACGCACACTGTTTCTTAGGCTTTGCTGCTGACTCCATCTATCCAAAGACTCAGTTTAACCTGAAATGTTTGGGTTTTACCATTTTTCTAAATATTTCCTTTAAAAAATGTGACTTTTTTTGTAGTGTAGGGACTCTGGTGAACTACTGCAAGAATATCCAGTAGGAATAAGTGGAGCTTGGTTTATTGATTTAGTAATCCCAGATATATCTTATTGTCCATCTGGAAACATTTGCTGAGGTGAGACTATTTACTTTTAATTTCCCAGTTTATAGTTATATGCTATATTTTTTAGATTTTACTACTGTCCCTCATTATAATTCCACTCAGAGAAGAACTGTATGACGCAATGATAAAACACCTGTTTATGTTATGCACTCTTGCAACACTATCAAACAGCTGTATTAAAAAAATCAGATCTCTTTCAGTACTTGGGGCAGTGGAAATCTATTTGTATATTCAAAGTTTTAACAGCCATTTTTAACAGCACATTCTGTAATTTAAGCACATTTACAGTTTTATCTTGAAATGTTCAGGTCTCACATCTTGACTTTTTCTTATCAAGACTACTAATAGCATTAAAATCACTTCATAAAAATTACCAAGCAGCAAAGAAGCTGGATAACAGCAAAGATGATAAAGATTAAATCAAGTCCTGGATCCTGCTCATCAATGTTTTTCTTTGGATTTTCTGTTAGTAAGCTTGTACATGCAATAGGCATGCAAAATCATCTCTCCCACCTTGTTTTGGCTGAGAGAGCAGCAAGAGAGATCTGGAAAACGAAGCAGATGCTTATTTCTGCAGCATCTGTCATGGATGTTTGCTAAGTCTGTCAAAAGCAGAAGATGCAAACTGTAGAGAATTTGCACTACCTACTCAAGGAGAATAGTCCTATTGACTGGTAGACAGGTGGCTAGAGACAGTACTAATCCAGAAAAGACCCTCGTTATGAATAGACCTGCCTAGGATTGTATGGCAAATTTTTCATTAAGTCCTCGCACTATTTTCTCTACATTAACAATTAAAGTCATTTGATAAAAGGAAGAAAGAGAAAGAAGTAGACTGACATAAAATTTTTCATTCAGATGTGGGGGATCCACAATTTTGGACAAAGAAGCAAACTCTGTAGGCTTTCTAACTAGGTCTTTTTAAGTTCTGTTATTATGAAATATTTCAGCAACCTTCCAGAATTTGTACTAGCTAAATTCAATAAACAAAAATTCCCCAATTTTGATTAACTCTATTTTGCTTATTTTGGATGCTGTATGCAAGTAATTTTGCTATACATGCACCTTCTCCCTGAATTTTTCCCTATCTATCCTATTCCACTCTATTCTCATGAAATTTCCCCAATTTTACTCTGCAGCTGATGAATACAGAAAGATGGGTATTTTAGAATCATATTTTTCACAGTGTGTTAACTTAGATAACACTTTTTTCACTGTGCCATCACAGCACATCCTTTTAATGAAAAATTGGCTTCCTTAAACATTTCAGTCATAACCCAAGCCTTTAAAAGCTGAGGGCAGCCTTCTGTGAGACCTTTGCCAAGATCAAGGTATAAAAGGGTCAGAGGAAAATCTCTGTAATGTTCACCTGGGGAAAATGAAACCTTTATTATGACAGAAAAAAAAAAGAGTTGTGGCTGTATGAATGCAATGAATCTATTGAAATTACAGTGGCAGTTACAGAACCATTGAGCTAATGTTGAAATGTGGTATTTTTTACTGGTTTTGTTATGTTCTTTGAATACAGAATTCCGGAATCAAAGAATGGCTTGGTTGGAAGGGACACAGAACCACAGAACCACAGAATCACGGAATCACAAAACAGGGTTGGGAGCGAGCTCTGGAGATCATCCAGTCCAACACCTCTGGCAAGGAAGGATCACCTAGAGCAGGTGACAGGAACAGGTCCAGGTGGGTTTTGAATTTCTCCAGAGAGGGACACTCCACAACAGCTTATTCCTGTGCTCTGACATCCTCACTGTGAAGAAGTTCTTCCTCATGCTGAGGTGGAACTTCTTGCGTTTTAGTTTACGGTCACGACTCCTCCTCCTGTCACTAGGCAATGCTGAAAAGAGTCTGGCACCTCTCACCTTTGAGATATTTATATGTATTGATGAGATCCCCTCACAACCTTCTCTTCTCTGGACTAAACAGGCCCAGCTCCCTCAGTCTCTCCTCATAAGAGA
>VZRS01000247.1:1505599-1526179 GCA_013398055.1 Ifrita kowaldi | reverse complement strand
TATTTTGCTTATTTTGGATGCTGTATTCAAGTAATTTTGCTATACATGCACCTTTTCCCTGAATTTTTCCCTATCTATCCTATTCCACTCTGTTCTCATGAAATTTCCCTGATTTTACTCTGCAGCTGATGAATACAGAAAGATGGGTATCTTAGAATCATATTTTTCACAGTGTGTTAACTTAGATAACACTTTTTTCACTGTGCCATCACAGCACATCCTTTTAATGAAAAATTGGCTTCCTTAAACATTTCAGTCATAACCCAAGCCTTTAAAAGCTGAGGGCAGCCTTCTGTGAGACCTTTGCCAAGATCAAGGTATAAAAGGGTCAGAGGAAAATCTCTGTAATGTTCACCTGGGGAAAATGAAACCTTTATTATCACAGAAAAAAGAAAGAGTTGTGGCTGTATGAATGCAATGAATCCATTGAAATTACAGTGGCAGTTACAGAACCATTGAGCTAATGTTGAAATGTGGTATTTTTTACTGGTTTTGTTATGTTCTTTGAATACAGAATTCCGGAATCAAAGAATGGCTTGGTTGGAAGGGACACAGAACCACAGAACCACAGAATCACGGAATCACAAAACAGGGTTGGGAGCGAGCTCTGGAGATCATCCAGTCCAACACCTCTGGCAAGGAAGGATCACCTAGAGCAGGTGACAGGAACAGGTCCAGGTGGGTTTTGAATTTCACCAGAGAGGGACACTCCACAACAGCTTATTCCTGTGCTCTGACATCCTCACTGTGAAGAAGTTCTTCCTCATGCTGAGGTGGAACTTCTTGCGTTTTAGTTTACGGTCACGACTCCTCCTCCTGTCACTAGGCAATGCTGAAAAGAGTCTGGCACCTCTCACCTTTGAGATATTTATATGTATTGATGAGATCCCCTCATAACCTTCTCTTCTCTGGACTAAACAGGCCCAGCTCCCTCAGTCTCTCCTCATAAGAGAGATGCTCCAGACCCCTCATTGTCTCTGTAACCATCTGCTGGACTCCATCCAGTAGCTTCTTGTCTTTCTTGTATTGAGGAGCCCAGAACTGAACACAGCACTCCAGGTGTGACCTCACTAAGGCTGAGTAGAGAGGGAAGATCATCTCCCTTGATCTGCTACTACACTTCCTGATGACCTTTAGAGATCATCTATCTACATCACTGGCCAGTATGATCTAAATCTAATCTCTTTCAGTTTAAAACCTTTGCCCCTTGCCACTTCACTAAAGGCCTTGGTAAAAAGTCTCTCTTCACCTTTCTTATGAGGCTCTTTAAATACTGAAAGGCCACAATAAGGTCTTTGCAGTGCCTTTTTCAGGCTAAAGAATCTCAAACTCTCTCAGCCTGTCTTCATAGGAGAGCTGTTCCACTTCTCTTACCATTTCCATGTCCTTCCTCTGCATCCACTCTAACAGGTCCATGTCATTCTTGTGCTGGATCCCACTCCTGGATGCAGAACTCTAGGTGGGGTCTCACCAGAATGAAACAGAGAGAATCACATCCCTCAATCTGCTGATGACACTTCTTTTTGTTCAGCCCAGGATAGAGCTGGCTTTCTGGGCTGAAAGCTCACATTGCCTGCTAACATCCAATTTTTCATTCATCATTGTTCCCAAGTCCTTCTCTCCAGGTCTGCTCTGAATCCATTCGTGACTTACATATCTCCAATACAGTGGCAAAAATATTGAGGGAGACAGTATCTAGGGCCTTACAGAAGTCCAAGTACATGACATCCATAATGCTTCCTTTGTCTCTCCATCATGGAAGGATAATAGATAATGGGGCATGATTTGCCCTTGGTGAAGTCATGTTACCTCTCTCTAATAGGCTCCTCATCTTCCATGTGTTTTGAGATATCTTCCAGGAGGATCTGTTCCATGACCTTTCTGGGCACAAATATGGGGCTTACTGGTTGTTAGTTCCCAGGGTCCTCCTTTTTACCCTTTTAGAAATGATCATGAGGTTTCTCTTTTCTCAGACACTGAAGTCTTTGCCTGACTGCCACAACTTTTCAAATGTGATGGAATATGGCTGGACAACTGCATCAGCCAATTCCCTCAGGACTCTGAGATGCATCTTCTCATGTCTCTTGAGTTTGTGTATGTTCAGGTTCCTCGTGTGGTCTCAAATTGAATTTTCACTTATGATGAGGGAATTTATTCATGCAATCCTTGTCTCTAATCCTTGAGGATTAGAGATTTGAGAGATGTAGGAAGAGAGGTTATCGTTGTAAACCTAGGCAAAAAATTTGTCGAGTATCTCAGGATTTTCCATGTTGTTTGTCACTTGTTCTCCTGTCTTATTTAAGAATGGGGCATACAAATTCTTTATTCTTCCTTGACTGGCCATGTACCTGATCATACCTCTCACCAATTTCAGCCTCAACTGCTTTAGTTTTCCTAATCCCATCCATACACAGCCAGACTGTGTCCATATATTCTTCCCAGGATACACGTCCCTGCATTTTCTTACACTTTAGTCCTTATTCAGCCATGCTGGATCTCCTGCCTTCCTTGTCTGCTTTCAGAGCTCCTGAACTCTAATAATAATCTCCTTATTAAACTGTCAGCTCTGTTCAGTTCCTTTCTCCCCAAGGGCACTTTCCTAGTGAGCTACATCCAAGAACTTAAACTGAAAATTTGCTTTCCTAAAATTCAGGACTCTGACTCTACCCTTCATCTGGCCCATATTCCTCAAGGCTGCGAATTTCACCATATCCTGAGCATCTCAGGTGGACACCAATCTTGTAGTCTCTAATTAATTCATCCCTACTGGTAAACAGCAAGTCCAGTAATGCTTCTTCTCTTGTGCTGTCTATAACCTGGGTTAAGAAATTGTCCTCACCACACTCCAAGAACCTCCTGGACATTTTACACCTTGCTGTGCAGTTTTTCCAGCAGATGTCATGGTGATTGAATAAAGATTTAAAAAGTCAAGAGGTTAAATAGAAATGCATATTATATAAACTGATGGAAGGTTAGTCATTCATCAGAGGACAGCAATGAAACTAAAGATGGATTTTTTTCCCTCGACATTATTGATCAAAGCTTACTTTGAAAAATCTTACTCCACAAGTGGTTTCGTTAATAGATACTTTCACAGTTATCACGGATGAGATAGATTGATGTTTAAATTGAAAAATTAAAAAGAAATGGAAACAAATAGAGGTTAGTTAATCATAAGTACAAAGAAATAAGGAGGGTATCAACAGACAACTGACATGATGAAGATATCTCTTCAAATGAAGATAAGCTGAGACAGTTGAGGTGGTTCAGCCTGAAGAAGGTGATGGGGAGACTTTATTATGACCTTTCAGTATATAAAGGGGGCTCATATGAAAGCTGGAGTGAAACTTTCTGCCAAAGCCTGTAGTGATATGGCAAGGGGTAATGGTTTTAAACTGAAAGAGGATAGGTTTAGAATAATTTTTCAAGAGGAAGTTGAGGATGGCCTTTCCCTGGCAGTGTTCAAGATGCAGTTGAATGGGATTTTGAGTAACCTCATCTATTGGAAGATGTTTGTGCCCATCACAAGTAGTGTGGACAAGATGATCTTTAAAAGTCCCTTCGAACCCAAACCATTGGATGATTTGATATTCTATAATTATTTGTTTGCACTAAATGGTATACATATTTATAAACATTTTATTTCATTTTGAGTGAAGAAATAGAAAATATTAAACAAATTATAAATTTTGTAGCATTACATGCATTTTAATAGATTATCAACTTAATTACTATAGCACTATTATAAAATACAGAAAAGCAAATACATCTGAAATATGATTCAAACTTCCTCATTTGCTATGCTTTATTAAACGTGCCATACTTTGTCTAAAACTAACTTTTGCCTAAGTATTACTCTGTTGGAGAAATTGTTTACTTTTTATCAGATTTAGTATTTTGTTTATTTTCTTTTCATTAAATAATAAGCAGTATGGTAGCACTTTTTTGAAAGCTAAAGGCATAAAATAATATGAAATATTTTGTCATACCCTTTAATACTGTTTATAGTAAACATTTAATGAAATTTTTGTGGACAGAAGTTACATACTGAGGAATGTAATTCATTTCACCAAATTCATAATTCATCTTGAAGATGTTCATATTTGAGCTAATTATTCATATTATCTTACAATGCAGTGGAAACAATACAGTATATTGTGGGAATAAATTAAATGTCTAACAAAAATCAGTAACTCGGCAAGGTTAAATGATGGTCTATGCTTCTATGCTATATTAGAATATATAACCCATAATACTTCTCTGTATGTTTGACTCAGGCTAGATCTCTAACTTAATGCTAAAGAGTTATATGTTAACTTTATTGTTAATATGCAGTTTTATCTCATTTTTTAAGGATTTTCCACTAGCATTTATGTGACGGATGCTGTCTATGCTTCATGTCCTTGATAAAATTTAAAATTTTAATTCCTGTAGCTCCTGAATCATGAAGGTTGAATTCTGGAATTCTGTTGAAAGTCACACAAAATTTTGTCAAATATTCCAAATGTTAAAAGGAATAAGCTACAGGGGGAAGAGCAGAGCCTGGGGTTAAATCAAGATATTTCAAAGTTTCTCTTAGAAAACAAACTTTAAAAGTCATAAATAAAGATGAAAAAAAGATTCCATTAACTAGCTACAGGTTCATTTTATAGAGCTGTGTATCAAAGATAAAACTGCTGGATGATGATGTTTTCAGTTAAATTTATGTTTTTTTAGTGTTTGAAGAGGAACAAGCTTAATTCAGATAAGAAAGGAGGAAAATGATTTTTGGGGAAACAAAACAAAACAAAGCACCCAAAACCACAGAAAAAAATCCCCAGTCTGCTTATAAAGTTCTTTCTCTGGTGGAGATCTTTAAAATACCATAGTACAATAATTAGATGTTTCTGATGATTTGAGACAGAAATGAGATAAAAATTAACAGTGCAGTGACATACTCATGCCTTCAGAGAGTAATAGAAGAGCTGGAAATGAGAAAATAGCTGGAGGGAGGAGGGGGAGGGTTATCTGACTACGGAAAATTGCCAGTTTAACAGGAATATACAACAAATGATCTTACAATGTATCTGAAAATACATTTCTACTAGAAACAGTGCGTTTAATGAAAAGTTAATGAGTTCTCATCTAGAACACCTCGTAGACTCTGTTTTCATTGTTATGTAAAAAGATGTAAAGTAGAGTGAGTATTTAAGTTTGTAAAGCATGTATGTTTTCAGTTTGACATGAAAGATATTGGAGCAAAGAAGTGGTAAAGAGAGTGGCAGCTGATTACAAAACATACCTAAATCAGAAGAAAATTCTATAGGGCAAATAAATGAGGTAAAGAAGAAGAGATAGTCATAATGTTAATTGTATATTCAGAAATGCAAATATCCGTGGCAAACATGAGGCAAAGAAAATCTCTTTCTGAGAAACAATAAAGGAAGAAAAAGTGCCTAGAACAAGTTACACTATTTTATTAAAATAGATAAGCAGGAATACTGAGAGAAAAAAAACAGACATATTTTTCAGCACGTGATTTTACTTAAAAGAGATTGGCTTAAATGTTCAAACTTGAAAACACTAGCTGAAGGTGTATTTAGCACAGATCTATGACGATTTCTCTTGTTCAAGAAACAAGTCATAGCCACATATGGATACACTATTTTCAAAGCCCATAAAAAGAAGATTTCTAAGACTNCTGACTTTTCCTCTGTTTATGTTTTTTTTTTTTTACTTTTCTTAATTATACAGATGTATAATATTTCTGTTAATTCATTCTGAGTATTATCAAGAGGCTGTGATAAGGAATTAATGTTTCAGTATAAGGTTGCAAGTCTGCTTCACTGGACCAATCAAAGAAACCCCCAAAAGGAATCTAAATGAGTCATAAAATTCACTAAAAGTATTATCAATTTAATCTGTGGGTTTTTTTGGGGGGAAGGTTGTTTGTTTGTTTTGGGGGTGTTTTGGGGTATTTTTGGTTTGTTTTCATAAAGGAAATTCAATGTTTAAGTGCATATGCCAGAAGTCTGACCCTCCTGCATGGTATAGAATGCTGCTTACCTCAACACAAATTCAGCCTAGCAAAATGATGGCGTAAGGACTCTTAAAAGTAAATGTGACTTAAACCCCTAATGTTCACACCATCTGCAAGAGCTGAATGACTGTGAGTATTACGTGTGTATTGTGACTTCGCCCAAAGACAACAACTGGGCTTGAGTTATCATGTGCATAACTCTGGTCTCCCTCATTTTCAGAGTCTGGTGTTTACCTAGACACAAATTTCCCAAAGGATGTACAGTGCCACCTTCATTTTGTTCAAATGGTAATTTTTGTCAATTAGTCTTGTTGTAATGTAGAGGCAAGACTGTGAATAAAATAATTCATGCACAGAATTAGAAATGTGCTGTTTTCAATGAATCTCACTATATCTGTGTTGTACAGCATTAGGTCAACATATGGTGCACGAAAATGAAATGCAATGTTATCATTATTACTATTTGCTGTTTTTTCTCAAGGACTTTGAATCCTACAATTAAGCTTGACAATACAGATAAAATATTAATAATTTTAAAGATTAATTGACTGGAAACGATCATAATTATATCGGTTGAGAATGTGTTTCCTCTTCTCCTAAGTAATGCTGGTACTAGATGGCTGTTACAGTCTTCCACCCCTAATTTCTCCTTTCAGAAATACCATCTGTGTTTTCACTGCACGCACCACTTTTGGTATCTTTCTGCTTAAAAGTCAGTGAGCAGGAAGGAGCTTGAACAGGCAAAACAAAGAGTCCAAGGACCGAGATTTTGAAAGCAAGAGAGACTAAAGGGGTGTTTGTGTGGGAGGGGAAGAGTCTTTGAATAGATTTGCAGTGGTAGAGTTGAAGAGCCTTTTCCCAGTACCACCACAAGTGCTGCGCAGATGCTGTTATGCAGCAAGGTGAATACAATAAAGTCAAGTTGCAATGTAATGGCTGCATCACCATAATAAATTGCAAGACCTTCAGACTCATACTCAGATAATGATGTTACAGCTACAGTTATGGCTTATTTATTTAACCAAGGGCAGACTTGTTGAGACACATTTTGATTTTCAAGAAAGGCCTGACAAGGCAGATGGCAGTAATGGCACAGGAAAAATGAACTTCTCCACTAGCCAGCCAATACAAAATACAGCGCAGCTCAGGAGGACAGAGTGTGTGCTCTTAAGAGGAAACATAAACCAATGAAATTAAATACCTTCTGAGCATTAATAAACCCATTAGTGAGCATTAATAAAATAAAAAGGCTCACTCCTTTACAGCCTTGGGAGTCAGCAGCTCCATTCTCTGTGAACTATTTAGTGGGGCTGGAAGAATGATCTGAGGGGGAGAGCTGGGAGAAGAGTAAATCAGAAGGTATATTTTAGTTAATGGGCAGGGACTGAATATAACTAAGGGCTGAATCAGCTGAAGTGAAGGTTGGAATGAGTCTATGAGGAAATTAATAATTCTGTGTACAAAGAGGGGTTTCAATATCATGCAGTAAATAACACCTAAGGACACACACTGAACAATGAGGATGAAACAAATCACGGAAAAGCTGCAGTTTCCTGAGCCACTGTCCTTCTGCCTGAATGAGGTGGGGGTATAGTAGAAAAAACGCTCTGTAATTAAATATCATATCAGAATGGGACAGCATCAAGGTTGCATGGTTTCTTATTTGGTGTTCCCACTCCTGTCTATTTGCCTTCCCAGTCCTGACTGGATTTCATTTTTCCATAGATAGATAGACTTGGTTATTTTCCTCTCCTTTATTTCTCCTTGCCTATCTTCAGCGCCTTTGACATAAATCTCGTTTCCAAATCCTGCTGTATGAAGTGCTAATGAACTGTGTCCATATTTCCAATATATTCAAAATACAAAGGAAATATTACTCAAAGGAAATAATAAAACAAAAATTCAAAACAAAACAAAACAGAACAAAACAAAACAAACCCAACCCAACCCAACCAAACAACAAAAGCAACAAAAAACCCCAACCCCATACCAAACCAAAACAAAAAACCCAAAGAAGAAAACTGAGCCACTCAGTACTAACACAATAAGTAGTTCACCAACCTCCAGTAACTTATCATTTTAAAATGCTTGTCATGAAGTTCTGTCCCTACTAAAAAGCCAATATCTCTGTGCCAGGAACAGACCTGCAAAAATATAGAAGGTCAAAATGCGTTAGAAATTGACACACACTATAACCATATGTGTTTTGTGGATCTTTGCTCTCTCTGATGTTTTTTTCAGTATTTCAACATATCAGAGAATTGTAACCTGTCTTTTAAAAATGTGCTGCCACCTGTGCTTAAAGGCAAGCACATAAAAAAATTACAGATTTACCCTATTGGAGTTTATGTGCCTCACTGAAGCACCAAAACTGGGAGCATGGTCACTTTTTCCATAATCAGTGGAAACCTAAAAGGGACTCTTTAGTGAGCTGAATCATCCTCTGGACTATCTTCATTGTTTATAAATGACGCAGAGAACATTTGGCATCACATTAAATGTATTCAATTAGAAAAAATTAGGAAACTTTAGATGTCAATACTGTTACTGAGCGATCTAAATGCCATCATAATGGTTAAACATTTTTACCTATCTTTTTTGCAGGCCCACTTCTATGGCAATAAATAAATTAAAATATAGGAAATGTTTCTCAAAACTAACTGATTAACACTACAGCAAATGCCATTTTGTGGTATTTGGATGAATTCCATGTTTGCAATGCCTCTTTATTTTACATCTTTATATATTTTATAGTTAAAACATTTTTATTGAATCTTCCCTTTTAGTTTGTAAAAATGTGAATTGCTCTCTAGTATAGAAACTTCCTGAACACATTATGCCCATATGCACGCAGCATTTATCATGCAGATGTTTGTATTAAACAACCAAGCAAATAAAGAAGTGCCCCAGAGACTCTTATCATAACACTGAACCGTCATTCTTCATTTATTGTTATATAATTGCAAAGATTGTTTATCCATTCTTGCTCTATTTATCTAACACCAACTTCTTTAGTGTTCAAGGTCACAGAGAGAGAACTACATTTCTAGAATACTTCCCAGTTAATTCGACAAAAACATCTGTCTCCAATGAAATTTTTCAGAACCCATTCCATTGTAATGCAGCAGTTACGTTACAAGTAGAGGTTTAGAACAGGTATGTCATCACTAATGAGACGACTTTTATATTCTATGAATTGCAGACAAGGTTTTTGGGAAAAATTAAATTTTATTTAGCCTTAGATGTTATTAGCTTAATTTTTTTAAAAAATTTTTATATTTACTTTTTAATCTTGTTTTAATGTTATCAATACCATATTTATTAATTTTTAATCTTCATATATGATAATTTCAAATGTATGTGAAATGTCGCAGTTATGTTCACTTGCTTTGTGACTACTTGCACAAGAAAAATAGTTCCATTTACTTTGCAGATTTTTCAGAACTGAATGTGTGTAGTGATTCAGATACAGAACATACAGAATAGGTTTAAGTTCTTAATGCAAAAAGGGGCAAGACTGAAGATCTGTCTAGCCTAAAATTTTAGGTTTGACATGGCAGCAAAAACCAAGTATCTAGGTAACAAGACAAGAAGAGAGCAAGGATATACGACCCTTCAAAATACATATCCTCTTAGACACCATCCATTTCCAGATGACGTTTGCATGTAACTATCAATAAGCCTAATATCTTGCTAGTATATAGTAACTTAATATTTTTTTAAAGTAATGAGAAGTTTAAGTATAAAATTGGGAATCCTTCTACCCATTTATTTCACTTCGTATTGTATGTATTCATATTGTATGTTGAAATATTTTCACTTATGAAATCTGACATAACTTTTCCAGCAAATGCAGTCAGAGCATCAGCAGTGCGTATATCCTCATTCTGCTCTTGAAACATATTTCAAGGAATGAGTATCAAATGGTAACAAATAGGTATCATACCCATTTATTTTTTGACATGCCTGCCTATAAAAATATTGTGTATTACAAGAATGAACATTAGATTTAACCATGCTTTTTTTGTTGTTTTTCTTTTCATATGGACTTCTGCACAGAGAGCACAGAATTGAGATAGACTTGTGTTTTTACATAAAATATCAAATAACATACTCATGAGACTATGGTTTCCAGGCCACATACACACTGAGCATGACTTGTTTCCAGTGTGATACGCTATTAAAAATGAAGTTGCTAGGAACAAAAAAGCTGTCCTTTTGAACAAGATGTACCATGGAAACACACCCTTCTCTCAATCCCTACAAAATAAAACTGAAACAATGAAAATACAAAACAGTTTATTGGCAAGGTAAAGTGTAATCCAACCTTTTCTACAGTTCTAACAAAAGTTATCTTGAAGTAAGATGTTTGGTACTCTAGACTTCTTGTCTTTTCTTTATACATTTTTTTCTTGTTTTTGTTTGTTTGTTTGCTGTTTTGGTTCTGGGGTTTTTTCTTTTTATTTTAATATTTTGATTGCAAGGCCTTCAGGAAAGGTCAGTCCCTCAGCAGCTAGTTCTTTTCTTCTGAGGTTAGCCATCCAGAGTTTAGTTATCTAGCGATGTAGTCAACTAATGAGGAATGATAGGGAGAGAGGGAAAGAGATGATTCTGCTGAACAAAGAGTTAAGTCTAGGTGACTAAACTTCAAATGGCTGAAATCAGATGTGGCGGATTCCATCCTTAAGAGCTTCATGCAGTTCCTGACACACTATAATATTTATAGATGACTCAAAGCTACTGAGATACTTTAATGAGAATGGAATAGTGAAATAGAGGCTGTTCACTGTAAGAACCATAAGATTCTAATGCTTTTTGGCCTATGCTTGACTCTGTATTTTGGTAGCAGACACAAGTTTGCCTTCAGTCCCTTGCAGTAAGGTGTTTAGTGCCACTTGATCTGTCACCAGTTGTATGACCTCAGAGAATCAGGCAACTTAAGATCCCATTGTACACCACACTAGACTAGTTCCTGGTGTCATGGCTTCATTCCAGCTTGGGTAAATAGGTTCTGTCTACCTACTTTTCCTTGGGTTTCAACTGAACGCACTATTCTTCTAGAATTTTGCTTCAATTTCTTATGTAATGGTCTTGTGTGTTCTTCAGTACTTGCAGAGGTAGATGAAGGGAAGGTTAATAACACCTACCACTCTCACAGGCTGAATGAACAAGTATTACACAGCACCTGGAGTTCCAGCAATGAGAGAGGCTACAAAACTGGAGAGCAGATATCATTATATCATCCTTAATCTTTGTTGGTGTTTCCAAACCCAAATATGTGAGTCACATAATGTTAAATGTTTTCTTTATAATGAAGTACTATGACACACTGTAGAGGACAAGTAAGCAAATATATATATGTACATATATATACATATATGTATATATATAAAAGACAATATAAACCTCTCTTGGTGCAATATACAAGAAATTAAATACTATGCAATTCTTTAAAAGGTCATGTGTAATTCTTCAAAAGGTCTTTTAAGCCATGACCACCAGTGGGGTCTGCGATGGCTGCATGCAGCTTATTCTGGACTTTGGGGAACCGATGACAACATTTCCAGGGGTTGTCTGGAAGCAAGGATTCAGACCTCTTGTAGGTATGCAAGTATGAATAAAAGTGAATCATTAATTTGTAAATAGTGGACAGCCTGGGCCTGTTGAGCTCTCCTGCACAGCCCTGGACTTCACACCGGGAGGTCCCCTTGACTACAAATGCTTCTCAAGATTATTCCTCGAGGCCTTGCCACAATAGATACCCAGTAAGTGATTAATAGCATATTAAATTTGAAATCTTAACTAAGTTATGTAAAGGATTGATTGTGCATATGTAATTTTTTTAGACATAAACCATTGACCAGCTTTTGGCCTAGGATTGGATCCAGCTGCATCTAGATGCCTCTCTGAGATGGAGTTTAAAAAGCAAGGGTATCCTTCCAGAAACACGACTTGATGGGTGGTACTCCCTGACAGTTTTATCTGACCCCATTTTCTATGCAGTAAATAGTCAAGTGTACCTTGACATCAAATCTTGTTAAACCTTTGTCTCATTAATATTAGATTTTGTTAACTCACTGCTTTGTATCAATAAAGTACATTGTCTCTTCTCTCTTGTGAGTGAAGTCCATTACTCCATCTGCAACAGCTGGGTATGAAACAAAATCATATTATCTGATAATTTACTGAAATAAATTGACTTGTTTTCTTGAACAAACAGAAAATTCACTTTCCTACTGGAGCTGAAAAAGGTGGGTTTTTTTTCTCTGATACCCATCATAATTTATAGTTTGTGAGATTTGGGATGGGTTAACTATTTTTCTTCAAAAAGTCATTAATTTGTCATTATTGGAAAGAGCACACTGAACTAACTGGGACAGTGACTTGAACAGAGTATTAGAATCTAAGGCCAGTGGCACTGTTAAATGGTTTAGTCTGATCACAAGGCAATGTATTTCACCCAGTGTCAAACATTAACAATATTTGTTTAGATTCTAAATTCCTAACTCATGTGACAGTAAACCACAGGAAGCCAGAGACTCCGTTTGCATCTAAGACGTACATAATTTGCTGCTCTGGACTGCTATAATATCGTGTTACATTTCTATTAGAATGTTAACATGAGAGCACCAGCATATACACACTGGTGCACCTTCCCACTCTGCTCGGATTCTAAGCATTGCCTAAACTTCAGAAAATATTCTACAGTATTCTGCAATCTTTTATTTCCCTCTAAAAACTTCAGCATCTTTTCTGTGCCAGTAGTTAAAGAGTCAAGATATCTGTAGCCTGAAACTTGTACACCATATCCAAACTACCAGATGTGGAAAAGCTTTCAAGCTCATGCCGTCCTCTCCGGCCATGTCCTGACCCTACATTCTCAAGTAAATGCTCATTAGTGCTTTCATTGTCAATTTCCTTTCCCTCTTGCCTCCCACAGCTACATCCCTTTCTGATTCCTCAGGTGTACATATGTCAAGGAACAATGACACACTCCTTCCTGTCTGGACTGTTGGGATGAGAATCTAGGGGTCAGTATCAGGAACCTAATAGTACAAATATGGCCCTAACTGATTTTATTTTGTCTTTGGCATTAAATGTTTTCTATACTCAGATAGAATCTGCATGGGAAATGGAAAACGTTAATCCAAATGTTTAGTTTTCTAAAAGACAAATGATGAAAACTGTCAGAAATGACAAAATAGGAAACTGGAGAAACAGTCACTATCTAATTGCAAAAATTAGAAAAAATTAGTTTCTTGTGTGTGTGTGTGTGACATTTCTAGTGCCATAAGGAGTTATGTTTTCTGAAAAGATATTGAACTCTCTGAAACTTTTCTGAGAACACTGACATTGGATAAAAAGACTTAGTTAAAAAGAAAAATAAATCCAAGCAGTATAAGAACGACATTTATCTTAATTTACTTTAATCTCATCATTCAAAGAAAAATAAGGAAAAATATGAAACTGAATAATCTTATAACTGCATCATGTACTGTACTTTGTGTACATAAATTACTTTTGAAATCTATTTCAAATAAGTTACTAATCACATCATGTCTGTGAGTGTGCCTAAACTGTAGTATTAAAAGACCTTATTTCATTTAGAGGTGGTTATAGGGTTTGCAGCACAAGACTCTGTGATTTTCTCAGGAGTATCTCATTCTCCTTTTACTAAATGCACTACAGGCAACGCTGGAAGCTTTAATCTTTCAGAGGAAACCGTACAGTAGGCCACACTTAGTAAATTTCTCTTATGTGAGTCTTATCCTCTGGGCCCAAAATCTTCAAGCTAGAGCATGACCTACAGTAAAGTATTGCCTGCCTTGACTTTGTCCCTTTCTCCAGGCACAGATGAATGGGATATGATTAAAATAGGTCATTTTAAGCTGGAAATACTTCTGTGAATGAGGGAGCCCAGGTGACTGTGTCACAAATTTCTAAAGTTATGTCAAATAAATCTCACACAGATTATCCATGAAGTACAATCACCTGTTTTAGACCCTTTTCACTACTTCCTCTATAGATACTAAGTTGCCCAAAACTCCTTCCCCAGAATATGCTGGCATAACAAGAATACAATTTACAATGACATGCAATAAGTGAAGAAAAGTTGATATTGTGTTTTGAAAAGTGGTCCCAAGCTGCTTCTGTTTTTTTCAAGTAGCACCAAGCCTCTTCTAAAATTCTAAAATAGCTTGAGAAGATAGCAAAACAACAAACCATAAGTGTACACAACCCAGTGCCTCAGTTTTCCCTGTATCACTGTACATATTTGAAGATGAGAGGAATTACTCCACTTTTCTTCTCTCATCTATCCCTGGCTTCATTTCTCAGTTTTAAGATCTGTTCATTATTTCCTCTCTCTCCTTCCTCTTTACTTGGCTCTTTAGTTGTACAGGATCCTTAGAGAATGATAGCTGAATTCTTACTTCCTCTCTCTTATGCTTCCTTTATCTAGCTAGTGCAAGAACACTGTGACACAAGATGAATTGACTATCTCAAATAATTTCCAGCATATTAATACTAAATTTAAACTGAGCATACTCTTGTGTAAAGTGCCTTACGAAGAATTGCTCCTCTCATGATTTTAAAGTTGTGAGTACGGGAGAACCTGGTGGGAACTTGGACTCCAGCTGGCTAAACAGTGATTTCCCTGAGCAAACAAAGTCTTTTTTACAGACTCTCTCTCTTGAGTCTGTGTCAACATTTGTTTCCTTCTTTTTCTTGGAATATTTTATTCTTTTTAATCACATTCTTACCTTCCATTTTGCATAGTGATGTTGAAGTAACATGGTTTCTTTCAGGGTACAGCTAATATTTTAAAGTTCTAATGATATTTATCAAATAACACCATAATACATATGAATAGTAATAGCCTTTTTTGATTTTTGTAACATAAGTAACATAGAGAAACATACATAAATCTATAAGAACACAGAAATTTCACGTACACCCTCTGCAAATCAAACAAGTAAAATATACAAATCTCATAGGTTTAACTACTGAAAATTATCTGAATGGACACCTACCATCTCTTCCAAGCAGATTCCTGAAAAAAATCTAAACAAACACGTAAGGTTCAGACATCAAATCCCCCTCATTTGTTTCACCACAGCCTTTGTCACTTGTGGACTATGCCAGAAACTAGGTCAACAAAAATTGTATCATATCATCATTTACTATCTTTTTGAGTTGTCTTATGAAAAATTTTTCAAAATCTGTTTCAAGCCTTTCCATGTGATCACATGAATGCTGTGTTTGTTGTTTTTGTTGCTGTTTTTCATTCTGGTTGTGATGCCACAACGATTTTTTGCCTTTTCTTTTATACCCCTTTTATATACTTTTTATAACTTTTTGTATTCTTAGTGTTTTTTAGCCTACATTATTATTTTTTTAAGAGACTAAACATCTTAGAAGCCCCAGACACAAAGGTCCTCTCCAGAATACATTTTATAAACTAAGATAGAACCATCCAGGGGGAAGGTTCCTCAGGGAGGGGGGCTCACTTGAGCCTCTCACTGGGGAGTCTTTGATAGATATGCTAATTAGTAAGACTTATAACGCTATACCTGATCTTTTGAGGGTGTGCATTGAGGCGTGCTTTTCGGCACATTCCACCTGGACACGGTGCACCTAGGGATCCTTAAAATAAATACTGAGGTAAAATCCCTTTTTCCCTTCTACTCATGTTTGATTCTTGATTTTAAGATCAGGAAAAGGTATCAGTTGAAGAAACTAAACATATACAAATTTTTCTTAAGAGTGAAGGGACTAATTACATATACATATTATTAATCAAAAAGATTGTATGTCTTTAGTCTCTTCATCACTCCAAAGAAAAGCAGTTCTTTATATTTTCCTTACTATGTGTTTTTGCAAGATCTAAATGCACCACCAACTCTGGAAAATGCTTTACACTAAATTTAAAATAAAAATGTGAAAATAATATAATGCTGAATCTGTGAGTATGCTGAACCTCAGATTTTGTTACACTACTGTCTAGAAATATTTTCAAAGACAAATATTAGCTTCATACTATTTAATATGTCTTACATAATTTATCTGAGAAGAGGTAAGTCAAATGTCATCTAGTGTAGAATTTGCTCTTGAAAAATGAGCACAATTTTAGGTTACAGAATCCCAGACTGAAATAACAAAAAATGAACAAATGAATGCATGAACAAAAATTGTATAACAGAGGTAATGATTAGTAAAGGTAATGATAACAAAGGGAATGATAATACTGCTAGGAGAAAAATAAATTGGAGTTTTTAATGAATTGCAGGAATAGGTTCTTTCACGATAAGAAAAATGCACATAAGAACAGACTATGCAACGTCAGATAACATGAATTCTTCTTACATTAAAAAGCAGATTCATTCTGGGACTTACTTAAAACAAATAAGATCGATAAGCAAACACTAAATGGTCTAAGCAATTTTAAAAATGCCACAAGGAATTGTTTCCAACTGTTCAGCCAAGACAAACTGCCATTTTACCATACTTAAGTGGCAGGCCTTCTTGCTTTGAAATCAGACACAAAATCAAGTACTTTACATGAAAACACAAATTTTGTTCTCATTTTGACTATATTAAAACAGAACAATAATTACTTTTGCTTTGTCTGGTAACATTTGTTCATTTTTCAGGTAGCCATATATGAGTAAAATCTCACAGTCAACAAGATTCTTCTCCTTACAATACAATGAGGCATATTTCAGGAACACGTTACAGAAGGCCACAGGTGTTTAAGAATAATTTGAAAGTTGATAACTGGGGAATAAACTGATTTGCAATCTATTGAAATTACTTGCTTTGTACTTCTGTCTGCTCTGACACATTTGATATAGGCACTTAGTATCTGTTTCTGTTGTCTTCATTATCTGAACCTGCTCAGAGCCTAATGAGTAGCTGGCTGAGGCCACAAACAGGAAGATAAGTTGAATGTCCAGCTAGTCAAACAGCTGAAAACTGTAAGGATCAATGTAGTAGTACAGTGTTATAGTTCATAGGATATGTGAGGCAATGAAGTTATCTTACCTGAGTTGTTAGACAATGATTATAACTAAGAGAAAGCAGCACACTGTAGTTCTGCAAGGTTTCAATGAGTATGAAAAATAATAAGCCTTAACAACCCTGGATCCATGTAGATGCAGCATTCATTCTGATAAATGTAATACAGGATGTTATATCTTTTGTTCAGAAGAGTAAGAATGCCCCTCTAGAATTTTAGATTGAGTCCCACAGAGGGTGGTAGTGTCAGTTGAATTTAACTGAATAAATGTCCAGTGCAGTCAATGAATAGGCAGACAACCCAGACGAGATACAGTGGTGAATAAATCAATCCATATAATTTCGATGCTTTGCCTTTCCACTCAGTGTATCTGCTCTTGCAATGACTTCAGAGAATATTGTTTGTGTTTGATTTCTACTTCTTCCTATTGGAGTATAGAGGATCACAGGAAATCACAGAATCACAGAATCATAGAATGATTTGGGTTAGAAACACACTTTAAAGATCATCTAGGGAATTCCAATCCCCTTACCATGAGCAGGAATACCATCCACTGGATCAGGTTGCTTAGGACTCCATCCAGCCTGGCTTTGAACACTTCCAGAAACCCACAACTTCTCTGGGCAGTCAGTTCTAGTGCTGCACTCTCCTCCGAGTAAAGAATTTCTTCCTAAAATTTAGCATACATCTCCCCTCTTTTAGCTTAAAATCATTCCCCCTTCTGTTATCAGTATCTGCCTGTGTAAAAAGTTGTTCTCCCTTTTTTTTTATAAGCTCCCTTTAGGTACTGGAAGGCTTCTATAAGGTTTATTCCAGTTTTTTTATATGTACGCATCCATTTGGGGTCTTGGTCCGTCTAGGAGACAGGCATATAATAGAGAAGTGTGACCATATCTTCATAATACTTGTAGAGTGAAAGCAGGCACTCATGGAGTAAGAATCTACCTTCTAATGTACGAGGAAGAGACAGACACAGTTTAGCTCTCCTATCCCACAGCTGAGTACCTTCTCCATTAGATCATGAATATCATAAGTAGAAATATTTCTAGAGCTCCCTGGGATGATAGTACCAGAGGTATTTAGGAACAGAGAAACAAATAAAAGGCAAATTATACCTGAGGACTCACCTAGAAGCTAGGGAAACTTAAAAATCTGAATCCATGCCTGCAATTTTAGTTGTTTATTCTTCAGCGATGATCTTATAGTAAATACATACCTGGTTCAAAAGTTGCATGAGTCTCATGTACAACTGTCTGTTGTACTACATCAAGTGCATTTTACATGAGTTAAAGAAAAATGCCTTATATATGGAAATAAGAATTTAGCATTCATCTAATAAAAATAAGATCTGAAATGTTTTACTAGTTGATTCTCCCCTGGAGTGAATATACAATGCTTTCCCAAGTGTATCTCTGGTTTTCTTTCCTCTATGTGAAACATATTCACAATCAGATTTTAGGGGAAGTTTGATTTCCGTAAAATGTCCACACACAGCACTAATGAAGTCCTTAATATTAGCCCACAGTGTTAGGTTAATTTTCTAGTATCTTTTCATCTGAAAGTTCTGAGAGTGAAATAAAACGAATAATTAGGTGTGTTTTATTATCCATGTACCCAGCAGAAACTCTATTCTGTTATTTCTAGTGTTAGTAATAAAAATAATTGGGGCAAGTATTTTTTTCCTCAGTAAAGTTTGTATTTTAAAGCTCCTTTCTTTACATAAATAATTTTGAAAAACCTAATGATTTTTACAGTATAGATTCCTACTTGATTTTTTAAAACTAAGAAGTTGACTGAGTAAACAGCATTGCAAAGCATTTGAAAAGATGAATTGACTTAAAAAAAAAGCTGAGTATCATTGTGTTTTGCAATATATTATACATATTCTGAATAGTTCTATTGCCATTTTATAAAATGCTAAACATAAATGTAAGTTGCTTTTCATGTGTTGTGGAGAAGTTTAATTAACTTACCAGTAGGTGCCTAGCATTCCTGAGAATATGTACTTGAATAAAATCAGTTCATTTCTAGTGAAGCATCTAAAAGGTGATGCAGGGTGTCGAGGTCTGTGTTTTTGAGGTGCTGATTTCAACAGAAGTTTAGTTCACGAAACTTGAGAGAAATTTGAATAACATTTAAGGGAATAATGCTGGAAAATAAATTACAGGACTAAAAGTAATTAAAAAAAAATCATGATGGGATTAGATTTTGGTTAAAAAAAACCAACCAAGAACACAAGCCTCTGGGACACAGTCATATGCATTAATAAAACCATGCTCACACATTGAAAACTTTTGGCAGAAATTGAAAAATACATAGAAGTCTAGAAAAAATTTCTTACTTTTTTTCCCCTGAAAAATTTTGTATTTGACTTTAAAGTTGACTGCTTTGAGGTTCCAGTTAGGAAACAGGAACATGTTTCTAAATGTATTTTCCTTCAAAAAAGTGATCATCTTTCTGGTAAGTTTTCAATTACTTGAAATAATAAAAATTAATTGATTTAATCTGTTTTGCAGTGTTTGAAAAATTATTGATAAAGGTATCTGTCATTTTGCTTCATAGTGTTTGCACACAAAGCAGATTTTCATTATATCATATTAACTTGCTTTTAAAAACAGCATTTTATCTTGAAAACCAAAATTAGGATGTATCAGATTTTGACTGCATTTTCCTACCTAGTTATGAACATTCGTTGCTTTTAGGGTTATTTCCTTAATCTGCATAGCTGAACCCTTTGCTGATGTTTGTCATTAGGGACAAATAATTTTATTGTCTGCTCAGAGTTTTGTCCTCTTAAATCATCATTGTATTGTTCTTCTAGTAAATTCTTCCATTTTAATTTTAAGGTTGATCTTGCAAGGCCATATTTCTAAGAAGATAATAAAATCCAGTTACCTTAATATTCACCCATGGAGATACTGAATCATAAAGAACAATCAGGGTATTTTTTTTTCTAATGAACCAGACAGGCACAGGGAATTGAGAAGGAATGCCACTGACACTGACACTCCTGGGAAGACAAAAAAATTATCTGTAATGTAGGGAAAAAAAATAAGCAAGAACTGTTTCTTTTGTACATTCTTTTTGTTCTTATGTTAACCTTGAGGTGCCCTCAGATCTTTTTTGAACAGCTAGTTGAAAAATAATCATATATAGCAGACTGAGTGTTCTAAGTAAAAAATAGTCATGGTTATATGCAATCACAGGGTTTTGAATGCACCTTGGGTGTACTAAATTACATGATGAGATGATTCCTATTTCTTCAAAGCTACAGAAAGCTTATCTGTGCAAAGGACATCAAAATACATTTAGAATGAAAGTAACAGTAAATTGCTAGTCCTGTAATAAAGATTGCAGCAAACATCAGAAAACATAAGGAGGATATCTGATCTATTATAATAGAGGGAAACAGTCCAATAGTGGAAGAACTGGGGTAGAGGATAATATACCAGTGCCTTATTGATTAAATCGATGTTAACACTGTTGTTTTATAAGAGGGATTTTTTTTTTTTTTTTTTTTTTTTTTTTTCATACTTTTACTTTT
>VZRS01000247.1:1229376-1500076 GCA_013398055.1 Ifrita kowaldi | reverse complement strand
GGCAGATAGGATAGGACTTTCGGAAGTTAAGTTGATACCCAATAGCTTCTCAAAAGCACGAGATGATTAAATCAAATCCTATATGTAGATATTTTAATTTAGTTTTTTAAAAATATGAATAGGAATCCTCCACATCAAGGCGGATCACAGATTCACAGATGGGTGAGGTTGGTAGACACCTCTGGGGATCACCTGGTCCAAATATCTTTCTCAAGAAGGACTTCCTACAGAGAGTTGCCCAGGATCATTAACATCTCTAGGGAGGGAGATTACAAACTCCCTGGGCAACTTGTACTGGGGCTCAGTCACCATCACAATAAAAACGCACTTCTTGATGTTCAGATCGAACCTGCTGTGTTTCAGTTTGTGCTGATCACTTCTGGTCCTCTCACCAGTCTGGCTCTGTCCTCACTGTACCCTCTCTGTGGGTATTTCTATGTATTGACAATTCCCCCTGAGGTGATTCAGACTGCACAGTCCCAGCTCTCTCAGCCTTTCCTCACATGAGAACTGCTCCAGTCCCTTCATCATCCTTGTGGCCTTTCTGTGGACTCTATCCAGTATGTCCCCGCCTCCCGTGTGCTTAGGAGACCAGAACCAGACACAGTATTCCAGGTGCGACACCTCCAGTGTTTGAATAAAGGGGAAGGATCACCTCCCTTCATCTGCTGTGACAGACTGAACTCCAGAGTAAATTTATTCCTATTTGAGAGTGGAAAAGGTAGCATTAGAAAAATTGTTATCTACACAGCTACCTCCTTGTTAGTTTATTTCTTTATATTCAAGAAAATAGAGTTTTGATTTAGAATTACAGTATTCAGACTATATAGGATTCTAAAGAATGTTACATGAGACTAGATGTACTTGCTGATTGAGTGGCAAAAATCTGAAATATGTGCCTTAAATTTACAGAGAAAATAATCCTAAAATTATAGAACAAAGTTACAAATTTGCTAAAAACATGAAATCTTTAACTGTATGGCATATTTTTATTTACCTTCCTGAAATCACCTTTGGAGTTTACTGCTGTAATTATTTTTTGTCAACCATAGAAGGTTATAAATGTCTGGGACAGGTGATTTCCACAATAGAGTGCTCATAGGCAGGAGGAATTTTAAACACATAATTTGTTTACTTATTTATTTTAATCTTTGATTTTTTCCCCCCTAGTTTAAATGCTATCAGTCCTTAAGGACATTTGCTATTTTCTTAACAAAGATCCTGTGCATTCCACCAGAAAATCTCAATCCTATGAGGAAGAGGGCACTGTTTAAGAAGTCCAGGAAAGCTTTATCTTTCTCACGCGGTCTTTCTTCTTAAGACACACAATATGTTCTGCAGTGTCTTGAGACTGTGCTTAGCATTCTTACACTGAAATTGCCTGCACTAGGACAGGGAATCCTCTGCTTTGCATACTAATCACAATCTTCATTTTGTTACTTAATTTTCACATATTACTGACTACTTTTTTATTGCCTAGTATTGAGTGTGTTTCTTCTTCACAGCGTAAAATGTTGTCCCTCACAATATCTAATAAATTTAATTAGTTGAAAATTAAGCTTGTTTAGGAAATTCCTTTATAGTAACATATTTTACAACACCACGTCTCCTTAGATATTGACATATATAAGAAAAAATATAGGCAAAAGAGTCCATAACAGGCCAGTTGAGGAGCAGTAGTATCTTTCTTTCCTGGCAACAAAAGCCTATCTGTAAACACAAGTTCTTTCAAGTGTCTGAATTGTCCAATCATGAGATATGTCCCTGAATTGTTGAAAGAAATATGGAAGAGTGTATTCCGTTAAATGTCATACTGCAAGCAACAGACTGCCATGAATTTTCCATTAGCTTCCAAGGACAATTCATACATTACAATAAGTCAGTAGGACATCTTATAACCTGTAGAAGCTATTTAAGACCACTACATTTATCCATTAAATTTTTTAAAACAGAACTTGTTCTTTCTCCCACTGGTACAACTAAAACTTCTGCTGTAGTTCATTGGCACAATTTACCCACCAATAATTGCTCTATTCCACTGAAACTTTTAGGCTGATATTCAGCTCCTACAGAGTAGGAATCTAAACCACTGTTGTCTAAGCAGTGTCTAAACTCTCCTCATGGTTTTATAAAGATCTAACAAATGCAGTTGGCAGAATTTAGAGAACTAGTCAGCTGTATGTGAAGTGCAAAGACTTTTCCTGACAATGTAGCTCTCAAGACTTCAGAGACTGGGATTCAGTAGGCAAACATGAAATTCAAAGCTGCTTAGGTCAACTGGAAGAAATATCTTTTCCAAAATAAACTTGAAATTTACATTTACACCTCCTGTGCATTTTTTTCTACTTAGCTAGGATTTGCAAGTAGATGAAAAACTAATTTATATCATCACCTTTCTTAACAATCTTAAGAAATCTCATTCGTTGTTTGCCTGAAAAGCCAGTTAGTAGGAAAACTTGTAGAAAAGTGAATAACTTTTAGAAACATCATAATTCAAATGATGGGTAAGATTTTCAAAGACACTTAGACAAGGGTCTAGCTCTGCTCCTTTCAAATTCTGTTTTACGTATTTGCATGTTGCCTCAGAAACAAAATTGCTAAGCATCAGCACCCTGTGGAAAACTTGAAATGTGTCCTTTGGCATTTTTATTACTAATTTTAAAAAGTCTCATTTCACTTCATGTGAGACAGCTGTTTTCAGCTCAAAGTACAAAACCAGTTTGAATTTGAATATTGGAAACTTAAGCAGTTAAGCCATATGCACACCATGGAAATACTAATATAAGCAGTGAATACTACTTACTCAATGAAAAATGAGCAATGGATAACATGGAAAGAGCCTTTTAGGCCTGTTTTTGACTTGCTAAAACCATAAAAATGTGTCTGACGGACTGCATTGCCAGCAGATTTACCTACGCAGTTACGATACAGAGCTGATAAAACTTTATTATTCATAATTTTCTTTCAGAAGGAAAGAAATTAAGATTAAATCTCTAATAATATGTAAAGTGCTTAGGATAATCTAATTATATTGTTTGATTGCATTAGTTCAGGAAACAATCACTTACACTGGTTTAGGACTGAAAATAACCTACTATAAACATCCAGCCAGGACTTCTATTACCTCCTGTGTAAATCATGTCCTTCTCCAGGAATTTGATGGATGAGTCTCTGTTGGAACCCTTTTCCATGCCTGCTTGAAATACACATTTTTTGAACACATTATAGCCTCTTTCCAGGCCATAAGTACCTGGCACTCTGTGAAAAGTGAATACATCTTTCCAACCGCTATTTGGCTCTGATAGGAAGAAATTACTGTCAAGGTTAATTATCCCATTCAAAACCAGTTCTCACCTGAAGGCTTTCCAAAATGTTTTTGAAGAACCAGAGAGATTAATTTGCCAGAAAAACTGTGTGATATGCATATAAATGTGTTAGTATAAAATCCATCATGTACTTCAGATCCTAAATTTTCCTTTGAATGTAAAAATTAAGGCTTATATTTTCAGCATTTGGAGTTACGTATGAAAGCCCAATAAGAACAGGAAACTGGTATTAGAAGGAGCCAAAGAGTTGCAATAAAAATGTTTCTGAAAATATTTTACCAAACTCAAACTGGCAATCTCTTTCAACCAGTTTGCTTTCCTGTTCTTGAAGTTGTTACTATTTTTTACGTATCAGCTGGATAAGACATTGTTTGGTTCCATACATTACCTATCTCTTATTTTATAGCTTTAGAATCATTTTTAAATGCAGAGATTAGTACAATCAAATTCTCATCTTATATAAACCTAAAAATGACCTACAGTATGATTTTACAAACAAAAAATACATTTTGCTAAATTGTCCAGCATACGATCCCTGATTATTGCACTAAGAAAACCCTTGCACTACAGTTTATGTTGCTATTACAAACCAATTTTAATACTTTGATATTTTCCCTTTCGTATTATGAAGAACAAAAATTAAGTTTTGAATCATCATAATAAATTATAAATACATTCAAAATATATGTTGAACATGACATTTTTAAGTAATCCCATAATTTTACCTGCCAGAAACTTGGCTATAGTAATGCCTCAATCCTAAACCTGAGGATTCCTTAAAAAAAAAAAAAAAAAAATGTATTGAAGTTCAGCTGACTGCAAAGGACAATCTGATTTGGGTATTGCATGAGCATCAGGGTGGAAATGGGTTGCAATGAACACCATATAAATATGTGGGTGCTGACATGTACACAGATGCCTCAATAGTTCTGAATCACACTCGCAGTTCAAGCAAATAGGATGCAAAGCATTATAAGCTCAGCAGCGCAGCCAGTCATATATTGTGAAATTCATTGTGTGGCAGCCTGTAAGCTATAATCAGGAGTTGTATTTTCTCAAATGCTAAATTCTCCAAAGGAATAAGGAGAAGAGACTGTATAACTCACCTTCAGTAATAAAAATTTCATCACTTCGCCCAAGTTCTGCTGGCACACAGAGATTGTTATGGTTCTGTGAAACTTAGTAAGCATAGTGGTTATTGGAGCGAGCATACACAATCCTTCAATTCACAGCAATGGCATTTTTTGTTTGGAGAGGAGATGACATTATGCTGCTTTGATTACACCCTGTCATCAGCTCTCACTGAGATCAGCGGATTCCATCTGAACACCCAAATAATGGAGAATGCGATAGGTTTATGAAAATATTGTCTGGAGGGTTGTGCTTCGATTTAACACAAATTTGATCAAATTATTTTCAATGCAGTCAGTGCAGACCACTGAACAAAAGCAAATTCCTGGGGAAGGAGAAAGGGAAATGAGACAAGAAAAAAAGGGGGAGAAGAGAGACCTGAAAGGACATCAGTCTTTCTGTATTTCATTGTTCACTGACCTCACAAGCCACAGCTCCTCTATCACAGCTCCCACAGCTCCCCATAACTTCCTATATCACTTTCAATGCTTAAATTTCTGCAGCCGTTCCCTTCCAAAACCTACTTCTGAGAACAATTACTCCAGGGGTATTCTGAGAAAATACTCCGGCTAAACTTTCCAAGTTTTATCTCTCAACAGAAAGGGTTCATTTGATCAACTTATAAATTGGAGGTTTTTCTACTGACTTTACAACAGGATTTTGCTACATTTAGGCTAAAATTGTGTTTATAGCAAAGCTTAAATACTGAAATCCTTAGTGAAAACTACATTAAATTATTCTGGCTGTTTCTTATACAAGAATACTATGCTAGAGCCCTAAAAAGTATTGTATTTTGTTCCATTTATGTTTTTCTTTGGATGTCATCTGCTCATTGTAGTACCAGTAGGATCTCTGTAAATAAAATAACAGCAATGACATTTATAGTTGGGGCTTCACTACAGCTGAGCTCCACACAGGCACTTGTTCACTCCCTTCCAGTGGGAAGTGCAAAGGTAAAAGTGAGGAAACTAATGGATTGCGGTAAATACAATGTAATAGGCAAACTAAAATGTGCACAAGAAAACAAAGCAAATTATCAAATTCAGTTACTGCTTCCCATCAGTGTACAACTGTTCAGCTGACTCCAGGAAAGCAGGCATCCATCATGTTTAATGGTTACTTGGGAGGACAAATGCCATAACTCCAAATATTCCACCTTTCTTCTTTCCTCATGGTTTTGGGGGGGAGGTTTGTTTTTGGTTGTTTTTTTTTTTTAACTGAGCTTGATGTATATGGTATAGAATATTCCTTTTACCAGCTGGGGTAATATTTTATTAGCATATTGCAATTTCAAAGTATGAAAATTATCTAAGCAACCTTCACAATAGTTTTCCAGGTGTTGTATTAGCTTAATTTTGCAGCTACAGGAACACTAAGCTATTAGGAATTAAGTTTATGCCTGGAAGCAAAAACAAAAGATTAAAAAAAAATACAAAATATAGTTCTCATGGGTATTTCATTCAAAAGTAGGTGAGCTTTGTAACAAAGATTTACAGAGGTTTTGTGACCTTACACATCTGTTTAGATGTCTTGCATAGTGAATGATTATTCTGCAAATCATGCCCTGCTGAGAAAGTTTTGGTATGAGGCCATTTCTCTCAGGTGATTTGTTTTACATATATCCAATCTAAGCTGGATACACAGTCAGGTGCTGCACTAGTGGACAAGTTCTACCTCTTATTACATCTATATAATGTTGTATATTAGACTATTTCAAAAACTCACATCTGTAGTTTTTATGTTCTGTGGTTTTTGAATAGAAATTTTAAATTTACACATGCCTAGTTTTGTTACTTGTGCAAATTTAGCAAAACTCCTTCTTTCAAATATATTTTTACATGGTTTTAATGGGATCCTGTGAAATGCTATTTATTTACATTTATGATATGACTGCTGCCTTATCAATTTGTCCATAATTATGTTCCTTAACATTTATCTGAGTGGTTACCCATCTTACTTTTGTTGGAGATTAAGGACAATAAGGCCAAAATTGTGGCTACTCAATAACCATTTTTCTTCTCCTTTGAATATTTTCAGTCCTATAATCATGGGGAATGGTAACATACACATAACATCAGCTAGTGATTTGTAAAGCAAGCTTTTTTCAATATTCCTTGAATGGAAAATCACTCAGGAAAATTACTCAATGAATATTTAACCACAAAGAAATCAGTTCATTTGCAAACAAAAATCAGAAAGGAAAAAGCATTCTAAGATTCTGTATTTCTTATTTGGAGTCAACCTGCTGTATTTCTGTGTGCTTCCTGCAAGATTACTTCAGTCCACAGCAAAGTCAGTTTTGAGGATTGTAGCCTTAGGGGATAATTTGAAGAAATGCAATTGTAGTCCTGTCTGTGGCAACATTATTTATGGGTGATGATGTACAAGGACTAAAGAATGCAGACGGATTGTAAAATCTTAGAAGGAAAATTATTGCAGATTTTTTTCTTCTACTAAGCAAATTGATAATATGTAGTTACTAAGAAGAGAACCAACAGAATTACAGAACATTAAGATATAAAACTAAAATATTTCTCTATGCAAGTCAAAGGATATCTTAGGCCTAACATTCCCACTAAATTAAATTTAGATTATGCTAACTGCAAGTACTGATATTACTCCAGAAACCAGAAAAACTAACTAACCAACCAACCAATCTAATAATTGTAGTAGACCCTAATAATTAGTAGACCCTAATAATGTCTACTTCAATACAAAATACCCAAAATATTTGTTGCAATTTACCAAACAGTGAAGATACTATACTAAATTATTAAAAGGTAAAAAAAAAAATCAATGACAAATTTATTTTTTTTTTTTGGAAATAAGTATTCAGGGCATGATTCTAGCAAAGTTTTATGTCATTAATTAGTACCTCAGTATTAAATTATGTAGCTTCTCATTAAACTTTTCTGAAAATAAATTCCTGGTGTGAAAAGTAATCTTAAGTGGAATAGTGTCTTAGTTTTCCATTTTGTGTTTTAAAATAAGGGGTTTTGCTAAACTGGGACAAGTCACAAAACTAGGCCTGGGAAATGCCAAATTTCTATTCAAACACAACAGGACACATTAAATAAAAAAAAAACAACAAACAAACCCTATTGAACTTAAATTATATTATAAACTGTTTTAAAACAGGAGTCCATTAAAAATACAGAAATTATAGTAAATGTAATAATGCTTACCATGAAAATATAGGCATCAACTGAAGAAGCAATGTGAGTGGTTAACCATATAGGGTCTTTTAAAAAAATATATATAGTAGTAGCAAGTGATTACATATCCAAAAGACTGGAGAAAATAAAAAAATGTTATTATTATTATTAAATTTTATTAATATATGTTTAAGAATCTGTTAATTCAGTATGGGGTTTCTATTTTTTTAATTATCTTCAGGTGGTAAAGCAAAAAACTAAACTATTATTTTTATTATAAATGTATGGTTTATCCTTGTATATCTCTATACTCCCATAATTTAAACTCTCTAAATCAGTCTAGGATCTCAGTTCTATCTTCAGGAACAGTTCATTAATTATAACACATACTTACATTTCTGTGAGGAGGATGCCTACCTTTTTTTGTTCTGAAGCATATCCTAACTTCAATCGTGGGAAGAGAATGCTCTAGGGACTGCCTCTAACTGTCAGTAAAACCAAGAATATATCTGTCTTCTGTGTAACATCCCCCAACAGTATTTCAGTGGCATTTCCACCTGAAAATATACTTTAAGTCAGGTTTTATAACTTATGTCATAGTACATAGAAACAAACATCAACAAAACAAACAAACAAGCAAATAAATAAACAAACAAAAACCCTAAACAAAACAAACCAGGAAACTAATAGTTGAACTGCAGACCTTTTCAGAAACTTTGAATTGGAAAATGAGTAGGCTGAAAAAATAATTGTTTCAAGTGTTTCTGGGTATCATCTTGCAGTTACAGATGTTATTTGGTAGACTACGAGCTAGAATTCACAGCTTGGTCTGGGACTAGGTATCACTCCTTGAGGCAAAGCCTTAATCATTGACAGTGTAGACACTTAGAAAAGAAATTTTTCATATGGAAAAACCTGCACATAATTGGACAACTGCCTTGCCTGAAAAAATATTGAAAATATAGTCATTTTCTTCAGAAAAATTTTAGTCAGACACTATTGTCCTGCCCACAGACTACTATTTGATCATTCACTATGACAGTAGGTGAAATTTGATGCGCACATCAGAGGAGATAAATCATCAAATAACTCAAGGCTGAAGCGACCCATAAGGATCAGAATTCCCTGTTCCTTGCAGGACTGCTTAAAATTAAACGATATGATTAAGAGCATCATCCAGACACTCTCTGAAGACAAGAGGTGCCTTAAATACAATCAAATTTGGATATTTTGAACCAAAAAAACCTCCTGCTTACTAATTTTGTGGTTTACCGCTAGCAGAGATAATATTTACTCTTACATTATCAAAGGATATTGCATCAAAAGAAGTGTGACCAGCAGGTCAAGGGAGATGATTGTCCCCTTCTACTCTGCCCTCATGAGACCCTGCCTGAAGTAGTGCATCCAGCTCTGGAGTCCACAGCACAGGAAGGACATGGAGTGGGTTCAGAGAAGGGCCATGAAGATGATCAGAGACGTGGAGCATCTCTCCTACGAGGAAAGGCTGAGAGGGTTGTGGTTGTTCAGCCTGGAGATGAAAAAGTTTTGAGAAGACCTCGTTGAAGCATTTCAGTACCTGAAGGAGGATTATAAAAAGGAAGAATGGGGACATTTTATATGGCAAGATAGTGACAGGAAAATGGGAAATCATTTTAAACTGAAAAAAAAGATATTAGGAGGAAATTCTTCACTGTGAAGCTAGTGGGGCACTGGAACAGCTTGCCCAGAGGGGCTGTGGATGCCCCATCCCTGGAAGGGTTCAAGGCCAAGTTGACTGGGACCCTGAGCAACCTGATCTAGTGAGCGACATCCTTGTCCATAGCAAGGACTTTGGAACTAGGTGATTTTTAATGTCCCTTCCAATCCAAACCATTCTACAATTCTATTCCATTCAATTCTAAATTCAGTCAAATTATACTGAACATTTTAGGTGGGATTCATCTGACCAGATGCAAACAAGTACCTTGTTCATGTAGATATCTGAGTCAAAATCTAAAATATTCAGGTTCATCTCACTATGAAGTGTTAGTTTCTCCCATCTGATTGGATGTCTATAATGTGTCCACATTTAAATCAGGTCTGATTAATCATCTTTGTTAAACCTATTTTGTCTACTTACACTGAAACATTTTAGAGCAACAGGCTTTACATCAATGTTCTTTTGGTTTACAATGAAAGGGAACTCAATTTTCACCTCTAAACACCTTCAGCCTCTGTTATCCCTGATATCTCTGATCTCTGATCCTCTTTCTTTGTAACAACAGATGATTCTATCATTTTCATAACAATCAACAACCACTTTTTCTGTTGAGACTTTTTTATTTCATTTTGGAATGGATGAAACAACTGATTCTTGGGAATTTTGTTATTTTAGAAAGTTCTGGAAAACTATTTATGAATTTGGGGTTTTTTTAATAGTTATATATTTGGAGAATCTATAAAAAAGGAGACAGCAACTGACCTAATCAATAATAGGATAATTTGATTGATCTATTGTTCCCTTTGCTAAGTGGCTAATCGATCTGACTGAGACATGTTTCCATTGCTGCACACTCCTTAACAGTTTAGTGCAATTTCACATAATACTGATTCTTTTCCAATCAGAAAGCAAAACCAAACTGCTCTTAAACGGTTGTAACAGAAAAAGTGTTGGACATAGCTCTATGTCATTAATAAATTCTAAGTAAAAAAGAATGAGGAATACATTTCACAAATGTATTCATAGTTCATAAAAGGGTTTCAGTAAAGGCAGGAACATTGCTTCAGGCCAAGTTCACCTTGAAAATATTTAGAAGGTAGGCATTTTCTGTCTGTTTTATATTTTTCTATTATTTGTTTATTAATCTATAGAACATAGATATCTAAACAGCCTCCTAACTAGACCTAGAAAAGAGCTTGACTTGAACCAAAAGATAAAAAAAACCTTCAGGAAAGAAAAAAAAATCTCCTGATGTATAAAGGTGAGTAGGTAACACACATTTCAAAAAGATGAAGGTGATATTTCCATTGATTAAACTAACAGAGAAAAGTTCAAGAAGAAACTGTCTGTCAAGGCAGAATAATAGAAGTCTGCTGAAAATAAACACTTAAAAATACATTAAAGAAAGAGACAGATTGAACTTAAGATGTACCTAACATTTGTTGCCACAATGTTGTGTGGGTGTTAACATGCAAGTAAAAGAAGAATGAAAAGAAATTTTTTTTCCTTTGGAGTTGAATGCCAAGAGCAGTACTCACATTTTTCTGGGCACAAGTTTACACAATGCATTCTAAAAGTTGAAGAAAGAAAGGAAATAAAAGTGCATTAACATCAGAAAAAAATCTGGTAGATGAAACAATCTTGTAAATAACTTTAACCTGCCTTAAGTAAAATTAAAATTAAGGATACATGAAAATAAAATAAGAAACTGCACATAAAAATACGTTATTCAATATTATTTTCATTTTAAGTAGTGCAAAGGAAAAATAAAGAAAAAGGGGAAAGAAAAAGTCAGTGAAGTTATCTCTCCCAGAAGGAATGGACAATGAAGAGACATATTTATTGCAAAGAGTAGACTCAGAGTAGTAGCTACACCTTGCAAACTGTTTTTGCCTCTAATACCCTTCCACTCAAAAACAAGGCACATGAGAAAGAAAAAGCAGATAATGGCAAAAAATGATCAAAGAGAACTTCCTTCCATGTAATGAACAATTGAGCAATTCAGGATGGTTCAATATTCAGAAAAAAAGATAGCTTAGAAAGATACCACAAATTATAGATGTTAATATGGGTTGCTTATTACAACAAAAATCTAGGAGCTTGAGATGAAACTTCTAGGTGAAAATCTGAAATGAAATTTAGTGGTTCTTCATCACTAAGAGGTAGATCTGTACAGCTTCTGGAATAACCACAGATTCATAGATCATAGAATAATTTACGTTGAAAGGGATCCCTAGAGATCCTCTAGTCCAATTCCCCATTTAAAGCAGTTTCTATCAGACCGGATAACCCAAGACTCTGTTACAGTCTTTGTAGGCAAGCTCACACCTGCTGCTTAACCATCCTCGTGACTTAAAACCCAACCAAACAAAGAAAATCAAACAAAAAACCTCAATAAAGCAGTGAAGAAACAAAGAAACCTTTACTTTCTATCTGATTGGAATTCTCCATGTTCCAAATTGTATTCACTACTTTTTGTCCTGTTATTGTGTGCCTTACAGAAAAGGTGCCCTTTGTACCATGCCATGAAGACATCAATGAGATCTCCTTTAGCCTTCTTGTGAAGGATGTAGAAACCCAGCCTCTCAGCAGCAAAGTATCCACTGCAGCCATCTGTGTATTGTCACTTTCAAAGATTAAATGCTGAATTAGATGGATTTGCCTTGAGCAAGTATGGACACTGTGCACTTTACTACCCCCCTGAGCCTATTGGGAAGGAGATTAACAAGGTGATAAAACTGTAAGAACAGGCAATATTGAAAGAAAATGTGATGAGATGTCAAAAGCAAATTATTAATTTGAATGATAATTAAGAGTTTTTCATTTTCTCATGCTTTGCCTTTCCAAATCTGTTTGATATTAATAAATTCAATACATTTCTCTCTCTGTAATATAGTTAATGATACCTTACATTCAAAAATACTGTAAAAAGGTTTATATGTTTTAGGGGTTTTTTTCCCTTTTGAAAATGCTTCATGCAAAATATTTTAAATTCCAAAGTATTTCATTAGAAACTAACATTGATTGTCTTTTGATTGTGCTTTTTCCTCTTATTTTTCCCCCTGATTTACCAGTGACTTTTCAAAGCTCTTCAGTTTAGGACAAGAAGCAAGTGAAAGCAACAATGGAACTGTATTTTTGCTACTTTAAAGTTTTACAAAATATGCAGAACAAGCTTAAGAAAATTTTTCAGTAATTACAACAAAATAAAAATCAATTCAAGACATTCTCATTTCTATTAAACTCTGAAGCAGGAACAGAAAAAGAAATAAGAAAGAATAAGAGTAAAGAGTAAGAAAAATGAAAGAAATGGAAGTAAATTAAATTCCGAATGATTGAGAAAAAGAATCAGAAATATTAGTATAATGAGTCCTATAGACAATTCATAGAAAATCAGTTTTCTTGATTAGTTTGCTATTTGTCTCTTTGAGGAGTACCAATAAAACACTTATTCTTTTGAGATAAAATTCTATGTTCTTGAAAATCAATCAAGTGTTTGAATTTGAGACTTGCTGAGGAATGAAATTGTACTATTCAGCCAATGTTCAATATTTTTAAGTATAGAAACCCTGGTGAAAACAAAGGGAAGCAAAGTGAGAGCATTTTGTTTCTTCCTGACCAGCTCAAAAGGAAGTCGTTTAGATCAGTGGCAACAACAATTTGTGGATTGTTGCGGTTTCAGCTAGTAATTTAAATTGGTGTTACACTGAAAGTGAGCTGGTTCCATCAGAAGCTACAGAGCCTAAAAGAAAACATAAGAAGGTAACAACACAATATTTAGTAACTCTTCTAGGCTTTATCTTTCCCAAAATTGACCTTGAATACCAAGATTCCATTAATTTTATTGTTTTCTGAGTCCAGAAAGGAGACAAATTTTGACTAAACTAGTCCTTCAGGATTTCTCTGGTTCAGCACAGGCCCCCAACAAGGATCACAAGTCCTGACAGAAAATCTGTAGCAGCATGACCTCCTCTCCACAGGCAATGAGTCCTACCAGAAGCCTTTTTCAGCACACATTCTCTATGGGTGTGCCTTCTTCAGGCACACCCATCTGCTGTAGAGTAGAATCATCCATGAGCTGCAGGGAAAGTATTTGCTCCATCATGAAACCCCATGGGCTGCAGGGGGCAGCCAGCTTTGCCATGGTCTTCACCATGGGCTGCAGGGGAATCTCTGCTCCAGTGTCTGGAGTACCTTCTCCCTGTCCTTCTTCCTTGACCTTCAGGTCTGCAGGGCTGTTCCTCTCATGTAATGTCGCTCTTTTCTCCAGCTGCTGTTGCACAACATTTCTTACATTTTCTTAAATATGTTGCCACATGGTTGCTACCAAGGTCATGGATTTTCTCAGCTCTCACCAGCAGCAGATTTGTCCTGGAAGCAGCTTGAACTGGCTTTGCCTGATGTGGGGGAAGCTTCTGGTGTCTTCTCACAGAAGTCAACCCTGAAGCCCCTCTGCCAGCAAAAATCTTGCTGTGGAAACCCAATTCTGTGTGTGTGTGTGTGTGTGTGCACGTGTGTGCATCACAGTAAAATCACTGAAACAAGTTGGTTTAAGTTAAGTACAATAAAATATCATCTGTCTACAGTTTCTGGAATGCAACTGAGCTGTGAATTATGACTTGTAGCCGATGTCACAACATGTTTGCCTCCACTAAAACTGACTGTCACCAATTTTTGATATGGATATATTTATGTGAATCTGCCAATATAGTCTGAATGTCAAGTTACGTACACAAGGAGAAGAAGTGATATATAACTAGAAGGCATTTTTTCCTTGTGTAAGTCAATGATGAGAAGGAGTAAATCTGTAATAGCACTTCAAAACACAGTCGTGAGTCCTGAAGTGCTTTGTTGTATTGTATTTAAATCAGATCACATGGCTGGTAAAGCTCTGCAGAAGAGGGGTCTGTAAGAAAGCATGTGACTTACATATGGCATGTTACATACATTAGGGTGACTCATCCAACCCTATTTGTATCCAAAAAGGTTATTGTGGAGCCATGATTAGCCATACCTTGTTAATAATATGGCTTTTGGGCCTGTAACCAATTAACTCAGAGTGGAGCAGTTCTGAAGTGGTGTCCAAATTTGTGGAATTGCTATATAGTTTAAATGATTGAAACTAGGCTTCATTACAGAAGGAATAAAAATACACAGGAATAAATATGATACATGAAAAATCAACTCACCAGGTCTCTGTATTTCCCTTCAAAACTTAGTACATTATTTTTCACTGTGACTACCACAGAAACACAGGGTGAATAAAATAGCTTCAAAATGCACTGGTTCTGCTTAGTTTTCTTTTTCAAAACAAATTTTTGCTGAAAAGTGGCATGCTGAGCTATACACTACTCATTTCATGATAATTGTGTTTTTAAAGGAAAAAAAAACCCACAAATCTTTAAATCTAAGAAAAAATTTGCCTATCCAAACCCCAATAACACCACTTTACCATATTTCACCACATATGAAATATAGTGCTGTAGTAAAGCATTGATGCTTTACCGCTGCAACGAAGTCACCAAACCTCTATAATGGTAGTGTCATAATCAGACTATCCACAAGACTAGTAACTATTCCCTACTAAAGAAAATCAATGGATAATCTTAGTCCCCAAAACAAAAACTAATGAAATACCCACAATGTTTATTTTCATAAATTAGATTTAGGAATTATATCTGATATGTGAAATATAGTATTAATATTAATAAACCTTTCAGCTTTACCATGAAATAAAAACATTTTTCTCATCTTCTGTAAATGATCATGTCTGTCCCCTGTCTTACACCATTTTTTATATTTAATGATATTTTAAGCTTGATTTGGTACTTGAATAATCCCTTCCACCCCATGTTGTGCACAGTTCATAAGTATTATCACATAAGATTATAGAGGCATATTTATGTCCATTACCTGCTCCTGGACACAGAAGTGGTTCTAAAACTTTTCTTCCATCATAGAGGCAAAGGCTTTTGTGTTTCTTCTCCAGACAATGAATCATGAGTCAAATTTTGGTTACATAAGAACATACCTGAAAAAACATGCGAGTAGTCATATGTACTGCAGACATATTTATCAGATATGGGCTTATATGGAAATGGTGAATAAAGCATGACTATCTGTTATTTTCGACAGTGCAAGAAGAACATGAATTCAAATAGAATAATCAGGAAATATTAAAACAAGAGAGTGAACAAACACAAAACTTTCTTTCTCACAATGCATAATTAGCTTGCATAATTCATGGTAACAGGAGGTTTTTGGTTCCTGAGAAATATGAGACGGTTTAGGAAGTGATTAGGAAATTCATATAAGAAATACAAATAGGCCATTAAATACAATGGTCTAAATGAAGCTGGAGGGCTGGAAAAACATCTCTTACTGATGGGTGATGGAAATAATGATTCCATCTATGCTATTACTAAAACTCTTCTCAGCATCTACTTCTAGCTAATAGCAGAGATCAGAGAGCAGTTCAAGTCATTTTGTTTTGTACAACCAGTTATACTAAAGTAGCAGATCTATGCAAGTTGTCTGGGGGAAAAATATCAAAATCTGTTTTTCCATGATATAATTTCAGTGTGAAATGTCTGAATTCAGTATTGATCAAAGTAGTCTTTCTAAATTAATGTATATTCAGAACCTATTTGCCCTTAAAATATTCCTTTCATGATTGATTGGTCAAGAGGGCAGTCTTAGATCAAGACTTGCTGAAGAAATGTCATTTTTAATAGTTATTATCACAGTAGTATGAGAGTGAAGGCTGAATCCAGACAAAACTTTTTATTGAAAGGAGAAGTTCTTGGTGAGCTGCAATTACAAAAAACCGAAATAAAATTTTGCTTTGCTACAGTGATCGTGGAGAGAGGAGAAAAGATAACCAAGGGGAAAAAAAGAGAAAATGAAGAAAAAGAAAGAAATAATCAGGTGCAAGGATATTAGACACCTGCATTTCTTTCCTTAGTGCTTCATAGGCTCACTGGACTGGAATATGCTTTCACATGCACTTAGCAAATTCAGGAAAATTTCTGCTGAAGTCAACAGTTACATACATCCAAAAATTGTATAAGGCCCACTGTGTCTGCAGACACAATTCTGTATATTCAGTATCTGGCTGTTTTGCAAGTAGAGGTACCCTACTGTGTTTCTGTTCCAAAGAAAGGATCTGGAAGTGCTTCAAAATAAAAAACCCTCACTAGTCCTTTGAAGCTGGCCTTTGAACCTACTGAACCAGCTGGCAGCAACATGGTACGGGCATGATATTATCCCGGTTTTCTATTGAAGAGACGTATACAGTTGACAAAAGGAGAATGAGGTAAATGCACAGAATAGGAATGAAGACATTTCAAATACAGACAGAATAATATGGAAAAAGTAACAAAATAATTTTGAAGTAGGATAGGAGAAAGCAAATGAATATATTATATTGACGGTCTTAAATAGAGTAGGTCTGGCTGTTTGATTTTTGTATGGATGTTAATAACATTTTGCTGCCAGACATTCTTCATCAGACTCTTACTTAAATGGAAAATATTTTAGAATTATTTACATTTTACATGTTAGAATTGGAAAAGGAAAAAAAAGCTTTGAAAGTAAGAAAATTCTCATATATATATACATATATATGTATATGTATATATGTACATAAATGAAAAAACAATCATGTTCTTTTCCTCCATGTTAGAATGCTCAATTTATGTTCATGTGGAAAGACTAGTTGTCAAGGCTGGCTTAACTAATTTCTTGAGCACAGAATAATAAGAATATTGTTGCATAGAATCATTATGTACCGTGAAAGAGCTTTCAACTAGTATTATGAGTGATGAAGTAGATAGTAAATTTGCCTGTGACAAAGAGTATGCCAATGTTCTGGTGTCTCTCTGTGTGAAGTTCCTATGTACCTGCTCTCTCTCTCTTCCTCAGCACAGTACACACCACCACAGAGGCCCTGGTAACACCCTGGAGAAACAAATCTCTTGCTTTCCAAATTCTTAGAGTAAGATAAGGCAGGGAGAGTTGTTTCACAGAGTGAATAATCACACACTGTGTTCAGTTTCTTCTTTTCCTGTCAGGAAGCCTGTTCCACTCCACATGGAGAGACCTTCTCTTGTGTCATCCTCTACTAGAAGAGACAGCGTCTCTTGTCACAGAGATGATTGGATACCACAGTGTGATTCAGTCACCTAAGCTTAGGCATCTAATGAACTGTAGATGCTACAGGGTGTCCCCTAGCTGCCAATTTGCAGTCTCAGATTTCCTTAAGTCCTGTGTCGTTACAGTTAGTCTTACAGAAATCTTGTGTACTATGTGGTCTCCCAGCTGTCATGAGAGGCTTATGTCTGAAAACTAACCCAAACCCTAGTCAACTGTGAGTGCATACAGCTTGTTACACTTAAATGCCTTTTTCTAACGGTAGAACATCTGCTGCAATAGGGAGAAGATGCTGAGTTCTGGCCTTATCTGTTTACAAAATGACCTGTCTTGAACAGCTGTATATCACTTTTCTTTTCTCATTTCCTTCACAGTTGCAGTGATTTGCCACCTATAGGCTACAGTCTGTTTTGTCTGAATTTCCTCTGTGTTAATTGACTTTTTTTTTTCCAAATTAATTATTTTTGCATTTGAAGTCAGGGCATGGTGAGGGATATATTCATTACAGTGTCACAGGTGTACTTTGAGGAACAAATATGAAGGCCAAAGACCATATTCATTCTTCCTGCCGAGGAGTGTGACTAGATTGCACAGCCAGTCCTACTTTTTGGAGGAAGCTTATGACAATTCCATAAATAGGTACTTATGATTAGAAAGACAGTTATATTTAAAATTACATTTTACAGAATTTCTATACTGTAACCATGCACTTTGTATGCTGTATTCATGCACTTGCAAATGAACAGGAATTAATGAATTAATTTGACTTCATAAAGTCTATTGTGTCTAGATTTGTTATGCAATGACAGCTGTTTATAGTAGACCTAATTTGTTTGTGGTATTAATCTTTAAAAGATACTACCTGAACACCTCAAATGAATCATGTAAATCCACTCTGAGCATGTAGAGCTTGTTTTGCACTTAGATTCAAGTCTCATAAGCTGCTTCTGCAGCTCATTTATGCTATAATGGCATTTTACTGTAAGATGAAAAAAGTAGTTCCGTAGGAAAACCCTGCCCTAGTTTTGACTGGTATAGAGCTCATTTTCTTCACAGTAGCTGGTATGGGGCTATGTTTTGAATTTGTGTTGTAAACAGTGTTGATATTTCAGGAATGCTTTAGTAATTGCTGAGAAGTGCTTGCACAAACTCGAGCCCTTTTCTACCTTTCATCCCACGCCACCATTGAAGAAGCTGAGGGAGCACAATTATTTGGGAGAGGACATGGCAGGAACAGCTGACCCTAACTGACCCAAGGGTTATCCCATAGCATATAGAATCATGCTCAACATAAAAAGCTGGGTGAAGAAGGAGGAAGAAGTGAGGGTGTTTGTCTTCCCAAGTCACTGTTACTTTTGATGGAGCCTGGCTTTCCTGGAGGTCTCCAAACTCCTATCTGCCTGTGGGAAGCGGTGAAAGAATTCCTTGTCTTGCCTTGCTTGTGTGGGTGGCTTTTGCATTATTTATTACATTGTTTTTATCTCAACCCACAAGTATTCTAACTTTTATCCTTCTGATTCTCTCCTCCAACCCACCAGAGAAGACTAAGGGTATAGCTGCATGGTGCTTAATTTCTGACTGGGATTAAACCATAACACTCCGTTCCCTGTTATAGAGACCTTCTGTTACCTATTCCACATTCATTACTGCACTGTCACTCAAACTTTAAAGCTTTGCATGCTTTAGCTAGCTTTTGTATAGAGGGTTTTAAAAACATTATACTGTCCCTTATATGCTTCTGAATAATTTTCTAAACCCTTTCAACAATTCTAATGCAAATTCAGTACCTTAAAACAGAAAAAAAAAAGAGCTGGTGTTGAATTGAAAGGAATCACTGCCTCAAGGGTAGGGAAACTGAACTTATAATTATTGACAGAATGGCATATTTAAATGACCTAGAAATCTGTGTGACTGAAGGTCCACACTTCAGGGCAAAATATGACATAAACAGTATTCATAATAAGATATGCATTGGTATTTTTATGTTTAAGGTCATCGTATGGGTTTTTTTAGGGTATTTAATGCAAGGACATTATTAATCTTGTAGTACACCTATGCAGACTCAGAGAACATATGAAATATGCTTGCGTGAACAGAAGAAAATTAAAGAGAAAGGCAAATGAAGCACTGGGGTTTTTTTTCTAAAAGAAGTTTTACAATTTTCTGTGCTCTACCTTGACAGAAAAAGCTTTTCTTTTCTTTTTTTTTTGTACAATGGTTCTTCCTGTAATATACTGTCATATTTACTTCTTATTCTAATTCAAGGCCCAAACATTCTTCAGCGAAGTCAATGAAAAAACCTTCTGTGATTTCAGCAAGTACTACACAAGGCCATTTGAACAAGAAATACAAGTTATTATGGGGGAAAAAAAAGCACCACCTTTGTAATTTGTGGGTTTTGACCTTTATGTTCATGACCTACAATTTTCACTTTATAATGAAGAAAATCAGTGAAAAAGTACAGAAAATGTTTCTATAATTTTAAGACCCATTTTTTTAATTTGAAATTTATATTTCTTTAGTGATAGTCTTAAACAGTCAAATGTCATTTATTAATGTCAATGATACATAAAGTTGTTGGGTTTTTTTGTCCTTCTCTTTTTGAAGTCAAGAAAAGGGACTTTAAAAGTTAGGAATTCTCTCCTACATGTCTCCTCAGAGAACTATGCCTTCCTTATGCCCTTAGGTACCTTCTGAGGGCTTTGATATACAGTTCCATGTTGGTAGAGGAATTAGAAATCCAAGAAGTCCTTGGAAGAATATGTGTTTCAAGGTCACCAGGAGAAATGAATAAACAAGGAAACTGACAAAAATGATAATATATTTATTTCTTCTTAACCCTATGTAATAAAATTTATACTGCGTCAAAAATAAATAGTTTTCATACAATATCAAGCAATTTTTCCTTCTCAATAATAAAATTTCCATTACTTATAAAATGGCTCTAAAATAAACCTTAGTCCAAGAATAAAGTCTCCCTGAATAATGAATACTAGAAGATTTCTCTAAGATTCCCAAAACTGGATTAGACATTTTTAGGTTTTTCTTGTGTAATGCTCTCTTTTTTTTGAAGTCATACAAAATAGAATGTTTTATGAAGTGGTAATGTATGAAGTGTGACCTTTTCAGGGTTTGTACCATTTTCTATGGATCTGTAATTGTCTATTATATATTGTCTTATATATATATAATTTTTATTTCCAAATGACTTATATTTGCCTTTCCATTGGAAATATTGTAGGACACAATAATCAAAACAGCTCAAATAATGCTAACCTATGAAAAAAAAAAGTATGGATAACATAACCTGTAATGCTGTGTTCATCTTTGTAGATATTGTTATGTCTTCAGATACCTGCTTTCTTAGATATTCAGTCTCAGGTATTTGATTTTGAAAATGAAGATGACTGCATCCTATATAATCTTTATATGTCAAAACCAGACTTCTGTATCATATCTTATTCAAGTTTAGCTTATATTTGCCTTTGAGCTCTTCAAGTCTTCTGCAGTGCAGTTTGCTAGCTGAAAAGGTTTTTCTCCCCTCATTGTTTTCTTCTTATTGTAAAGCTATGATGCAAATCTGTAATTAGTTGTTAATACAAAAGAAATATCTATTCCTGCTTCAGTCACAGGAATATGCAGTAAGAAGATCAGATCACTCACTTTTTCTGTAGCAAGAAATATCTTAGAAAAGACATTTAACTACTTCAGTAAATTTCACTCACATTTTCATGACCGATCAATCAATACCCTGCGCAATGCTGATACTTCCCATACAACTTATGTTTATATGCTACTACAAGGAAGGTATGTACATCAAGTTACAGTAGAATTTTCTAATTCTTTCTTATCTTCTTACCTGGAGAATGCAAGTGTGACCTTAATGCCTTGAAATCCAAAGCACTCACAGTCCTCACAGTACTGGTTCCTGATTAAAGCTTGACGTTCTCTCCGTGTATTACCAGCACTGCCTCTGAGCTGGCCTTTCTAACTCTTCCTAAAGCTCAATATTTTTAACTGATATTTGTGTTGTCATCTCTTCTGTTAATCACTGAAACTGAGAGAACTGGTCCAGGATTTTGCTTTCTGGTCGATTGGCTGTTCTTGTCCTGTGCTATTTTAACATACTAAAAATAGCGATAATAAATTATCACTACTTCAAGATTTTGATTCTTCACAACATTGTCCCATGCTACTAAAAACCAAAATAAAATAAAATTATAAATCTTTACTTCTGATCCTTGGAAAATATGGTTCACTTAATCCAAAGGAAATAGATAATCCTGAAAACTTGCTATGTAATTTCCAAAACTACAGTTATTAGCAATGTTGGCTCAAAAATAATTAACACTCAACTATGTCTTACTTAGAAAAAAAAAAAACAGGTATAATTTTTGTAATCAGTTTCATCCTGGCTTTCATCCACTTAGCAACACTGAGACATCTTTTTTTCATGGGCCTACACCTAAGGAAAGTAGCGACTTTACACTCCTACAGGACTTGATGCTTCTTTCAGTGGCACTTGATGCCTCCAGGATGAAGTCCCATTTCTTTGCATACGTCATCATAGTAGTTTAATATTCTCTTTCTCAGATTATTTTTTAAATTTGCCTCTAACTTTATTATGACACTGAGATTAGCTGACTGTATTAGAGCATGGTGTTAGTAATGCCAAGGTTGTGGGTTTGATCCCCATATGGGCCATTCATTGAAGAGTTGGACTCGATGAGCTTTGTGGGGCCCTTCCATCTCAATATTCAGTGATTCAAATACAGCTCATTATTATTACCTGTTGTTTGATTTTCTGCAGACATGCTGACACCCGTGTTTCTAAATTATCAGGAGGTAGACTATCAATAATTTCAATGGCACTTCTGACAGATTATATTTCCTCATCGTGACTAAGTAGCACAACTAAAATTCAGATGTGGATTTTATAAACATCCATGTCATAATATATGATTTGAAACTCCAGTAGTAACAGTATCTGAAGAGGCAGGGTTACATTTTCATATTCCATAGCAGTGTAAAAATAATTTAACACTGTAGCCAGCATAGGTACACAGTATCTCACTACAGACATTCAAAATCTCCCACTGGTATTACAGAACCAGGAAGATCATCAACTCTGCTAGTCTTTCTGCCATACCCATGAAATATTTTCAACTCATTCCAACTTTAGTCAGTAGTTAATTATGCTACGAAGCATGATTGACTATATTGTTTCTATATTGAGAGAGCTCCATTAACTTTCAGCAAGACAGATGATCAATTTTAGGAGCCTGCTGCTTATGCACAGAATCCTTCCTGCTGTGCCCCAATTTATTTGCAGGACATTTTTGTTACTGTACTCACCAGGATGTGTTTTATGGCCTCATTTCTATCTCTTTTTTTTTTTTAAATATAGTAAGTGTTAATATAAAACTAATCATTCAGTCCCTGTGAGTATTTTGTTATGGGGTACTCTTACACATTTTAATAAAAAAATGGATTTTTTTTCTCACATGCGGTAAGCAGAATTTCCCTGTAACACAACTGGAATAAACCTACATCAATTTCTGCATTTTTTTGAGATTATACACAACTAATTCACTGAATACCTCAGTATTAGTGGTATCCACAGTTTGTTGTTAGAATGAAGTTAGGTACCTCACATCAGGGAAAGGTGCTTAATAACCAGGCTTAGTACCTTTGGAGTATAGAAATAGCTTAATTTTAGTTAGGACATTGATCTGAATTTTTGGTTGAAAGTTAGAAAAACTATTCAAGTTTTCACAAATTATTTGTCTGTGAAAGAAAACGCTAAGAAAAGAACAGATGAAAAGTATCAGTGACAAGTTTTATTGTCCATAGAGGCCAATCAGCTTCTGGAAAATCAAATAAAATTTTAGGACATGAGTACCTTTCAGGTCCCCTATACAACACATATTTCCTTTTTCCTTGTCAAGGGAAAGTTTAGTTGTCTACAGTCCATCCTTGACTTGGTACTCTGGCAGGAAGAAAACTAAAATACAGATGCAAAAGACTCAGAAAATTAAGAAAATTATGAAATATTCAACTAGGTCCCACAGCCTCATAATCATGACAGCAGAACTGCTGACAACAGCCAAGCTTTCTTATTTTACAATTAGAAGTAGCTCAACTAAGTTTGTCTATTCCACATCGTTCAAATAACTCAGTTTTAGTCTTTTGCTGACTACTGTCTTGTCCTTTGTAACTTTCATTGCCTTCTCTGTCAAAATACTTAGAGGATTAAATGCCATGCCATCTTTCTTTATGCTTTTATGGCTGCAAGCTGTATTTGTCCCTTAATTTCTGCATCTGTTCAGAGCCATAAAGAGTGCATAGGTAGGAATAACTTCATGAAAGATTCCTGCCTTTTGCAACAACATTTCACCATTTTGCATAGATAATGGTATTGTATTCAAAAAACTAACTGTATTAATCACCTGCAAAGTATTTTAAGCTCCAGGGTGTCTGCTCATATTTTTATTTAATTTTGTTCTCCAGAACTCACAAATCATTCCACTTTGATTGTTATCATAGTATTTTTTTTTCTGGTTCTAGACTTGGTGTTGATCAGGCTTTCAACTGGTAACAATTTAAACAGAACTTAGTGCAATATCCTATAATTTTTTTAAACTTTCTACTATTTTGTAGTATTAAATATTTAAATTGTGTTCTGAATTGGGGTACAGTTAACAGGTTCAGTATTTGCTATTATGTGACATAGCTAATAGCTTGGACTTGAAGCAATGTTTTTAAAATCCCAATGTTCTGCAAAAAAATTTTGAAGTGGGGATGGCATTCATATATATTCCTAAAATGTGAGTTGTACCATCTATCTTAAAGTAACTGTCTCCATTTACTAGAAGAATATCCAAGGCAGCTCATTTAGACTAGACAATCAATATTTTGACAGTCAGGATAGTTGTGCTGAGGTAAATTGGGCCATGAATTCCACAAGCTCTCCAAAATTGTCTGCTCAGATTAAGAGCTTTATTTGTTCTAATGTTTCAGTCATTTTTCTCTTTCTTATTAAAAAAATGCATATAGGAAATTGATTTACCTCTCTGAGTGTAATCTTTCCAAATTCTCTTTAATATAATCTCATAGCTCCTTGCTCTGTGTGTATATATATATGCATGTATATTCTTGCACACATATATAAATATTTATGTATCTATGTCTAGAAATATCTATAAAGCAACTTTCTGTTCAGCAACTTTTGCTGCCTTTACAAAAAAAGGGATTATCTTCTCTTAAATCTCTTGTCATATTTTTTTTTTCATTCCTAGAAAGCTCCCGCTACCATTTCTGCTTTGGCAGCACCATTGTTCACAGTTTTTACTTTTTTCTTTACTTATTCCACTTGTTAATGAATTTCCTGTTCCTTCCTCTCTCCTCAGGCAAAAATTTCTGAGACATCTGCATCATAGATTAGTTTTGTGATGGGTCTTTGGTATTAAAGCATTAACAGGCATTTAATAGAAGAACATGGAAAGGAGCGAGAGAGGATCTAGGGAATCATGGCAGTTTGGACTGAATCTCCCTTGTACAAGCAAGAAAGCAGCCATTTCAGAAGTCGGTTTAAGATATGAGAATTGTAGCCTTTGAATTTACCCTGGGGTGGTATTTGTCTCTTTTATTTTGGTGATTACATAAGAATCCTATGGAGATCAGAAAGTATATAGGTGTGTATAGTTTAGTAGGGTGAATAGTTTGACATGTTTCCACCAAGATAATCAAAAGGCTAGAGATGCTGCCCAGTGGGTAAAGGCTGAAGGAGTTAGGTCTTTTCTTGTGGCAAAGAGAATGTTCAGGGAGGACCTCATCATGGTATTCCAGTACTTAAAAGGTGGCTACAAAGACAATGGAAGCTCTCATCTTCACAAAGAGTCGCAGAGACTACAAGAGGCTACTGGTACAAATTGCACCAGGAGAAGTTTTATCTTTAAATAAGATGGAATTTTTTCAGTGACAGCAACCATTCACTGGAAAAAAACTGCCTAGGGATGTGGTAGAGTCCCCATCACTGTAGATTTTCAAGATGTTGTTGGGCAGGGTGATAGATGATTTCAACTAAGATTCCTTTCTTACAAAAATTTGGACCAGATGATCTTTCAAGGTCCATTCCAACCCAAGCTGTTCTCTGATTCTAAGGTTCTGTGTTTAATTCAAATATTAGATTGAACAAGGAAACTCAGCTAATGTTCTGAGAGGTATTGTGGTCTGCCAAACAACTTGAAGGTTCAGCTACCCATACAAAATCTAGGCATCTTCCTCCTTTCCTATTTGTCAGGATTTTTTATGTTTTTCTCTGGACAAGGATTTATATCTGATAACAGAATCGGATGAGATCCACTGTCTCCTCCCATGTGCCCTGGACTTATGCTGTGTAATACTGTCAAAGAAGAACAAAAAGGAGAAAGCTCAGAAAGAACATGAGACATCTCACATCTGAACTTTAAAGAAATATAGACCCATACTTACATGCTGTAACTACACAAAAGATTTGTTTGAAGCTTTTTCAGCTTCAAACATTTCTAGGAAAAGAGATGGTAAAATGGTACAGAAGTTCAAAGATATTCCTACAATTATGAAAGATAAGGGCCTCAGAATACTGTGAAAACATTCATATCCACATTTTTCCAAGCAGCTTATTAATATGTTTAATATTTCAGCTCAGCTTTCAGTTGAGAGGGTCATATGATAATGAAAACCATATAAGTGGTATTTTGCCTACAGTATTTATTTCTTTTTTAGTTTTCTTTTTTCTTATGTAAAATGAGTTATTGACACACATATTGCACATAAAGCAACACTTTTCTAGATGAAAAATCTAATTTTTCAAAGAGTTTTTCTTGGCAATGCAGACTTGCTACGTGGCTAAACTTTTATAGCTAATGTGTTATCTTCAAATTACAACAATTTGGCAGGGTAGTGAAGAAATGGAAAGTATGAGAACATATTATGGACTAGACTTGCTGTGCTGGTTTTGGCTTGGTTAGAGTTTCTTCACAGTGGCTGCCACAGGGCTGTGTTTTAGATTTGTGCTGAACACAGAGTTGACATAGAGATGTTTCTGCTATTGCTGAGTAGGGGTCACAAGGAGCCTGGTTTTTGTGCTGCCATGCTGGTGAGGAAGTCGGGGCTGCATAGGAGGTTGGGAGGAGACACAGCCAGGACAGATGACCCAAACTGACCAAAGGGACATTCCAGACCATATGACGTCATGGTCAGTATATAAAGTGGGGAAAGAAGGATGAAAGAGGGGACATTTGGAGTGATGATGTTTGTCTTCCCTAATAACCACTAGGTGTACTGCTCTCCTGGAGATGGCTGACCATCTGCCTGTCCATGGGAAGGTTAATTAATTCCTTGTTTTAATTTGCTCGTGTGCGCAGTTTTTGCTTTCCCTATTAAACTGTCTTTGTCTCAGACCACGAGTTTTCTCACTTTTGCCCTTCTGATTCTTTCCCCAAACCCACTGGTGAGGGAGTGAGTGAGTAGCTTTGTGGGGTTTTGTTGATGGCTGAGGTTAAACCATGACACTTGCATTCTTTGAAATAAATACCATTCTACAAAAAAAGCAAAAAAGAACCAACCAATCAACAGACAAAGAAAAAAAACCCACACCACCTTATGCGAAATCCTTTATAAGTATAAAACAAAAATTGATAACACTCTGACCTGTGACTGTGTCAGAGATAGAAACAGGAGGAAGGGAGTAAACAGTAAAAGAAGGTGCTATGAAAGTCAATATCATTAGCTTATTAGAAATCTGAATGCTAACAAGTTTATTATAACCATCAAGACGAGGGTTTTGGGTTGAAATTTGAAGAAGGATAATGGCATAGTTCCTCATAAGTTTAATAAGAGAAATAAATAAATAAGAAGACTAATAGATTCATATTTTATAATTTGACTGGTAGATGATGGAGACTGGCCATGATAAGTGAACTGGGAGCAGGAAGTGAAATCTCAGAAACAGGCAGTATGTGATATAAGAATAATTTGGAAGAGCAATGAAACTGAAACCATTCTTTTGTTACACATCACAGAAGAGGTAAGGGGAAAGGTAGAGAGAAGAATAACATACTCAAGAAAAAATATTAGGAAAAAATATGAGAAGTATCCATCTGTACTGAAAACAGGACTAAGTAAGAAAATTTTTATTTCACAAGATCAGAAAGCGGAGGTCACTTTAACTCCCCAGGTATATGATAGAACTGGATGTAAAATCATGTTCTTGTGCCAAAACTTAAAGTTTCAACTCTCTTCCTGTTCTGTCTGTTTTAACATCAACTCATTAAAATCTTTTTGTGTTGGAAAAAAATATTTTGATGGCTTAAAACAATAATGAAAATAAATAAATAAATAATGAGATATATGTGATAACTGAAATAATGCAAATGAAACAGTGTTTTTGAATAACCTAAAATACTACAACATTAGACATTTTAATTGTTTAATGACGTGTCTTTAATAAATAATATGAAGAAGTCTGCCAAAATACAAATAACTGATGAGAACATCTTTAGTCTCCATTATTTCATAATAGCCTACAAATTTTATAATAATCTAAAACTTCATAATAGTGTATGAATTGCATAATAGCCTTTTTTCTTTAGCTCATAGAGTACTTAGATAATTTTCTTCTAAACCCCAAACCAAACTTCTGAATAGGTACTGAGTGATTGCTAAACATCGTGCCCAATTCAATCTTACTTTACATGCAGAAGCTCTAAGAATTGTATTCAATATTATTACTTTATTAGATGCTCTTAGAATACCTTTTTACTGACAGCTAAATGAGATTTCTGCTAACAAGTACCTACTTATTTCTGGCCTTAAAGAAGTCATTTACAAATGCAGCGTGAAATGAGGTGTTGGCAGTTTTTTTGTTATGTACTTAAACAAAATTCAGGTGCCTTGAAGAAGGAAAAAAAAACCAGCTAAATGGAAAAAGCTGTGCTTAACTGTTTTAGCCTGCTTCTTACTTGAATCAATTAAGAATTCTCTGTGCCTTGCCACAGTATGTGGCTCCTACAGCATGAATACTTTATGCTTCACTTGTTCTTCTGTAATACCTCCCAGGAAGAAAAATGCAGGTTTCTTTACTTTTTCTTCTTCTCCCCTTACCATAGGCAGCACAAGCATGCATACTATAAAAATTTTAACATTTTTTGCATAATAATTGGGCTACCTGTTCTCATTAATTTCTTATTTATATGTGATTTATGCTTAATTTTTGTCATGGTTTAATTCCAGTTGGAAAAAAAGCCTCACACAGACACTCACTCACTCACTGCCCTGATTGGACAGGAAAAAGAATCAGAAGAGTAAAAGTGGGATTAGGGCAGTTTAAGAGGTAAAGCAAAAGCTGTGCCTGCAAGAAAAGCAAAACAAGGAATTCATTCACTGCTTCCCATGGTCAGGCAGCTGTGTAGCCATCTCCAGGAAAGCAGGGTTCCATCACGTGTCATGGTGATGGGAGACAAACACTGTCACTCCAAATGCCTCCTCCTTCCTTCTTCCCTCATCTTTTATATGCTGACATGACACCATATGGTCTGGAGTATCCCTTGGGTCAGTCGTGGTCAGCTGTCCTGGATTTGTCCCCTCCCAGTTCCTTGTGCACCTCCAGCCTTCCTCACTGATGGGGTGGCATGAGAGGCAGAAAAGACCTTGATTCTGTGTAAGCCCAGTTCAGCAATAGCTAAAACATCCCTGAATTGTCAACACCATTTTCAGCACAAATCTAAACCATAAGGCCTACACTGGCTGCTATGAAAAAATCAATTCTTTCCCAACCAAAACCATCAAAATTTGTCACTCCTGTTTTTGAGACTATTGTCTCTGTGGCTGCCTAAATTCAACAATAACTTTGACTACACATGAATTGCTACACTTACAGACTTCCAAATAATGTCCACATGTTTATGGCAGCTATGGAAAGACACTGTTTATCCTGCAAAGAGAGAGAAATTGTCCTAAAATAATCACAGAATCACCGAATAGGTCAGGTTGGAAGGGATTAGCTTTCTTGGACCTCTCTTCCTTCAGGGCCTGTTCCCATGGATTATTCCAAGAAGATTCCCAGAAGAGGCTAAAATTAGCTTTCCTGAAGTCCACAGTTGTAACCTTACTTGCTGAAACAACTAAGATCACAACTGTACTTACATTATGTATTCTAGTAAAGCCTATGACAATTAATTATTTCAGTAAAAACATGTAACAATTATTACAAATGTCAAAATATCTGGATTTGGACATGATTCTTCTCAGGGAAAAAAACCAAAACAACAGAAATCCAAAACAACCCCCTAAACCCCCTATTTTGTCTTGGCCAAGCAGAGAAGTATTATGCATGATGTTTGCACAAGTATTGACTTAAAAATGGATTTTGGCTTTGGGATCTAAGTAGCGTTAAGATGAAAACACCCAAATTGGCAGTTCTGTCCTTAAAAAGAACAAAAGTCAAAAAATCCTTTATGTTATATAATTAGATTTTCATTCTGTCCTGTTCAAATTAGTAGCCATTGACAGCAATAGACTCTCTGCTGCCAGAGCCAAGATTATGAAACATGTTTACCTCATACAATTTCTATAGTACAGGTCAAAAATAAAGTATGCTCTTATTTTGCTGAGTGTTTTTTGTACTTTCAGTCCATTGATCTTGGGTGACTTTTTAGGAATGGTAACGGGATTCTAATGTTGTTTAAACGTTTATATTGATGATTTAAATGCAACTGCATTCCTAAGCTCTGCCAGTGCTGTTCATCAGATCTGCTTGCCATGCTCTCTCCGAATTTTTTCAAAGACAGAACATAAAATCTTTCTTTTTTTTAGCAAGAATTTTTTAGTCATTGATCAAAATTCAATACAAAAGGGAAATATTTTTAATTGTAACCAGCAGTGAATGTACACTATTTACTCTTGGGTATTCACAATAATATGTTAATGGCCTGCTTATAGTTAGGTAGTAAAAAAATAACTTTAATACAAAGGAACTTATTATTGAGTGAGTTAAATAAACTTTAAATTGAAATAAAACCATTTTTCACAACTTAATTCTATGTCCAAGATTTTGAAGAGTTTATTTATATTAGAAATTGAAAAACTGTGCCATTAAGAAATTCTTGAATATACTAAGATTTTCATATATTGATTGTCCTCTTAATTAAACTAGCTAGCAAAAAAACCATTCTATAAACCAAAAAAAAAAAAAAGAAAAAAAACTTGCATGCACTAAAACATAATATAGAAATGCCATGGAGAAATTATCTAAACCGATTTTGGTCTCCTCACAATAGATGTACTACAGAAAAAATTCCATATGTAACAATAGTTAAGCTCATGTTTGGAATTTAAACATGTTACCAATCCTCTTGAGTTCACTAATCCAAACTACATAGACCTCTCCTATTCTTAAAAGTTGAGTAGATGCTTACACACTTTGCTGACTTTAAATGTACTCTACAACATGATATTACAGCATAGGAAAACAATTTATAGGATAGTGGAAGTACACGAAGCTAGATAATATTTTGAGAAACATTAAAAAGTATTGGAGTTGACACGGAAAAAAAGAGTAAACCAAACCAAATGTAATTTAAAGCTTTTTTTTCTTGTATTTATCAGTGAAATACTGGCTGCAGTTTTTCATAATCAGATATCTTTTAACTAAGGATATTACCTACATAAGTAAATCTTACATGTAAACGATTACTGCTAAGCTGGACTGCACTACTCTACCTTTATTTTCTTTTTGAGGAATAAAAAATTAGTTATGTAGATTTCAGCTTAATATTCTTATCATATAATATAATGGTTAAGATTAGAAGGGACCTTAAAGATCACCTAGTTCCAACCTCCCTGCCATGGACAGGGACACCTTCAACTTGACCACACTGCTCAAAGCCCCATCCAACCTGGCTTTGAACACTTCAAGGGATGGGGCATCCACAGCTTTTCTATACAACCTGCTCCAATGCTTCACCATCCTTACAGTAATGAATTTCTTCCTTATATTTAACCTAAACTGACTCTATTTAATTTTAAAGTCATTCCCCCTGTGCTATCATTATATGTCCCTATAAAAAGTCCCTCTCCAGCTTTCTTGTAGCCCTCCTTTAGGTACTGGAAGGTGCTGTAAGGTCTCCCTAGAGTCTTCTCCAGGCTGAAAAAACCCAACTCTCTCAGGCAGTCTTCATAGAGGAGGTGGTCCAGCCCTCTGATCTTCTTCATGGTTCTCCTCTGGACTCGCTTCAAGAGGTCCATGTCCTTCTTATGTTGGAATCTCTAGAGCTGAATGCAGTACTCTTAAAGGGGGTCTCAACCAGAATGGATTACTCTCTCTCGCCCAGCTGGTCATGCATCTTTTCATGCAGTCCAGGACACAGTTGGCTTTCAGAGCTGCAAGTACACCTTGCTGGGTGGTGTCGAGCTTCTGGTCCACTCCCAAGACCTTCTCAGGGCTGCTTTCAATCCATTTTCTGCCCAGCTTGTATTTGTGTTTGGGACTGCCCTGGTGCCCTTGCACTTGGTCTTGTTGAACTTGATGAGGCATGCACCATCCCACCTCTCAAGTCTGCCCAGGTCCCTCCAGATGGCAACCCCTTCCTCCAGCATGTTCACCACACGGCTTGGTGTCATTGGCAAACTTGCTGAGGGTGCACTCAATCCCACTGTCCATGTCACCAACACAGATGTTAAACAGCAACAGTCCCAATACCAACTCCTGAGGAGCATCGCTCATTTCCTTCTGAGAACCAGTGTGACTTTATCTTTCTTAAGCTTATATTTTTCCTCAATACATATATATTATCTCTTTCTAAAATGTAACCTGAAACAATTGAAACAATATTAGTGTTCGGGTGAAAAGGACAAACAAGAAATACATTAACAGAAAACAAGAGAAGAGATTGATGCTCTTATTTTAGAGAGGGTGGGAAAGAAAAAAAAAAAAAGGGTGATAAAATAAGTGAACATAAACTTTTAGAGTAACAATCCATAGAGAACAAATTAATGGACCAGAAAGTCTATGGACTTTCTATAGAAAGTATAAATGACAAATAAACTCTACTAAAAATGTTTTAAGTATAAATGCCTTCTCCTTTCTTAATGTAAAAGGCTTTTTAGATACTAAGGCTGGATTTCTTCCTTTTAAGTAAATCTAGGCTTTAGAGCCAGCGTAAGTATTCCTAAAAGATTAAGCAAAGAATTGCACATGAATCTTACCATTCAGGGTGGGACCTTATTCTCAATGACATTCTTGATACTTTAAATTTATTTGTGTGTATTCTGACAAGAGTTTTCTACAACATAGCAGGTTTATTTTTATGTACTTGTGACTAGTCTCCAGAAAATGATAATTTTAGATTTTCAGATCATTCATATTTATCATAAATTTGCTAGTGTTCTGATTTTCTAGTATAGTGTCTAAACTTAAAAAAAATAAATAAATATTCAAATCAATTCAGAAATTAAGTCTTTACCTTTCAACCAAAGAACATGTCTTAAAAAAATAACACCAACACTATGCTCCCTTCTAAATCAGACAACATTTAGTGATCCTAGAAGCTCCCCAAAAGGCTGCTTGGAATAACAGCCCTTTTGCAGCAGATTCAGTATCCTCCTAAATTGGTAGCAGCCCATGCACAATACTTTTAGTGACTCTTCTGCTTGCAGATGTACATATCTAGGTATAAACATAGAGACAATCTCCTGCGTATTTGGAGCAAAACCACTTTAGGTTATAGCTATAATCTAGAGGTATACACTATTATACATCAATACCTATATTAGGCTACTGTCTATCAGTGCACAGATGTGTGTAAATGAAAATACACGTATCTATGCAGACATACAGATATTATATACATTTTTACATATGTGGATACAGACACAGATATTATGGTGGGAAAACAGCAAGGAACCAAACAGATAATTGAATTTTCTGCTGTAATATAATAGTCAGCATGACTCAGTCTGCATTGTTATTATGGATCAATGTGTTAAATGAATCTTGCTGCCTGAATTTCTGTTGCTGCCAGCTATGTTTAAGCAGTGATTCATTTAGTCAACTTTGGCATGACTTTGGAATAGCATGAGACTTGGAAATAGGATCCAGATATCACATCAACCTCAATGCCTCAAAAATCCCTAAACGTTATGGAGATATTCAGTAATTTAACCAAGAAGGAAAAGAATAAGTTAGTCTTTCCATGGCAAATTATGGTTTAAACAAATTATATTTTACTGGATATTAAAAACTTGGAGTGAAATCATATGCTGATTCATCAAGTTTCACTTCAGAATGGTTCTGCTCAAGTCCCAGGCTTGAGACTGTTGTAGTTTCTCAGTGCTTCCTGGAGTTCTGCACGGGCCAGGGTCTCCCTAGGGTTCAGGAGCTGGGGAGGGTTCCTTAGGGTCTGTCAGGGTGCTGTCTGGCAGCCAGGGCCTGTCCCACTCACCGTCCAGGACCAGGGCAGCTGGAGACACCAGGACAGCCCCAGGCAGCAGGCACCTCCCTGGGGATGTGGGATGGGAACAGGCCAAGGCTGGGCTGGGCTGTGGGAGGCTGGCATGGGGACCTGGACCATGGACAGGGTATGGGAAGCCCTGAAGGCATTGGGCAGGGTCAGTCAGGACTGGTGGCATCCTCAATGGCCTGACAGTATTCAAAATTCTTCAACTTATGTCCGTGCAGCCCACAGACTACTAAGTCTTGCTCCCAGAATACCCCTGAGAGGCCCTTAAGTAGGGGAGGATCTTGCTCCATGCTCCTTCAGATGTTCCACTTTGCACATTTCCATATCACATTGTCCATTTCAAATCTTGTCATAGAAAAGACCAAATTCCCTATTTAAAGGTGACTGTCATACTTAAATCCTTATAGCGTCACACCTCAAACACTGTATTTTCAGGTTCTGAGTTAATTATTTCTCTGAAATTAAATATTAGAGAATTCTGCCTCTAACAGCCTTATTACTTATTATACTACTTGATGACACTCAATCAAGAATCTTGAAAACCAAATGCATAAAATACACGTGCACATTATAGTGAGACATTCTCCTATCTGCTACAGCCAAATATATTTTTAGTATAAGCATAAGAATCCCCATGCACTGTGAAATTCTGCAGCATATTCAGTTTGACAAGAAGAAGGGCTGCAATAGCCAGGCTTATCTCAACACTTACATTCATTACCTTGTTTATCAGTGAAACTTTGTCATTCATACCTCAGGATCCTCCAAAATTTGTCACTCAGGCCATGAACCATTCATGAACAAAATGAGAAGTAAAGAGTGGTTATCATATGTGAATGTAAAGCACAGCAGTTACCTCTGTCAAATGCCTACAGGTGAATGGTGAACAGGTGAGAAGATAAAGTCCCATGAGGTTTCTTGAGACAGTTGGGCATTCCTTTCCTTCAATAATCAGCAATGATGAAAATTAAAATAAAAATAATAACAAAAAAAAATCTTAGTTTGCAGACAGACAATGGTTTGCAAACAAGTGAGTAACTCATTATTGATCAGTCATTTTATGTGAAATTCAAAAGAATACACAAAATTTAGTACACATCCTTTCCAGATATTGTCAAACACCTGTAGAAACAGACAACTTGAAAAAAATCTCTTCAATTTTATCAGTAAAAAGACATCAAAATATAAGCAAGAATTGATATCAACTGTTAAGAAAAGCTGTCTGACATTGGAAGTAAATCTGATTAAGACATTACAGATACAATGAAAGAAGTACATAAACTTATCTTTGTCTTCCCACTTAGGAACGCATAATCTCTTCACACTGTTGTAGAGAATTCTGATCACACAACTATAGGTACATGCTAATAACATCACTTTCTGTCATTTTAATTATTATTGTTTATATGAATATGACAATGACAGAACAATTGACATGGTGGCGACAATTCTGAGTCAAACCTTTGAAGGTTGCTGTAGTATGTCATTGCATTATGTAATTCCTGGGGTTTGATTTTTGTTTTTAGTCTTTGACATTTCCATGGGAAAATAGGTTTCAACCCCACCCAAATCAGCAATCTCTTCATTATTTTTTTAAATCATATAACTTCTCAGAAGAAACTTCATGTTCTGTTTAATTTATTTTGTTTCACAGAGGTATTTATCTCAGTTCATTAAGGGCAACTAGCCTGCAACAAAATAACTCTTTTCTTGCGTCTATTGTCACCCACTAGCAAAGCCAGAAGTGCTACTATTGCCACGCTTCAAGGATTCTGGCCTTATATAGAAATTTCCTTGGCCTGCATGAATATTTTCTGTAGGCATTACCATTGTATCTCTGCAGCTATTTGGGTTTGACTGTCCCCTAAGTAGGGGGAAAAAAAGGAATTTTACTTTACACCCATATGCTTAAAAGACCTACACAGTAAAACAACAGATAATTTTTCAAGACTTAACAGCCTGTATACTGAATTAAAAAGAAGTAGTGGGACTACTTGAATGACTCATCTCTGAATCTTGACAGCAAATATTGTCAAAAAATTTTAAAGCTGAATTCTGAGCTGTATCTTGAAGATTCAAATGCTGTAAAACTGGGGAAACTTTTTATAAAAGATATTTTAAGATTACCTTTCAATTGAAATCTAACTAATTGACGTAACAATTTGTCACACAAATTCTAAACTGCATTTTAGAGGATACTTTACAGGCATCATCACTGAAAGAAATAATAACTGAATTAAAATCTGCCCTTGAGTGCAAGTGCACCAAATAGAAATAAGTTATTTTCAGTAGAGTAGAAACACATTATTTGCTGTGACAGAAAAGTGTAATATTCAAGTTGAAGACATTTATTATCAAATTTAGAAACTACTAGTACCACCTACTGGCAGAACTGCAAAACTGAAAAATATTTTCTGTTTATAATATTCTACAACACCACAATAGAAAACAGATTATTGCAACTCTAATATCATCTTTAATTGCAAACAATATGCAGTTAGGTATAGGAGATGAATTTGAGTACTTAGGGTGTATTTTTTATGAACTGAGTTACTACCCAATTAGTTACAAAAGAAAGAAGGGAAAGCAAAAAATAAGAAAAAAAGTAGTCATAATTGCAGTTTGGTAAGGTACATAATGGTATAATTTAGAAACTACTAAAGAAAATTATCTCACATTTCTAATTATATAGACTTGCTTTCTTAGCTGTGTTGATGTAGGAACTGCATACTTATTTTATTCAAGAAGTTTTATTGATATTTTGCATTTGACAACCAGCAGCATTTAAATGGCATTCAGTTTATCCCTTAGTGCTTCGAGATCCATTGGAAAATTTCAAGATAAATGAGGATTAGTTTGTTCTGAATTTTCTCAGATATGTAGAGTTCCTTCCTTCCTTCCTTCCTTCCTCCCTTCCTCCCTTCCTCCCTTCCTCCCTTTCCTCCTTCCCTTTCTCTTGTTTCTCTTCCTCTCTTCTTCTTTTCTTTCTTTCTTCTATTAAACATCTGAAATCTAGTTAAAGTCTCCCCAGCCTTTTCTAGGACAATTTGCAAGTAAAATTTTGTTAGACTTTGTTGCTAGCGGTACTACTCTACGCTGATTTAAATAGCTATGCAAAATAAGAAAGCAGCTGCTCTTTAACTCACCAGGTAGCATGTTTCATTGAGGCCCTCAAACTTTCTGCAGCAAGCCTATACCTCAAATTGCTATTCAAGCCAAACAACTTGAGAAGAATCTATAATTATTCTTATCTGAGGTATGCAACTAGAAAGAAATGTTTCATTTTCATTGTGATTTCCTGGGACACCAAAAAAGATTTGGTTAAACAATTATGTACCTTTTCCACTGCTAACTGTATTATTGTTGCCTGTCCAGAAGAACCCTATATTAAATTATTTGAAATATTTAAATATTTTTTTTTTATGGCTTAACTGTCTCTCACTTTTTCTCGTGTATTTCTTCTCTTTCCAGTCAGACCATCACCTCCATCACCTCAAATTTTGCTCCCAACTGAAGCACCAAACACACAAACAGAAACTATGAACAGAAGTACTGAAAAATGACCTATTGGCCTGCCCCAATCTAAGCTACTTGCAAGCTGAAAACCAGTTTGTATCAAGGGAAACATTTACATTAGTCTTCCATTTTACCTTTCATTTTATGACTCTTTAGTTTTAGTCATTAATCTCTGATGTTGGAACCTTGTTAAGTGCTTTTGAAAATCTAAATATACTACCATCTACTGAACTTTCCTTATCTGTTGTGGCAGTAATACCTTCAAAGAACTCCAGCAGGTTAGTTAAGCATGACCTCTCCTGTCTGAATCCATGTTGACTATCTTTAATCAAGCTACATGGGTTTACTTTACTTTGGACATTTCATATGAGAGTTCCTGTATTTTCTCCCAGCAAGATATAAACTCACTGTTTTCCCTCATGACCATTTAAAGAAATATAATGAAGTTCTCTTTGATGCTTTTCAATCCTTAGGAATCTCTCCTGAGTTGTGTGAACTTTAAAAATGTCAGTGAAGAATTAAATTATTTCCTTTCTTGGTTCCCTTAGCACTTTTTTTGCTGATCAGAAGAGATGGAAATATTTTAAGAGCTTTATTAGATATGCCAACTCATTGTATTTACAGTTGTGTGTCAAATTGGGGAAAAAATGTCTACCTCATACAGCTGCTACTTCATCTGTCCAAGAAGAATAAGAATAAATACATAACTGTTAAAAACAAAACCCAAATACAAACAAGCAAAAAACCTGTAGAACAAATCAACCACCAAATAGGAAATGTTCTAGTTAAAGCTGAATGAACCTTTTCTTCAGCTAATGAAAAAAAAAAACCAAAAAACAAAACAACAAACCACCAAAAACAACAACCAAAAAAACCCCCGAAAAACCAACAACAAAAAAAACACCAAAAAAACCCCAAAAAACCAACCAACCAACCAACCAACCTACAAACCAAAATACCCCATGAAAAACAAAACCAGGTGTAAAAAGAGACATAAGAGACATTTCAGCCCTTCCTTTCTCATTCAGAAGTCAGGAAAAAACACAACCAAAACACGAAAAAAATCCCCAAATAAATTAGGTCTTGAATGCTGATGAAAAAGAAAAGCTTGTAAAAGGTGAGGAGAAGGAGCATGTGTCTTAGCTGCTGTCAGAACTTTATACATGCAAAAATTCACTTTTTAAAAATCTAAAAGAAATCCTGCTTTCTTGCCACCAGTATTTAAGCTAGGAGTATACTACCATTATGTCACAGTTTTTATCAAAATATTTGAAAAAAAAAAAGACTGCAAAATATTGGTTTTGCACAATCTCAGTGCTAAAAAGTTTGTTAAGTAGCTACTAAGGGTGAGACAGTGGTACACAGACTAGGCATAATCATAATCTTCGCATGCTCTAGAACAAAAATGTTGCTAAATTGGTAGCAAGGGCTGTTCAGGCCTTTCTACATCATGCTGTTTCCAGAGAGTGCTATTTCACAGAGGTCTAGCAACACAATGGCATCTCAGTGTTACCTCTGTGTTTTCCCTGCACATTTTCTGAGCTCATTGCTGCTTTCAAACAAGCAATGTTGACCACTATGCACTGCATTCACTTTCTTATGAGTATAAATACTGGTAAAAATCTCTTTCCGTCCTAGAGGAGCAGAAAGGAGATTTTATTTAGTTTCCTCTTTAAAAGACAGAGTTTAACAACTCGGTTGGAGAAGCTCAGGTGGCTGTGACTGAAGAATCAGGGCAGAGATCGAGCTGTACAGGGGGAGTTCCCAAGTTCAAGAACTGGTCCAGAGGCCCTAAGCCTCATCACATCCTGGAAGCCCTTGATCCAGCAGGGCACTCCAGTCACAGGACTCATCCCAACGGGTTTCACTCATACCAATGATCTAAAATCTCTGGGACTAGGCCAAAGCCTTCAGCTCTTCCTTGTTGTTCCTCATGCTTCCTGCATTAGTGTAGAAACATTTCAGGTGTGGTACATTATAGCCAAAATCTTATGAAGTAGATTCAGGGACCCCATTAGTGCTAGTTTCCTCAAAACCTCAAAACTTCAACACTGGACATGAGGAGAGAAGACTTCAGGCTGCTCAGGGAATTAGTGAGTAAGGCGCCCCAGGAAAATGTTTTTGCAGTTTTGGTGAGGCCCATCAGTGCTGGTAACTTTTTAAACATCTGCTAAAGGCATAGGAGCAAGCAATTCCCAAATGTTGGATGTCAAGCAGGTGAGGCAAAAGGCAATAGGGTAATGACAATAGGCAATGCAAAAATAACATCATCCTGTTATAGAATGAGGGTGGTGACCCCACAAACAGGTTGCCCAGAGGTTCCCACCCCTGGAAATGCTCAAGGCCAGATAGGATGGGGTTCTGGGAAACTTGGTCTAGTGAAAATGTCCCTGCTTACAGCAGGTGGGTTGGAACTAGATGATCTTTAAGGTCCCTTCCAACCCAACCTATTCTATGATTCTGGGATTCTATGAATGGATGATTATTGTCCTAAAGAGGACAAGCACAAGACAGTCCTTAAAAATCCATAGAAATATTGAGCAATAGAAATGTAGAGAGGGAGACTTACAGGGCACTTTTCTTCTTCTCATCTCTAATTTTTTAAAATTCTTTCTTTGAAGAAGACCAGCTTCATAATTATTTTCTGCAGACAACAAGTGATATGACTGGGGGAATCTTATGATGTCTGACAATCTGTGTGGTAAATGTCCCTGATAAAACCATGGCTGTGCCGCTCTTCAGCCTTGAGATGGAGTCAGTTTACAGCCAGGCAACCCAAAGCCTCTATAGTTAAGTGTTTACATCATTCTGCATCCACAGTTATAGACTGTCTTTTATTGACAGTGGAAACTAAAAACACAGTCTAGTCCTTAGCATTTTTCACTTGCACTTTAAGAAATGAGAAGAAACACCTGCAAAAATGTTGAAAGATGGTTGCTATTTTACCTATAGTCCAATACTTTTACACTCTATTTAAAGTACAGTATGATGAATAGGGGAACTCTAGGCTTTCATTTTAGATCTCTGGAGACAGGAAAGGCCAAAAAGTGTTCCTGCACTTTTCCAGAGAAAGAGTGTGTATGCCCTTCTTTGGTAACTCTAAGTGTGTAAACCACTTCAGAAAGAAAATTGTCAAAGAGCAACGTGACTGAACATATAGAATAAATATACACAAGAAAGGAGTTGCAGGTCTGTAATAACATGATGGCAACTCAAGTTAATCAAAGTAGTCTATCCAGTTCTAATTGAAATCGGAATAAATCTCACCCTCTCATTTATGGTGTTAAGTGATACTTGAGATCTTCTTCAGTGCTTTAGGCTGCTGAAAACCAGGGAACATCCTGTGCTATGAGTTTGCACTCCATAGAGGAATGAGGTCAGTCTATAGCTGTTTCTTTGAGGACTTCTTTTGTTTTGCCTTTCTTTCTTCCAATAACTTCATTTCTCATCAGTCTCTCGTAGTGAACAACCTTGTGTAATGTCCTAGGAAACTTCTCTCTTTGATTTATTTTGATTTGAAGAGTATCAGCCTTTTGCTACGAGGACTTCTACAGTAACACATTAAGACTTCAATACTCTAGCAAAGACATTTGCTAGTATTTGGTGCTGGGACTGAAAAGGAGAAGTGGGGACACAGCCTGTTAAAAGTGAAATTATTTATATTTATGATATTCAACCTGTCTCCAGACATTAATATAATATTATGGTTGAAAATATCAAGTACTATTTTCCTACACTTCACAGTGAGAAGGTACTTCCTTGTACCTCCTGGGGTTTTCCGAAGTTTCCATAATAGGCTTTAACACTTTTTAAAGGATAACGATGTTAATTAATATGTTTTGTTTTGTTGGTTTATGGTTTTGGTTTTTTTATTCTTTCCCCCAAAACAAAAGTTGATTATCTGATAAAAGCTCAGTAGGAGCTGGGAAATGCAAAGATGCTTCCCTCACACATCACCAATCTCTTCTCTCTGCGGGAGCTCCACTCCAGTTTCCCATATCCTTCTGGGTTCACAATACAGCACTAAATGGAAGCCACTGTCTCGCATACACACAATATCTCCAATCAACTTTTCTGTAGAAGAGTGAACATCCTTCTGTATTACAAGAGTTAAAAAACTCAGAAAATGGATAGATCCAGATCTTGATCTCTGTGGATTGTGTTTGTGTACTGGTTTGGGGTGGAATAGAGTTACTTTTCTTCATAGAAGATTGTGTCAGCCTAAAGTTAGGATTTGTGACCACAAAAAGTGTTGGTAATGTACCAAGACTTTTGCTATTGGTGAGCAGCATTTACACAATGTCAAGGACTTTTCTGTTTCTCACCCTCCCCCACCAGTGAGTAGACTGAGGGTGCACAAGAATCTGGGAGGGGACACAGCCAGGACAGATGACCCCAAGTGAACAGACCGTCTTGTGCTCATCACTAAAAGCTAAAGAAGGATATAGGAAGGGTGGATGTTCAGAGTGATGATGTTTGTCTTTCCAAGTAATCGTTACATGTCATAAAGCCTTCTTTTCTGGAAATGGTTGAATCTCTGGAAATCCCCTACTACTTAATGTATTTGGTATAGAGTGGAGGATCCATACCTCCTTTGTGAATAATATTTCCTTTAATTTTTTTGTGGCAGTCAAATACATTAGCATTTTAAAACCTTTCCAGGAACTCATATAAGGAGGAAGGTTGGTTTATAGACCAGCTTCAAATTTTCGTGAGAAAGGTAAAAGACTGTTCAACCTAATCAATAAAAGGTTGCTTCTGGATATATTCAGAAACAGAGTATAATATCTCATGGATGGTTAGGTTTAAAAAGGGACATAGCTAGAAAGATTAATACCTCTGGCTTTAGCTGCTGAGAGGTGGATTTTTATGACTATGACCTTTGTACCTAAACATCCAAAGTGAAAATTGGAATTCAGATATCAATTGCCTTTATATCTATACATATCTATATAGATATATATCTATATAGATATGCATACATATATATAGCTATAGGCCCATAGTGCATATATTTATAAAAAATATTATGCTAGAATGTAGATACAGATAGACTAGGATATAGATATACTATAGATATAAATATAGAATTATAGAATGGTTTGAGTTGGAAGGGACCTTGAAAGATTTTGCTGCAACCCTCCCGCCAGGAACAGGAATACCTTCCAGTAGAATAGGTTGCTCAAAGCCCCCTCTAACCTGACACTGAACATTTTCAGTGATGGACTGTAGACAATTTCTTTGGGCAGCCTGGTCCAGTCACTCACCATCCTCATCATAAAAATGTTTTTCTTATGCATAAATAAACCTATCTTCTTTCGGTTTAAAAGCATTGCCCCTTGTACTATCACTATATACCCTCGGTAAAAAGCCTTTCTCTGTCTTTCCTATAGGCTGCCTTTATATATTGAAATTGTCTCAGTCTCTCTTTTTAGGAAAAGTGTTCCAGCCCTCTGATAATTTCTATGGCCCTCATCTGGACCTGCTCTGACATGTACACGTCTTTCCTGTATTTGGGACCCTAGAGACTGATGCTCTACTGAGGTCTATTAAGAGTGGAATAGAGCAAGGATAATCACCACCCTCAATCTTCTGGCTGAACTACTTTTTATACAACACCGAATATGACTGGCTTTCTGGGCTCCATGCTCACATTGCTGGGTCTTGTCCAATATTTCATCCACCTCCAGATTCTTCTCTGCAGGGCTACTTAGAATCACTTAATGCCCTAGTCTGTGCTCATGCTTAGGATTGCCCTGACCCATGTGCAGGACCTTGCATTTGGCCTGTTGAGCTTCATAAGCCTCACACAGGCACACTCCTCAAGGAGTGGTTATCCAGGTCCCTCTGGATGGAATCCCTTCCTTCTAGCAAATCAAATGCATGACTCAGCTTGGTGTCATCTGCAGACTTGCTGATGGTGAAGTCTATCCCATTATCTATATCATTAATGAAGATATTAAAAAATACTGATCCCAGAACAGACAGCAGGGACAGCACTTATTAATGGTTTACATTTAGACATTGAGCCTGAAATTCTTTGTGTGTGGCCATCCATCCTTATCCTTGTCAATCTAAGAGTCCATCCATCAAACCCATACCTCTCCAATGTAGAAGTAAGAATGTTGTGGGGGATTCTATGAAAGTCCTTACGCAAGTGCAAGTAGATAACATCCGTAGCTCTTCACTTGTCCACGGATGCAGTTACTCCACCACAGAATGCCACTATATTAGGCAGGCAGAATCTGCCCTCAGTGAAGCCGTGTTGGCTGTACCTAAGCACCTCCCTGTCTTCCGTCTTAACATATCTTCCAGGACAACCTCTTCCATGATCTTTCTGGGCATGGAGGTGAGGCTGACTGCTCAGTAGTTCCCAGAGTTCTCCTATTTACCCTGTTTAAAAATGGTCATTAAGTCAGCTGTAATATTCCAGTCTGGCTCCAATATATTATAATATAATATAATATAATATATAATATAATATAATATAAATATATATTATATACAGTATATAATTTATATATATTTATATAATAAATATAATATTTTATATTTTTATTTTATAAAGTTTACTGTATAATGTATTAAATATGCTGTATGATTATATGAGCCTATATATACTATTATGTTATGAGAAATATTATAAATTACAATGTAGTCATACTTCACTATATAGCTTATAAGATATAGAGTATATATAAACATATTTCCGCTATAGCATCTCCAAGTCTCACATACATTAAAAACATTATTTACTTCACTCACATGACAGTATTAAAAAGAAAATCTAAAACTTAAAAATGCATAGATGATGATAAGAGTTGATAACTGATGGTCTTCAGCGTTGAGAAATTAGAACTCAGTGTTTCAAAATCTCAGTCTTTTCCATCATTGCCTCATATTTTCAATTTGAGAATCTGCTGTTCCTGCTTATGCTGGAAAAAATAACACCCTATCAAACTATTCAGCATAATAAGACTGCTCGAGGAATATGGTGTTGTTTAGCACAAGTACAGTCTGCAAAATATCAGCATGAATGGTATTTCAAAGTATTCATCTCAAAGGAAAAAGCAAACTTTGACAGACACAAAAATGAAAAAATTGAACAGAAAATTACAAGCCTGTAAGTAAGACTGTTCCATATAATGTGCACTTTCATTAAAGCTGAGGAAAAAGAAAGGAGATAGTTACAGGCACAGCAATCACACAGAAAGCATTTCTGAGATGCCTGATAAACTGGAGTTGAATAAGAAATGGACTTGAGAAAAAGTAGTAAATCCTTTTGAACTAAAATACATTTATCTAACTATTTGAAATACATTCAGATTATTGGTGCGCCCAAAGCACGTAAGATATTGTTATCCTGGCAGGCTGACAAATAATCACTTAGCTGGTCCACTCTTCGTTTTTCTCTTAAGAAAATGGCGCATTACTGGTTATATGAATTATCAGCGGATTGATGGGATTTAGTAGTTAGGACCTGCAGTTTATTCAGCATCAAAGCAAGTACAACGGAAGTGATGAAGAAAAACTGCATCGTGAGTGTTATAAAATCTCAGAAGATAAAGACAAAATATCTGTATAATTTTCTTTTGGAAAAAACCGCAAACTTTTTAACATTAGTTTTGTTTTTCTTCTTGCCTCACATGTATGTTTTCACCCATGACAAATTTAGAAACAGAATTACCATCTCAGAAATAAAGCTAGTAATACATCTCATTTTATACTGTGGAGAAACTTTCCTCTATCAATACGTACTGAATTAAAATAAAACATGACAAATTTGAATTGTAACACTATGATACTATGCACACATGCATTACTTTAATTTATTTGAAGAGTTAATTATCTGTATCTTTATATTTAACAGGGATATCCAAGTAGATAACATTTTCACTGACAAAGTAACATTAATTGCTTTAAAAAATAATGTTATCTACAAGGGGTTGCCTTTGTTGAAGCCATTTTTTTCAGGCTATTTTACTAACAAGCTGACACAAAGATAATGCCATTGTACAACTACTTCTCCTACTTCTTTTTTATCAATACTGAGAATGCTTTTTTTGGCAACCATCCACAAAGCATTGTCTCCCTGCATCCTTCAGGTCTTTTTACGTTTGAACTTAGAACATCATCTGGTTTCAATATTTCTTTCCATCCTACCCTTCTAATTCTGTCTATTAATCTATTCACCCTTTCAGGTTGTAATAATTCCTTTTTCGCTTTCAATTCTCCAGGCTGTCCATTGCTGTTCTTATAAAACACCACCTTAGAAAAGTCCTTACACTCATTTCAAGCTATGCCTATATTGTCAATCTTCTCTTTCCCAGTAATTTGCTTCTCAACTCTACTTTGTGTCAACATTCTAATTTATTTCATTCTCCCCACATGCAATTGCTATTACCTTCTGTGGTCTTTCAGACATGTCACTTGTCTGTAGTCACCCTAAATCTCCTCTTCAGCTGAATTCTCAGAGTGAAAGGTTCTGTCACAGCTAATATTTCTCCACAGATCTAGAGATAATGAATAGTAGTGAAAGTGGTGCTTATTGTTCAATACATATTTGACAGAGGAGTTCAGATACTGCAGAACTGGAAGAGTGAGAGCCTACTACAGTGGAAAACTTTATTACTAAAATCAAGTTTCAGAAAGATAAAGAATTTAAGCATAAGGATGTTTAAAAAGAAGCAGCATATTAGTGAATGTATGCTGAAGAGTCAGATACTACATTTTATGATCTGTAAATGTGAATTAACAGAAAGAGCAAGAATTAATAGAAAGGGCAATTTGGTTTTATACAAATATTATTTACTTGAACTTTGACCAGGTTAACTGTTAATGGCTTTTCGTATTTATTTTTGCTGGGTTTATTAAATAATTACAGTGTGCATTCTTTTAAAAAGAAAAAAAAAATGATGCAAGGATCAATAATGAATTGCACATAACAAAAATAAACTAACCAAATCAAATCCTGGACTAAATTTCTTCAAAAATGAGCACTATTGGGACAATTAAGTTTAGAAAAATATTGAGCATTTATCAAGCACCATAAAAGAGTGAATTGTAGCTTTCAAAATCTAGAAAGATAAATCATCTTTATTTTCAATTTTATCAGAGTTTTAATGTGCTCCAAACACAGTATCTGTGTTGTTCAAAATAGAAATAATTACATCAAACTTAACAAATTGCTTTCTTCAGCTATTTTACCTCCAAAGGTCTTTAGTTCATTACTCTTCTGGCGAAGAAAAGCAGATAAAGAAATAAATCAGATATATTTATATTTATAATATTAACTTTCCACATAATAAGTTGGTTTTACCTTAAAATAGTTGTCTTCAATATTGCTAGATGGCATTATTCAAACAAAGAAACAAACCAACAAACCCCCCAAACACAACCATATGGATATACACATGCATGTATATAATATACATACACATGCAGGTGTGTATATGCAAACACAAAACAAATTTCTTCCTTGCAAGTTATACCCTCATGTGTTGGAGTCCCATAAATAATCCTCCAGATAAAAAGCCCTTACTACTAACCCACAAGAAATAAGATTCTTTTATCCTTACAATCTGTTGACATTGCCTGTGCACGCAGTAATACTGAAGTACCAAAGTAAATATGCTTTTAAAGCCTTTAAATATGTTGTTCAATTCAGTTGGAAATTTTGCATTATGGAACTAGTTATTAATTATTTATAACTTTCCAGAATTGCAGGTGAATATATTAAAAGTTCTTTTGCATCTCCTTTGTAACAAACTACGTTATTCAAATGCACAATAGGCCCTGATTATGGTGTATTAAATCAAATTGGTTGGTCATAGGCAGGCTTGTAAAGTCTGGAAAGGAAATATATGATTCCTAATGTTAAAAAATATTTCTGATCTATAGACCTTCGCCATGTGGACAATGCATAATTTTACTATAAATAAGGGTTTCTTTCAAAATGTTGTATCAAACTTTAAGGTAATTAGGGTTCATATCTGCTGGGACTTTTTTACAATTGAAATATAAATCCAAGTTGTATCAATATAAATGCTAAATATGTTTGTGAAAAGAAAAATCATCTAATTATTTTAATTGAATCTCTCATTAGCTGCATTGACAAAAATAAAAATATAGTTCAAGTTATTTCATACATAGGATGTGAACCAGCATTTGCTCAAGTAAAGGAAGAAACTATTTATTTCACTCAGCTGGCCCTTGTTAAAACGACTTGTATGAATGTTTGTTTTAATAGTGGTTATGGAAGGTGCCTTTAGCCCACAGTCCTGACTATTGGGTCTATATTTTCCCACTTAATCTGAGTTAAAACTAGTTCAGTATGTAATTTCTATTTCACACTTCCACAGTTTATTTCTTTGAATCAGTCCATACCAAGGATACTTTTCTTTTACCTTAAATATGCAATTTACCCGCAAATACACAACAGCTTTTTATTACTGTATTGTATTTTGCATGTGTGAAAAGTTAAAAAAAACCCACAAAGTAACTGAAGAATAAAAAGAGCTTTTGGACATAACAACAAATACTCAACAAATGAAAGAAAGATGACAAAAAAAACTATCATAAAAGATGCATCTTCTCAGCTCTGAGGTTATGATAAATGCCTGGTTTTCAGAATCAAAAAAGAGACAAACACGTTCTGGTTTCTCTTCCTAGCTGACTTGTGTTGTGCCAATAATAGGGAAAAACACCTCCAGTCTCGCAGACCTTGCTGCATTATAACATACCACTTAGAGAAAAGCCTCACAAGGAACTTGGGATATGTCATGGCAACTCTTGTTAGTTTAGGCACTTAGTATCCTACTGGGAGAAAGAACATGCAGCTGGAACCATGAGATGTTCTCTAACTTCAGTGTTTTGCTATGGTTTCTCACAATTGTAAACAGCTATAAAAGTTGAGAATGTAGCCTAAATTGTGCCAAGAGTCTGGCTTGCCCTAAAGAACCCCAAGAACTAAAAGTGTGGTGCAAGTTAACTCTGTTGGCTAAGCTATATCTTTAGTATAGGTGGGCCAGATCAAAACATGCAATTAAACATTCTGTGTGTTAATTAATTATTTAAGCATATCATAATCTTACCTGAACTCTGCATGTTTCAGGTATCAGATTTTTACAGTTTGGTTTTCAGTCTTTTTGTTTTCCTCTAAGAGTATTGTCCTCCAGTGATTTTCACCAATAAACCTTAGCACCTACTTGTTCAGAACGTGACTTTAAATAATTGTAAACATGCAGAGAGAGAAATAGAATATAAAGATATATAGCTGTTTTTTTGAATGGTGATGTTGCTACTTTAATATTTTGTTCTTTCACATTCTGGAGTTTCCAAATGTTTCATTGGTGTATTTTTTATACGTTGGAAAAATATTTTACTTTAACTTATTGTTTAAATTTAACACAATAGGATAAGTCAAAGTAGTTTGATGAAGATACTACGAAATCAGGAAAATAGAATTAAAAAAAGAAAAAATTAAAAAATACAGAAGAAACCCTGCAATTTTTTGTTTGCAATAGTAGTCAAATATAAATAGTTTTCCTTTACCCTAATTTTAAAATTTCTTTGCTAGAATTTTGAATTTGTAAGTCATAAATCTTAAAATTGCAAGTTGCATCTTTTAATTACAATTTCTTTTCTATAACACAGTGTATTGGGTGCAGGTGCCCACTCAGAGGCAGCAGGGTCTTCAGGGGTCTCTGTGTAGACACAACCAGTCCCACTGGCTCTGACAGATCCACCATGGGGCATGGCTGAGCCCCATAGCCAAAGCGGTGACACCTTGGGGAAAGCATGTTTCAGAAAGGGAATACTGCTGCACAGCAGAGAGGAGAATGAGGGCCAAATTTGTGAGAAATAAACTTGCAGACAGAAACATCAGAGCAGAAGGAGGGGGAGGAGGTGGTCCAGTGGAGAAGGCAGTGGTGAGGCAAGCTGCTCCCCTGCAGCCCATGGAAGAGATTATGGTAGAGCAAAGAAAAAGCATCAGGAGGAAGGAGAGCCAGAAGCAGACTCTTATGTATTGATTATAATCATAAAATCTACTTTTATAAGTAATAATTTCACCATTTTGCATCATAGAATATACACTGTTCCATTTGTTTATCTCATCATTCACAGCAAAATGGAATGATGTCACACTACCCAACCCGTAATTATATGTCAGTATGTCCTCCATCTCAAAGCCTGAGAAGTGTGACTGCAAATATGATTTCCCAAAATATTGTTGGCTGGGATAGTGTCATTAACAGGGGAAAAAGTTTTTCTTTCTCTCTCCCTCTGTGACAGAAGCTGTACCAGCTGCTCAGACACATGAACATGAGACTCCTGACTAAAAACTGGACTGTGTGCCTTATTGCAGGTATGTCAGAGAGGCAAGTATCAGAATGGATCTGTTTTCTTCAACTAGAACCAAAGTGCTACCTGTATTTCAAAACTGAAATAAAACCTTTTATCAGAGGTTAATGAAGAAAATTGAAAGACCCATAGTGACATAAATATGGAGCAAGAACTAAGCACACAAATGATGCTGTACTGCTCATTTATAGTAAGTATCACAATACTGCAGGTGGCAATTCTAGCACTGGAAAGTACAGCTGGCTTACCTTAGCTTCTACCTTTTCCAAAAAAAACATAAAGCAAAACAACCACATAATATTTGGTACAGACAGGTCATTATATACTGGTGTAGGTGTTATCTGTACTCTATGAAATGCTGAGTTTAGTTTCTTTACAGTTTTTTATTTTTAGTGTTCAGTTAAGTTGCAGGTTAATAGTAAAGTATGAGCCCCTCTATGAAAATACTGTGGCTTCTTGATATTTCTGGCAAGCAGAAATGATAAAATTTGCCTTAGTTTATATAATTCTACATCATGTAAATAGCGAGAGAATGGCTGAAATTTAATCTATGAAATCCAAACATCATAAATCATCTAAGGGTTCATTTCAGGGGCTTTTTTCTGTGATAGAGTCTAACTTGGGAAAATTCATGTAATGTGGTTGTCAAAATTTAAATACCTGTCAATATTAATATATATCTCTTTAAAATAATTATGTACGCACAAATGTAATAAACTGGCTACTGACACAAAATTAAAATTACATATAGCAGATAGCAATCATGTAATAGAAAAAACCTCACTGACCAGTCTTTTCCAAATTTAATATTGGCTAGCTGGCTTTTGTCCCATGTTGTTCTTTGCAAGCTGAAGAAATACTTAGGATTGTAACTGCAGTTATTTAGTAGCTGAGTGAACAGACTAAAAGCCTTTCTTTGTCTCATTGAAGCTGTATAGAGTTTAATATTGAACAATAATTCTTGTCAAGACCCTGCCTTATGCTATTGAAGACACATGGTATGATATAAGCTTTTTCGGTCATCATATGAAAACATATTAAGATTCTAAACTTCTATGACTCTATAGATAAAAATCATATTACAGCAAAACTTAAAGTCCAGGTCAAACAGAGGAAAGAGAGAATGATAAAAAGGTGAGTATAACCAGCCAGTAACTTCTGAGCACAGAATCATAAGCAATGAATGCAGCACTAAAATTACAGATAATTGGAATGAGAAAGCCTGTATTCAACTCTTGTCTTTAACAGCAATGAATACAGATAAATAAAATTGTGTGACAGAAAGGCAGTTTAAGTTTTTACAAAAAACTGTTGATTCCTGCATATTTTTTGGTTTATGTGTTGTTATTTTTCATGTTTCAGTCATTAAGTAGGATAGACATAAGATTTGCAGAAAAAAATTCAACTTAATTATTGCTAAATACCTTACACTATGCAGAATTAAACAAAACAACACTAGGACTACAAATATCCATATGACTCTCATAGGTACAAGACACAGATTTTAATTCCCTAAAGTAATTCAAAGAAGTGTGATATATTTGGCTGCCCTGTAAACAGTGTGACTAAACATTTTTCATTTGATACTGAGATGCAAATTAAAAATATTCTTTCTGGGCAGCTGTGAAAGCAACATAGTAAAGGATTTATTTGAGGAGCATAAATTTAGGAGCCCCAACCATTTTATCAAACTTATTTCCTTTTTATTTTTTTCTTCAGAACAAAGAGCTGAATGACTAATTTAGTGGGAAAACAGTTCAACAAACAAATTTTCTATCCCTCAAGCATTTCTTTAGATCTGGGCTCCACTGTACTTTGAAATTACTTATGTCAAGGCCATTGAGATTTCTATTCTTAGAAGAGTAATTTGTTTTTTGCATAGAATTACTATCAACTGTTTTGTTGTCTGTGAGCTACGGAGGCAATAATAGAGAAACATTCACATGGCCCATTTACTGGATAAGGTTGCATAAATTCCATCTGATTACGTATAAGTGGTTATTAGGATAGGATCTCAAACAAGAGTCACGAGAGAGCTATAAATCCTCAAGCTGTCTATTACAGAGTCATTTTACAGGATCTGTGGGTTTATGAGTATTGGATACTTTGTTGGCTATGATTTCTGGACAACAATAAATGGTATTTTTACTGGCAAGCTGCAAGCTGTACAGTTCAAGTGCCAAACAGACCCGTACTTTTAAATCAGAAATATTAAAAGCAAAGGGGAGAAACAGTTATTGATAACAACAAACTCCTTTGGGGCTTGAGAGAATGGAAATGTTAAGCCTCAGCAGACTTCATGAGGCGTTTTGAAGTTTTGAAGAGAGATACGTTTTCTTATGAGAACTGAATGCAGTAATTTATCAGCATAAGGCTTTGAGTTTGCATAGATCCTTGGGCTGTAGCACAGATAAATGACAGAAAAGCTACTAGTATCAGGGGACAATTTTAAAACTAGTAGTTTGTGACATTAAGACACAAAGGCCTGAATTCTTTAAAATTTGCTTGTTCATTAATTCATTCCTTTTCAAGATCTCTCATCCCTACTGTGATCCAAGCCTATTCATGATCAGAGAGAAGTTCTATTGGGACAGAAAGAAATCCTATGGTGCTAAAAAGGCTTTGAGGGAGATCCTATTACTGTGAGTATCCCAGGGTGAAAAAAGACATGGGAGATCACATTTAGAACACTGCGCTCTTAAAACATTCTTTTAGACCTTACTGATTAAGGGCGACACACTTGCACTATACTTTCAAACCTTTCTTTTATGATACCCATACAATGAAAATTGCAGACAAATGCTTGCGTCTTTAATTTTCCTATTTTAATTTGTGAAGTTTGTCCATTTTGTGTGGAAAAGCTAGCAGTTTTTCCACTGGAATCATTATTTATTTACACAGAATCAAATATTTATTGCAGTTTTGTATAGACGTTTCTGCTTTTTAATGCCTCTTATGAAAAAGAAACTTCAGCTAGTAAACACTTCTAATTCCTGGGTAGAGGTAAATCTTCAGATGTAAGCCTAAGAGTGGTATAGCATGAGCAAAAGCAATTATTTTTGGCATGGAGAGAACAGAACTTAAAATAAATTTGGATTTTTGTTAAGTTCAAAATAGCCAGGAAGTCTTGGGTCATGAAAAGAAGAAAATACCTATATTTTTACCTGGTTGATTTTTTTTTTTCAAATTTAAATTTAGACTAAGGGAGATGCATTAAACAGTTCCTTTGTGTTTTGATAGCTATGGTATTTTGAGGGGTCTACATCTGCTCACTCTTTGACTCTCCACTGAACTTCAGTGGTTGCATTCATTAAGATTCAGAATGAGACAGGATAACTTGAGTTTGTATTAAAAGAAAACAAACCAAAATAAAACAATGACATTTAAGAGCCCTGAAGATAATTGCTTACATTACTGTTTCTTTAAGAAAGTTAAAAACACCTCTTGAAGGTAAAAAACTAATATTCACCTCACCATCAATATCATGAAATTAATTCGAGAAACTATTTTTTAAAAATATTTTCAGTAAAGAAATATCTCTTAATCTACTTGAAGCGCTTCATGATCAAGCTTCAGCAAGTGGAGCAGAATCTCATTGTTTCTTATTAGAGTGTTGTTATCTTGAAAAAGTGGATTGCCTGAGGTAAATTATAATTATCCTTTTAAGTTCAGACTGCTAGCAGATCACGCAATTTCCTGACATCCTGCCCCTTGCCTGGTATCAGCAGTGTTGGCAGGAAGCCTCCCACATTATTCACACAAGGTGTGATTCTGTGCGATAACGCTGCCGCTGTGCAGACAAGGTTTGTCACGGCTCTCACCCACATTCAGGAGGCTTTGGCTTTATTAGCTGGTGCTGCTGGGTCACCCACACACTAAGTGTCACTGATACTCCACTGGAGACACAACGTCACTTATGATCCTGGTTTTGCTGTCAGTGTTTGGGTGAGTCACCTTATGGATGTGTTGTTCCCAGTCTTTCTTACTGTGTCAGTAAAGGTTTACATTGCGATGTCTTGTCAGACCCCATTTCTGTTCAGAGCACAGAGCAGGAAAGAACAATGAAGGTCATTCATAGGGGAAGGGGTGTCCACAACACAGAGCTATGCCTAGGCTGTCTACCTGGCTGTAGGCCAGGTACCTTGTTGGTATAGAAGCTGGAGAGACAAGTTTGGAAAACAAAAAGATTTAATAGATGGAAAGTCAAGGCAGACAAATTCAACTAGAAACAAGTTTGAAAAATAAGAAAAGAAGAACAATAAATCACTGTAACTATTTGCAATCACTTGGGAATTTCCAAGAAGAAAACACTGTGGGAATATTTTGAGGCAAGGTAGTGTTTTGTGTTTATGCAGTGTGTTTGCTAAAAAAAAAAAAAAAGAAAAAGAAAAAAAAAATGCTCCCATGTAGGCAGGAGCAGATAACTACAGTGGGGTTTTCTTGCCTTATAATATAATGGAATAATTACTACGGCTCAATGCTCTTCCTTTTTGTACTGAAAGGGAAAGAACAGGAAGGACAGAGAGTAGCAGAGATGAGAACTGTAGTGTCATATAAATGGAGCCAATCCAGATTAAAATAAGGAGGGGGGATGGCCCTGTTTGAGATCCCAATTGGGCCACAAAGGTCAGATTTATTTATGTAGATGTATTTTACTTACAGTACTGAGAAGGTCTCTATTGAATTCCTGTAGTTGATCTCCTGATATCAGCTCTAGCACTGAGACTTCATGACTGTAACACTGCTGTTCCTCCTCAGGGTTTACTCTTGTCTCAAGGTGCATTGATCTGCACCAAAGTCAAAGAGATCTGTACAATAACACCAATTTTTGGAATCACTTTATCAGTTTCATGCTGCATTGAAAGAGTTCTCAATATCATTCAGTCAAAATCATAATTGATCCTTGACTGTCTTCTTTTCCTCAGTCAGTTTTGGCAGTCCCTACATAAGTAGACCCAAGATAGTACCTGGTCAGGAGAAGAATTTTCTTCTCTTTACTTAATTGAGTTCAGAATTTCAACTTTTCAGCTTTTATTGAATATTAGTGAAAGTATTCAAGAGGTACAAATCATGATGCTCTTTTTTAAACAAATTCCTTGATATCATCTGTATGTCTGGTCAACTACTCAGATATCAACAGCCAAGATATTCATCTCATCTTCTGAAATTCTAACTACTTCCACACATGGCAGCCAAATATCAGAAAGAAAAGTCCTATATTTATGCTTGTGATCACTAAGGTCATAATCAGGGCAGAAGAGACTTTCTTCATCTGACCATAATGATTTAATATAGCTTGGAGTGACTTATTCCTATCAAATCACTTGGCATATTGAAATAAATTATACTGCAGACTTGTATAAAAACATGGTTTTCTTAATTGAAAATGCTTGCCTGGGATTACCTTCAAACTGTAAAGCAGAAAGGGACATATAAGGAAAATCCTGGTTTGCTGCATTCTTTTTCTAAAGATTTTTAATTTTAGCCATTAAGCTTAAAGTCTCCTCCAAGACCACGAAGTTTTATGTCATTCTGTATACCCTAGAGGATTTTTGCCCCAAAATCTAAATTTTAAGGTACAGGCACTAATTTATATTTTCAGAGCTTTTAAAAAGGATAGAAGAGACATATCTTTCTTGTCTTTAATATTTTATTTCTGTAATAATGCTAAATTGTCTTTTCATTTGTTTAGGATCCATTGTGAAAATGTATCACATTTCATCAAAAAGACTGGAACAAAACTATACCCTATTAAATTTACCTTTCAATTTGAGTATTTGTTTTGAAGTACTGTTGTCAACTTCATGTTATTGAAAGATTGCTCTTGCTTTACTTTAGGATCAATGGTCTCAGATTGTATTGATCTCTGCAAAAAATTAAGCATGTGGATATAGGGAGGTATCTAGAAAGGAGCTATAAAAATTTCCATTACAGTTAAAAGATTATCAATACATTACAGTATTTATAAAATCTCAGGTCTCTTAAAGGACAGATATAGAGGCCTCAATCTTACAAGGAAATAATTCACGCCCCATGATGATCCGGTCCATTCCTGCAGTAATCACTAAAAGTCAACAATATTAAGACCATCCTAAAGCTCGAAAAGAAACTCTGGATGCAAATAAACTCAGTGCTACCATGTTGACGCAATAACTAGGCCAACAGCTGCTGAAGGAAATGTTCAGAGTCTGTAATGTATCTACTGGCTGAAAGGAGGGAAAAAGGGGTAAATGAAGAAGGGCATGGGTATTGATTATCTTCAAAGCTGGATTAAAACTCACAGTGCTTTTAATAAGAAATACAACAGAAACTATGACTGAACCCAGACTTTATTGTTCCTACGAATCCATATGATTGCCCATTCAATACTGTTTCTACACTCACAAGAAGATCCATAAAATAAATAGGGAACTACCTGAACTTCCTTCAAGAACTCAGAATAACTTGGATTTTTACAGCAAATGCCATAGTGCCCCTGTGACTTAAAAACATACCACCATGGATTAAAGTGAGTTTATTTTTCTAAAGTAAAAATACACATGCTGTAGCTAGGACCCTAGAATGTAATTCATATAGGACTTGTAAACCTGTTAAGAGTTCTCCATCACAAAAAAATCACATGGGAAAAATAAAGGTTAAACAGTGTGGTCAATAAATAAGTTTATGGTCCCAGACGTACTGAAGTTTTGCTCATCATATACAGTAAAACTACAGTCGTAGAAATTAAAAGAAAGGATGAAAATGAAAGTTAATGTGGAAAGATATATCAACTACATTATTTAAATCAATAACTCCTATTGTTGTTGATGTGCTGCTATCGATTGAGTGAAACATCTGATCCATTAACTATAAGAATGAAGCTGCAAAAGGAGTTAATTTGTGCCAAAATTTTCAAGAGTGACGAGTCTCCTTCTGTGACAGGTTTTGTTAGGGTAAGACAGAAAGATAACATTTAAATATCTGTTGAACCAGAGAACAAAAATCTATAACTGACATGAAGCAGTAGAATGTGGCATTATCTTTTACCAAGTCCACATCATCACATCAAAAACACCTGGTGAAAATGACACTTGGTTCTCTTACTTCTTGTCACTCACAACAAGCATCAAATTTCAACAGCAACTCTCTATGCAGTTATTTCTACCTTTTATGGGAATGTAGATGCTTTTTTATTTCTAACTCCTGTTCTATCTGCAGTTCTGGGGTTCAGATGGCTGTGACCAGGAGTCAGAAAAAGAAATGTCAGACTACTAAATCTGCTCAAGAAGATATCTGACACTTTGATTGGATGTCAGCAGAGACATCTTGCATAGCAGAAGGGTGCTATCGGTAGATCAGCCACACAGAAAGAATGTAATGAATACTGTTATTGAGGATTCTAACTTTAGTGCTTTACTTAGAATAGACTCTGTCCTCACATCATAGCTGGACCTGCTACTAGGATGATTTGTATAAACTGGAATTTTATTGTTAACTCCACATACATTTCTAAAATCATATAATCTTCTGTCAAAGAGTACATGGATTGTAAGTGGCAACAAGAACTGAAAAAAGAAAAAACTAGCAAAATTTCAGTCTGTGTCTTATGCTACACAATCCATGCAGCAATAACTCTCCATTGATAGGGTGGAGTGCCTAATATTTTGTGTCCCTGGCCATTAGAATGTCTCTAATATTTCATTAGAATTTTTAAGGTTTCTTATTCTGTGATGTGTTGTTCACTTCAAGTTCACAGTCCACTGTATCTGACGGTTGATCTTTCTGCATTTTAAAAAAACTATCCCATATCATTTCATTGAGTCACAGAGTTTGTGTGATATCGGTGTGATACTGACACATCTTCAAGTTGATATCATGACACTGCATCATGTTAGTGTAATTATAAACAATCCCTACATTTGCCATTGGACTGCATTTGCTGTATCTGTATTTCAGGAAAAAATCAAAATAATGGTTTCTAAATATGCGTCTAATCATGCATCTATCCAAGAAAACCCCTAATATTTCACTGGTATCCTCAGACAGAATGTGCAGTTTCAGACTATCTCAATTTTGTAGTATTCTCTAACTCTAGCTTCCCTTCACACTACTATTTGCCTTTTCTAGAGGTTTCTCCATGGTTTCAGTCACTGTATGAAAAATTATTTCATTCTTCATGCTCTAATTTTGCAAGATGTTTTTTTTTGCAAGAGCATTTGCAAGTGTGCTGGCTTTTTCCTAATGGTGTTCCTAAGAGTTTAAATATGTCTGTTTTTAATCTTTTATTTCATGATGATGCTCGAACCCTCAGACTACAGAAGGACACATTGTTGCAAGTATTTGCACCAAATGTTATTTGTTACTCGACTAGACGAATTTTAAAAAGTTATAGTACTCTTTCAGTTCCTGCATGTGAATACAAAATAGGTCCAGAAAAGCTACTCATCTAAATGTTCCCATAAATACTCTACTTTGGGTTGCCACTAGCTACCAAGCTGTCTTTGCTTGTGACTGTGGTTACTAACACTGTAATGAAAATGTAAAGGTACTCTTACTGCAATGCAGATCTGTGATTCCAAACCAGTAAAAACTGACACAACAATCATTTGCGCTTCATTGGTCCACTTGCTGTAACCATGTAGATCTTTCTGCTAAGTGTATTCTTCTGCCATTATAGAGCCTATGCCTGGGACACTAGACACACAATATTATTTCCCAAGGCACAAACCCAAGATCATGGGACAGTATTTTTTTTTTTTTGTCCTTGTTTATTGAACAGGAGGTCTAAAGCTGTGCACAAGTCTGCAGCTATACAGTCACACCTTCAGTGATACTGGGTTCCAATGTCAGAAGTAATTTCCAGCTATACACACAAACTTTAATGCCCACTTGTTTATGTATGTGAGTTTTACCATCACTGAGAGTCTTAGATTTTCTGTTAAACTCTCAAGGAATTCACATCTATAAGCAGTGCAACACTGGGTAGTCAGGCACATTAAAATGTAAGCTGAAACAGCGTTAACACTTAGTGATCAACTTAATGGTGATCTGTTGCATGACTGATATTTTAACATATTTTCATTCCAAGGTTGCTTAAAGAGTTACAGATCTCTGTTATATCTTCCACTTATTCTCCTTGTGCATGGTCACTTTATATTAGGACTTCTCTCAGATTACTTCTGAGTCTCTGAGAAAACAAAGTACAACACCCATTCTAAAACACTTCTAGGCTGTATTTACCTACCGTTCAGAATTTAGTGGAGAGTTACAATTTCCAGTGTTTTAATGGGATAAATGAAAGCAGTCAGCCTATATTTTCATGCAACAGCCATACTGTGGAAGACTATGATTGTTCCAATTCAGCAATTTTTAAAAAGATACTTTTCTTCTTGAGAAAAAAATCCCATTTCTTCCTTCATTAAGTGAAGGTTCCTCCACAATATCACAATTAATCATGCAGAGTATTAGGTAACAATTTTAAATAATTGCTTTAACAGAGATGATTGAAAAATATACAGAATTCAAACACACACTTCTTATTTTAATATTAGGAGATTCTAATAAACTAAACTAAGTTTACATAAATTAAATAATTTATGAGTACATTTTCATAGAAAAATGAGCTGTTGATGCTCCACAGCATACAAAGTACCTAGAAATATCATTAATGCCCCAAAGTAATCATGTGAATCACATTGTTCCTTTCTGATTCTATATGCCTGACCTGGCTTTTGAAAACAGGAGGCATTCCGTAACTCATCTTGATGTGGCTTTGATTCTCACTAGAAGAGGATGGACTCAGCAGGGAGGCAGCACTTGTAGAAAGAGCTGCCAGGAGATAAGCAAGACCCAAGGAATTGTCAGTCCGGACACTGTGTGCGAACAAAAACCTTCTTTAAGTTATATATTCTAAGTGAAATCTGTAGCTCAAAGTTCTTCATGAATGGGAAGCCAGGAAAGAGAAAGTTTTTGATTCTTTATTAGATGAGAGCCTTCAAATGCTTGATTATTAATTTAAAACAAAGCAAAAAGCTGTTACACAATGTGAATAGCAAACTGATTGTAAATTGTTGGCTACAATTTTTTATAGACTAAGTCGAATTCCCTATTTCACAAAATATTACCACCATATAAATTTAAAAATAAAATGTCTTTTAAGACTGATTAGGGAACAATTACTTTTATACCATCATACTGAAACAAAGAAATATTTTTATTCATTAGACCACAAAATAGATTTCTATAAAATTATACGCAATAGGAAATTAGACCCCTCCACTATTCTTTGTAGTTTATTTCATTTCATTACATAGAGTTTTATGCTACGTTAAAGGTTAATGCCAGCATTACTGCCTTCACTCTCTGACTTTATTGAAAGCCTTAGGGGACACAATGTAGTAAAAACTACTCGTGAGGGAAGAGTAGATTCAACTTTTTTCCAATGTGAGAAATGAAAAACACATAAAGAAGGGGAGTTTTTCAATAACCAAATATTGAAAACACAGCAGCAGGAGATTGCAAATACTCATACAATACTGCCTTTTCACAAGTCATCAATAGACCTAATGTAGAAAATCCTTATTTTGTGAAGAGTCTTGTGCTGATCAGTGTTAAAGCTCTGCAGTTTAAGAATAAGAGATGAAAATAAGAATAAGAATTAAAATCTTGTTTCAGTTTTGAAGAAAACAGGTTGCTAGCCCTTATGACTGCAGAGAAATGCATGAAAAATTAACCCAAAGATACCCAGGGGGCTGAAAAGACAGAAGTCAAAACCGTCTGTTCCATAAAAGTATTACTAGTTTTTGGGCCCTGAGCCATGCATTTTTAGCCTTTAGGTCTTGGCAATATATTTGACACTGACTAACTGAAGGTACTGGCCCAGAATCTGAAGGTGGAAGACAATTAGGGTGAAAATGAAGTGATAGAGTCCATGATTGTGCGGTAATAAAGGAGTGACAGTAGCAAAACTAGTGGACCGTAGATGACAGTGGATTTTAAAAAGGAAACAGTTCATCACATTCTGGAAACAGGTTGATATGGTAGCAAGGGAAGGATTTTCAAGCAAAAATAAAACTAAGAAATGAAATTACAGGGCAACCAGTGGTTTCCAGGATGCAGAACAGCAAGAATGAATGTGGTAGAAAGGTAACTACATATGAACAAGTACATATGTATACTCAGAACAGCATGAAAAATATTGTTTGACCTGACATTAAAAAGAAATCATACCATTTTAAAAGGAAACAAAAGTTTATAAATCAATATAAGATAAAAAGGAGAATAGGAATTTAGAGGGGAAAGATGTCAGATATGCAAAGGAAAAAACCCCAAAACTTTAACCTAGGAAGTATCAGATAAAAAAATAGATGGATTTCTTAATAGCTGTCAAGAAAGGATATTGTGACTAATGGGAAAAACAAGTAGAAGATGAAAACGAAAAGACTGAAAAGGTCACTTTCATTTTAACAACATTCTTGAAAGAAGGGTTTGACTGTAATGAAATGTTTAACAAGTAAAAAATGGCCCTGAATGAGGAAAGAGTAAAGATTATGTAGATAAAGGTATTTGAGATAGCATGTTCTGATGAAATTTGCTATATTTAAAGGAGACACTCAAAACCATTTCTGAGTCATTGACAAGTATTATGGAAAATTTACAAAGGAAGAATGAAATCTCAAGAGACAGTAAAACAGCAAATACAGTATCTGTGTTTTAAAAAGATTAAGTGCATATGTGGGATTTACTGCTGGGAATTACAGCCATTCTTGGTATCTGAAAAGATGCTAGGACAGATTATTAAACTATCCATTTGTAAACACCAGGAGGATAATAAGATTGAAAGAAACAACTTAGAGATTTATCAAGATCAAATAACGTCAAACAAATCTAATTTCCTCTTTGCTCTAGATAACTGACCAAGGAAGCAGAAGAGAGGCTGAAGAAGAATTTTTTTTCTTTTTTTGTACTTTGGTAAGGCATATAGCCTCATGAAATCTCATAAGCAAATTACAGAGAAATGGTGTAGAGTAAACAAATATAACTCTGGCACTTTTGGGGATGAAAACCTTTTCTCAAAGGGTGTGTATCAGTTTCTAATTGCTAGCCTTGGTGGACTATTCAGGTGTGATCCACAAAAATAGTATTAGAGAAATACATGTGTTCATAATTATGTTCAGAATATATACTGGTAACACACAGAGATATTTAAAGGCAAATTCAACAAAACTGTAAAGATTTCTATACATTCTAAAAAATAAGCTAAATTAATTTAAAAAAAATTAAAATAGACTGATGGTTTTTTCATCATGTTGAATAAGGATGATACTGTTTAATTTGTAGCTATGAGAAACAAAAAATAAGCATCACATATAAGGAATAGGCATACATCAAGAAACACTATTAAAGGAATTACCAGAAACATATATTCTAGACTGTTTTAGTACTTTCAATCTTGTGTCAGAGAAGAGGGTGGGTTAGATTCCTTTGTTTCCCTCATGTGTTGGGAAGACATTATGGCTAACGTGTGGAATAGTTTTGCACTATATTTGGGAGATTCTCTTCCTAAGAAAATATATAGCACTCATCCTACAGGCACACCACCCTCAGGTGGGTGTCCTCTGAAATACCAGGATAAACTCTCCACCCACCTGATAACCCTGCCCAAACCCAGAACTTTCTATTTCCCATCTGGGCCTGTTCAGAGTTTGCCAGTGAATTCATACAGAGTCTCCACACACACCTGGCTGGGGATGTGTTATAACCCATCCCAGAAGGTGAAGGTAACCCAGGTTCTTGTTAATAAATCATGAGAGGCAGATTAGAGAAAGCAACACTGAATAATCAGTGTTTGTGAATTAATACATGTAAGGTTTATTTTAGAACAATTTGGTTGCAATAGAAAGCAGGTACGTAGGCATTTTGGTTGTTATTATCTATAGTAGTATAATAATATAAAAGTACAAAAATAACTCTTAAGGAAATGAAAGAAAGAGAAAGAAAGGATAAAAGTAGGAGGTCCCCACCCCTTGGATCCAGAAAAAAGATTTGGATGTTGCAATTCTGATGTCTGATGGTCGAAGTGAATATCAGAGTCCTATCAAAATGATGATCTTGATCCATCAGGGGTGGGGAAACACCATGAGATTCAAAGATTTCATGAGTTATATTCACCCAGGTAGGAATACCCTGTCCCCCCTGGGGCAAGGAGTTTTACACTGGATGATGTAATACTGTGAGTCACAAGTCCAAGTCATTCCAGCTGCCTGTTAACTCAGTGCAGCTGAGTCCATTATGGCCCATCATGGCCCATCAGCAGAGATGGATACCTTCAGGCTACGTGTGAATGCCCTGGTACTTCCCAGAGAAGGTATCGCAGCTGAGTTCACTTGAGTAAGGACAAAGAGACTGTACCCTACCTGCCTCCAGGGTTTGCCTCTTTCTCTGAGTGATTACTTTGCACCTGGGCAGCTTGTCCCTGAATGTTTGAGTCGTCAGCATTCCTGTCTCTCTTCCAGTATCACTTGTGAATACATTCTTCTCCCTAGATCTGGGATGATTGGACAACAGTGCCCCCCTTTATCTTATCTCAAGTTCCCATCACAGTCCAAATTCCAGTTAGTAGGCATATTTGGGGAGGGGTGAGCTTCCGTGGCTGCAGATGAGCAACTTCTTCGCAGTTTGCTACAGTGGACAAAAGTCCTCTGATGATTTTAGCAATGTTTAAGCCATTAACCGTCTCACTCTCTCTCAGGAAGGTACAGACACACCCAACAGTCAGCACTGGCTACACTGGAGCTGTGTCTCACGGTGCTGCTCCAGCCACAGGCAAGCAGGCCTTTCCATTTGCCTTACTCATCCCAGTCCTCCCCTCGGTAGCTGGCATTGAGTCCTTGCAACGCTGTCACTCATAGGATAGACAGTATTCTTATGCAGAGAGATCACTAAAACAAGATTTAATGCCATATAAGAAAACAGTGCAGATTGTGATGATCAGGCACAAGGCTCAGTCAGAGAAGCATACAGACTGCCTGTTTTTTATGACCCTTTCAGTCTATTTCCCTTTTCCTTCCTCCCAGATTCCTTTTGTGTGCATGTTTCCCTGTCTGCTTGTAGTTCCACTGACATACCTCCAAACTCCCCAAACATCCAGGATCCTCACATTTGCATCCTTATCATCTGCAAAGACCAGGCTGGCCCTCTTTGAAGTGGTGCCTGCAATTTCTTGGTAGTCCATTAGAGTGACCTGAAAGGTTGGTTTCTTGTAATTGTCTCCATTGTTTTTTGTGATGTCTGCCTCCTCCTTTTCTTTATCATTCGGCTTGATGAAGTCCTTTGTCCTGGTTTTGGCTGGGATAGAGGTAATTTTCTTCCTAGTAACTGGTATGGCACAGTAGTGTTTCTGGTTTAGAATAATGTACTGGGTCTGGCTGAGATGGAATTCATTTTCTCACAGCAGCCCTCACAGTGCTGTGCTTTGCGTTGGTAGCTGGAAAGGTGTTGATAACACACCAGCGTTATGGGTACTGCTGAGCAGGGCTGGAACAGCATCAGCGCCCTCTGTCCGACATTCTCCCCACACAAAGGGGCTGGGAGTGTGTGAGATACTGGGAGGGGACACAAGTATGCCAGCTGACCTAAATTAACCGAAGGAGTATTCCTTCCATATGAAGGCAGATATAAAAGCTGACTGGTGCCTTCAGAACTGAAATTTTCACAACATCAGAAAATTTGGTTGTTTAGGTGGAAGACCTAAAAGCACATTAACAAAAATATGTTAACATATTACTTTTCATTTTAAGTTTTTTTTTTCTGTGTAATGTATTTAAAGTCATTCCCCTACTACAAGCCTACTTTTGTACATTGTGTACATGATCAACACAAGAGACAGCAGCTTAGTCCATACCTTCTCTGATTAGTTGCTCACCTGTTACCAGGGAAAGGCATCAATTGAATATAAATTTATAAATTATTAAGACTTCTTTGTCATTTATACTTACTCTGAGAATATAATTGCCTTGAAATCATTAGCTTACCACGGAAAGCAAGAGAGTATGAAAACCTGTTAGTATCTGCTAAACTCTTGTGAAAAGGGTCTACTATGACCACTTCTTACAAAGGAACATCGAAAAGTCTATTTTGGCGCTGCCTCCTGCTAAAGAAGATGACTGTCTTAAAAAGTTATTCACTGAAATTCTGTAAAAGTCATCACATTACCCAGCATCTAAAGAAGGTAAAAAGAAGACCCAAAGCAATGGAAAATTACAGTCAGAATTAAGCTACAATTTAATCTTAAAACTAATTTTGTAATATGATGTCCTAAACTTTGAATATTGGAACTAGAGGTAAAATTGAGGGTTGGCTTTGTTTTTGCTAGATGAAGTGAAAATAGCACAGAAGAAATGACAGCAGGGACTTCAAGGACTGAGAAGTAGAATTCACTTTGGTCTTGCAACAAAACTTTGCAGATTAAGTCCTAGATGCGACTGACTCGCGTACTACTAAGTATCCCAGGATATTCAACAGACTCTCAAAAAATCTTTAAAAGGAATAAATTGGTACCAACTGATGAAAGTGAAAGCATTAAGAAAGGAGATGTTCAAGGAGTATGAATATTGATAATAGGAAACAAGTCAGGAGACAGGAACGTACAGCATAGGGAGAAGGATTAGGTGGGTTTATCCTGTGGGTTATCCACTAATATAAAAAGATGCCTGGATTCCTCTTCCTCTACCTCACCTGGAATTTCTATTCCCCTGTAGGTGAATATATAACACTACAAAAGCTAGGAGCACAAAATTAGGATTACTTAGATTTACATAGCAACTAGCCTGAATTCACAAATGGCTTAGAGTAGCTGACTAGAAGTGTGAAATATTAGAGTTGGGAAGTGGAATTGGAAGTTTTAGAGAGACCATGTAAGTAGAATGCCATTTAGAGCAAAATTCAAGGTATTTAATATAGGAAATGTACAGGTTTCTGATAAGCAGCTTCCACAAAAGGCATCAGACAGAAAGCTACAGCTTCTCCATGATGTTGTAGCTTCTAAAAATTCATGACATGTTTAGAAAGAAAAAGTGAGCTGGAAATTGTGGCAGGGAGAACTGTGTGTGTAGTGGAATATAAGGAAAGGAACAGTAAATGCATAGTAAATGGTAAATTCATGCCATTGCTAAGAGTTCTTAGAGTTACTATAATTACTATCTAATATTTCAATCATGAAGCCATATTTGCCCTTGCTGCTACTAGCTACATTAACACCTATTGCCAACTAACATGCATATATTACATCTAATCACCATAAAGCTATATCAGAAAAAGACCACAAAAGGAAAAAGAACCTCTTTCATAGCATAGGAGGGGAAGGGTAGGTATGAGGTTTAATACCTGTAAATAGGAAAAAACAGCTAAAATAACTAAAATGCTTAATTACAAAAGCATATTCTTAAGTCAAAGTAACCTGTCTTATACTATGCTAGGCAAAACCACAAGTTCTGAAACCCAGGAAATCCCAGGATTCTAGACCACAATCTATGTTTTTTTTGTTTATTTTCCCTGGATATAATGGCAATCTCTAGGCATGCACTACTTCAGTCTCTCTCTGTATTGTTAAGTGTCATCTCTTTGAATGCTGAACAACTCTGGAGGATTACCATTTTGCTACATTCTGCTTTATCATGCAGTACTAACACTCTTAATCATGATTAAATAACCAGACTTCGTTCATATAATATGTGTTTCCAGCCAGTCCCCATGTCAAGAAGATCTCTAAACTCTCTTGACAAAAGCTGTGCAGCACAGAACTGGCTTGAAAGCAATGTGATATTAATATACATGTGTACCTTCATCTATCTTCTTGCTCACATAGGGAAAAGGTTCATTCTTTCTAAAAGAAGATGTTGCTGACTTCTTAATCACTTTGCCACAGTCTCAGTTCTGGCAAACTGTGCCAGTGGATCCATCCACTGTCCTGTATTTTTAACCCATATTGTTAGGTAGTGGGTGTACTTGTAGGTAACTTCCGTAATCCATTGCAGGAACTGGTGAAGGAAGAAAGAAGGAAAAAATGCGTCTCTCTACCTAATCTGACATTGACCTCAGTATATATTTCTGTTTTTCAAAAATATTAGTTATGTGAACTCATGTTTTTTGGAGTAACAGATAAAATTGTTTGGCAGAGATTATTTGTTTGGGTTTTTTTTGTTTGTGTTGGGATTTTGGTTTTGATCCTTTCACTGTAACGAATGGAACAGCTGACTATATTCTTTGCCCACTTGATCACATATGAAATGTATAGCATTCCCAATTATATCAATTGATAGTTGAATAATAATCTGAATTGGCTAAAATTATATCATCTTTCTGCCTGAGGCATATAAATGATCCTGCAATGGTGTGCATACGTTATGATAAAAGTAATTTTTATTCTGGGGAAGAATCAAATAGATAATGGGAGTGGTGAACATATTAATCAATTTCAAGCAATAATTCATAGTTCAAGTACAGAAGAGGGAGAAAATTGTTTTATAGGTGCAAATACTAAGAAGTGGAATCCTCATTAACATTGTCTAATCTTTTTAGTTTGAACTACATCATTTATCTGAGCTGCATAATTTAAAGGTCAGGCAAATCTTCCATTTTTCAAATAAGAATACAGACCTGACTTTCAGAACTTCAAACAGCCAAAAATCCATCTTGAATAGTAGCCAAAAGTCTTGACAGAGGGAAGGTTTTGATTTACAGGTGGTGAAAACTTTTCTCAGTCTCAAATGACCAGGTTTTATTGCCTTTGTAAGCGGGGATCTCTTAAAACAAACATTTCCTGAGCCAAGAAATTATTTTCTTTTTTAGAGCTTCATCTGGTAATTCCAATGGCCGAGATCTCAGGGCAGTCTGTGTGGTGTTCAGCAAGATGTCAAGTTTATTGGAGCTATAGAAGACATTTATTGCTTCATACACTGGGATCTCTTTTGGGATTCTTATTGAAATGCATGCCATTAAATCACCTTCAGCCAGTTGCTGCATTAATGGTTGTGGGGTATCTGCCAAAAAGCAGAGGCTTAGGCTGAATGTAATACCAAATTATCTGGTTTGACTCTGTTTTCAACTAACTTTCAAGAAAAAAAAAAAAAACAAAACCACAGAAAATATATACTAAATTTTAAATTCCTTAGTTAAACTCCTAGTAACAAGAAAATGTGTTTTAGATATGCCGACAAAGTCTGTTTCTGAAACATTCAAAGTTTGTTTCGTGTATAATATTTACAGGTTTTATAAACTGAAAAGCAAAAACTCTGCTCATTGAAATAACTAGACTTTCCCGCTATGAGTTAGAAATTATTCTCTTTGTTTAAGAATAAATTATTAAATTAACATTTTAAGGCATTGAAGGTATAGATCAAGATACTGGTCAATGCAATACACTCACTACACATTTGGGAACCCTGGAGAACTGGAAACTGAGATTCTTATGCCTACTGATGGTTCTTATGCCTCTGATGAGTAATACCTTTCATGAGAGGCAAGACCAGCAAATCAAAGATACAACATTCTTTTTGTTTGCCTTTTTTGTGCCATCTGGGCAGCTAGAGCAAAATGCCACTTGAATTTTGTTTGGTCCTCATGTGATTTGATTTCAGAGACAAGATTCTCCAGTGTACTCAGAAGTATCTCTGTATCTTTGCATATAAATCTATGAAGCAATTTACCTCCAGAAGTCCCTTTCAAACTAAAATATTTAAAGATTCTTAGCCGAGAAACCATGGTGAAAAAATACAATGAATTATTTTAAAAGCAAGCTTAATTATTGAAACCAATAAAGTGATGACTAAACAGGTTACTTAAAAGAGTTGCGTAACTCCTGCATCAAAGTAAATTGATATGAGTTTAAAACAGCTGATGAGAAAGTAAAGAATTAATGGAATATAGGAAAAAAGTGTGTAGTGCTTAAAATGGTGTAAAAGTAAATTCTCTCTAAAAAGTGTCACCAACATAGGTGTAGTGGCTAGGTCTCTCTCAGCCTGACCTTAGTGAACTAAAAGTTGATCCAAGTTGCAAGGACAGAATCTACAAATCCTCTCAGTGATTGTCACTCAACATGTCATCTGCCCCATAGAAGAACACGTCTATCATGGCTAAATAGAATTTAGACAACTAGCTTAATCTAAATGTTTAGTTCACAGATAAATGAAGCGAGTGCTGAACATGCCACCTAATTCAGTCAATATAAACCATATAATGTTATGTAAAAAACCCCTTTGCTTTTCGTAAGGTTCAAGAGATACAGGTGTTGTAACAGAATAGAGCACAACTGCAGAAAAGCAGCACCTGATATATCCTTGATAATCCAAGATGGAAAAAGACCAAATTCTTCCTTTTGATCTGAAGGAGAGGTAACTGAAGCCTTGGAAGACTGAAACGCTCTAATGATGTATTAGTCAGACTAACCAAAGATTATAAAGACTTGCAAGTGAAATCCTTAATTTTATTTTACTATTTTGGAAAAAAAATTCTATAAAATGTTTTGTTTCTTGTTGTTCTTCTCTTTAACTTATGTCTTTAATACATATTTGGACTTCTTCTAAAATTGATTGAAGACCATTTGTTGTCCTATCTGGTAAGTTTCAAAACTATTTTCAATTGCTACAAGAAAAAGAAAATTAAATTAATACACTGTATATAATGTCAGTAAAACACATTTTCTCATGACACTTCTGAATGCGACACAATGAAAGCACATTTTATGACCCCCAAAACAGCACAATCCATAAACAAACTATTTTGGGGAATAGTTTTAATTGTTCATCCCATTTTAATTGTTTTACTGTTAACTTAGATTTACTAAAGAATCTCTAACAGAATTCATCCATGGGAACTAGTAACTTTAAATGTCTTCAGGAAACAAGAAGGTAAAGGATTAACTCATGTAATAAAATGAAATTAGAAATGCAAAATCTTAAATTTCCTCACATGACATCTGGCATTATTTCAGACCAAGAAACAGCTTACTTCTAGATCTCTAGACTTAATTAAACTTAAATACATTTTTCCTTTTTCACTGCTTGGCAGAGACTTTGTATGTGTGCATACGGCCTGAACTGTGACATTGCAGGTTGATAGGTTACTGAACAAGCAAGACCCACAACACCTATCTCTGTTCTCAACTTAGTTGAACATGTATTAATGTATCTTTCCGGTAGATATTCCTCCTCCAAGCTTTGAGCAGAAACTGGCTTTTACTGTGTCTGTATCTTGCACTAGAATTAGAGCCAGTAAAATGATTAAGCAATTGAAGTGTCTGACATGTAAGGAGATACTGAGACAGCTGGGACATTCTAAGCTCAAAAAGAGAAGGCTCAGGTACATTTTATCGTTGTGTATAAATACCTGATGGGAAGGGGATTCAGAAAGATAGAATACTCTCAGTAGGACCCAGAGAAATACAGATTGCAACACAAGAAACTCCACTTAAAACATAAGAAAAACTTTTTCTTACTGTGAGGGAGGTCAAGCACTGGAGCAGGTTGCCCAGACATGTTGTGGAATCTCCATCCCTGGAGATATTCAAAACCTCACCATACGCTGCCCTGACCAGCCCACTCAGACTGGATCTCAATCTCGTCTACTACCAATCTCAGCCATTCTGTGGTTCTGTCATAGTTTCTAGCAGAGGTCTCTGATATGTAATGAGTGGTGCTAGTCAATTTCATGATAGCTGTGTAGATAGACTGATAAATAGACTTAGTATTAAAGAAGATGGCTAAGTTACATAAGTTTTTGTATTTTCACTGGCAACGGTCTTGACTATTAAAGCCTAGGTAATTTATTGATAAGATCAGTAATAATATTGTAATCATTAAAGTTATTGTTGTGCTTTAATTTTTACTCCAATCTTAAATTCTCTGGATGAGATTCTTCTTCTATGCCTTTTTGTAATATGAGATTGCTTCCTTTTGGAGATACTTTTTTACCCCCACTACTGCAGATGGTATGCCAAGAACCATCCTGAAATATCCTAGAAAAATATATGTTTTGTATGATCAAGGTTTGGAGACATGAATTATTACTAAACATCTGCCACAAAATAAACCCCCAAAAAACAACCAACCAACCAACCAACCAAAAAAAATCACATCCCCCCCACCCTGCCGCCAAGCCCCCAAAGAGTTAATCTAATTACCATATAACTCAAAAGGAAGACGTGTTAGTATTAACTTGAAAACCTAAGGAAATATTTTTGTAGGTGCATTCTGAAGCAACATATTTTTCTTTAAAAAATCTGAAAAAAACCCCCTTATACGTAATTTTTACCACAATGTAGCATAGGAGGTGCATTTCCTTGTAAATAAGAAATATCTCTTGACACACTTTTCTTGTCAAAAAAAGAAATATAAATCCCTTCTGGAAGTATGGGAAAAGAGAATTTTAATTACCCTAAGCTGTGTGACAGTTTGCATTTGATAGCTTGACTTTTAATTTCAGTGGTTACTCACAGAGCACACTGCATTTGCTCAGCCATATGACATCTTATTTCTATTACAAAGATAAAGATACATTTTCTTTTACAAGGCCAAATTTCTGAGGAGTAGTACTGATAAAATTGGCTTGGCATCAAACACAAGAAACTATCATGCTGGGCTAACCACTATTACTAGAATTCATGTGTTTGTAATGTAGCTGATAAACTATGCAGTGCAGTGACTGAAGTTGTTCACAGCCTACTTACAGATTTCCTATTTATTACTTTTAAAGAAAGATGAGTATAAAAGAAAATTCCTGCAAAGAATTTTTCCTTCTCACACAGGAGAACTCTAAAATTCTCTTTTTTTTCTCTTATTTTCTTCCTAAAAATAAACTCGATTCTTCTAGTCTGTATCTGATTAACTCAAAAACTTTTTTAGATTGTGTTCTTTGTATTTTTCAGACTTTTCATAATTACAAAGATTTTCTGGTCTTCAAATGTATTTTAGAATTGTATCACTATTGAAAACGGTAACTTTGAATGTTGTTCTTTGTCAAAGAATTTGCACAAATGTATTTTTTCTTAATAAATATTAATATGAGTTTTGCAGTTTATAATCAGAGTGACCAGTGTCAGTACAGCCCATGGGGAGTCAAAATGTATAATTCAAGTAACTAGATGTCAAGTCATCTTGATCTTACCTTTTTTTTCATTTTCCGTCATGCATTACGGCCAACTTTTTGTCCAGCAAGACTCCCAGGCCATTTTCTGTCAAGCTGCTTTCCAGTCAGTGGGCCTCACAGTCTGTCTTGGTGCCTTGCGTTATTCTTGCCCAGTCGTGGGACTTAGTATTTCCCTTTGTTGTGCTTTGTAAGATTCCCGTCAGCCCATTTCTACAGCTTGTCAAGGTCACTCTGAATGGCAACACAGCCATCTGGTGGTACCGCTCCTTCCAGTTTTGCATCATCCGCAAAATTCAGGAGAGTGTACATCATCTGGTCATTAATAAAGATGTTAAAAAGTTCAGGGCCGAGCAGCAGCCCTCGCAGTACATTGCTGGTGTCTGGGATTCAGATGGATTTTGTGATGCTGATAATGAGCCCCCAAGCCAAGGGGCTCATTTCACTTTTCAATCCACCTTCAAGTCCTGATCACTTAAGTCCAAATCACTCTGCTGTGTCAAATAGCTTTTACTACTATATCACTGAAAACTTAATCATTCTATATAAAATCTGCTTTAGCACTTACAATTAACAGTAAGACTAATACAGTTGAACTGTCTGTAAAATATTTTTTTCCATAACTGTAGATGTACTTTCTTGTGCCAAATCATACGCTGTTTAAGCTATATGATGTTATTGCTAGAGAATTATAAGATCCTCCCCATAGTGAAATAGAATCCATAGCCAGAACTCATACTAAAGAGATGTGAAAATAGTACGAAATGTTAAAATCATAACTTTTTTATATTATTGCTGAAATTTATCAGTGGTGTTTGAGTAGTGGACAAGGATACCATTCCCATTTCTTGAAAATATGACTGATCCTCCTAGGTGCACAAGAATAAAGTCAAACAAAGGACCATTGCAAAGCTTCAACATTATAATCAAGATATTCTCAGTATGTTGAAAAAGCCTCAAATACAAACAACTGTTTTTATTTTTCTGGGAAACAGTGCTTTACCTGTCTACCTGAATGCTCCTTCCTTGTTGAAGAATGCAATTTGTGGTCCAGTGAGTTATTTCAGAATGGCATTGGAACGCTCATTAGGAAGTATTGAATATGCTATGGCTACAAAAAATAACACTTGAACATGAAATAAAAAAAAGTACAGAGAGTGCTTGAAAACTTATGAATACTGAGATCATGAACAGTTGCATATAAGTTTTATAAAAGCAAAAAGTCTTTCTGAAGGAAACAAGAAAGATTTCATTTCTCCCACACCTACCTTTTAGAAAGAATAGCAGAGAATAGAACTGTTTCAAATACTCATAGCTGAAAGCTCCTTTGGCATAAACAGTCAATTCATTCCAGATCCCACATATAGCAGTAATGCTAAAAGGGGTTTCAGTAACATTTTATGATCTGAAAATCACTGGTACAAAACTGGAGCAGAAAAGTCCATTTCTACAAGCAGAAAATAGAGCAACAGAAATGCACCGTTGCCTTGTATAGTGACCTGACTGGGAAATGCTGAAGTGTGAACAAGAAAGACCCAATTGCATGAGGCTGCAAACCAGTCAGCTCTGAAATATGACCTGATAACTCACAGTTCAGCTGCAAGAGTAGATGGACATCTGGAGTTAAAGTTCTACCTAGTCCAGCTGTGAGAACACTGTTCATTTTACTCAGCTTACAGGATTATTATCATTCAGTCAAAAGGCAGACATTACATATAAATCTAGAACAGGTAAAAGGGTTGATTCAAAGCTAGAAATTCTTTTGTTGATGGCCCTTTTCTTACCCTGATGTTATTTTCAATTTGCCTGCACAAAGAGATCAAGTACTAATGGTAGTCACGTTCATTGTTATCTGGTGGGTAATAGCTCAATTTTGTGATTAGCAAAAATGAAATATTAAATTCTCTTGTCCATCACTATTCCAAATCTCTACAAAAGTATTTAAATTGTTAATTATGCTAAAAATCTATTTCAGTATTTATAACTTTTCCTGCTTTCATATTCCTGTACTTGACAATAAAGACTTCTTATATAACCGGATAATCTACACCCACTATCTTCAGGAAAGCAGATAAGCTTATTCATGTCAAAACATTTAATTATAAAGCTGATCATGTTGCTTTAGTACATCTTCTAAGAAGAAAAAAAAAAAGAAAAAAATGCTTAAATTTTATCTTGAAAAGTATTAAACATAAAATAGGAAATAGACATGCAATTTAGGAAGAAAGTAACTTGGCAGTTCAAGGTAATTAATGAGCTTCTTATACTCTCTAATGATGAAAATGACTACAGTACCCAGAAAAAAAAAATCTCTAATATGCTATAAAATTATGACAGATAATGAAAAGCTGCTTCTAAAACATACGCAATTAGTAATTGTGGTTTCACTTCTGTTCATGGCTTTGCACTTCCCAACAGTTAACAAAATAATAATGTAAAATAAATATGCATAGTAAATTTTCCTAAAAAATAGTGGGCATTTGTTCAGTAAAATATTGTTTTTCCCCACATTTTTTGCGCTACCATTTGCATGCAGATGGATGAACACAAAACCAAATGAAGTAAAATGGAGTTTTCACTAAGAATTATTTACTTTACAAGAAAGGAAGATAAAGGTTTTTTTTTCCTCAAGATAGTTGAACTGCATAATTGGGGGGATTAAATCTGGGATTGTCTTATTTAACGTGATGTGGAAGGTCCTCTAGGGAGGATAGAGGAAACTTGCAAAATTATGGGATGGTCTAATTTCATAGAGACTTGTGATTTTTGCATTTCTGTGAGTTCCAGGTAGGAATGTAGAAGTGAATTAGAGTGAAATAAATACTACCAGCAAATGTAGGGAAAAGGTACACTGCATATTTCAGCTATGCAATCATGCTCTATGCTGAGATTTGGGGGGAATTTAAAAAAAAAACATGCTAGGAGATGGGGGCAAATGTGTGATGGAAAACTATTAGAATATTAATACGCATATACAAAAAGGGCACCCAAAGAGGGATATTTTCAAGAGTTAGAGAAAGTTAGAAATTCTATGTGTGCTGAAAGAAGAGTTGGAAAAACAGTTACTAAGGAAATTTTTAAACTGAAAGTCCAAGATGAGCACAAAATATTCTTCAGCAAGAATTCAAAGCCATTACTGCTCAACTCGTACATATTGTGCATCATAATGTTTTCTGTCCCCAGTGAAGAACTTGCTTTGCTGGCATCAGCCTTCTGGTTCCATTTGCACACCGCCTGCATTCCTGTTGTATGCATTTGGATTACATAAAGACCACAGTTACCTGCTAAGCTAAATGAGTGATGCAAATGAGACACCGGTTTAGGTTGACAGAGCCTTCCAGTTACACTGTTGAAAAAAAAGCTGGAAACTCATCACTATAAAAACTTCTGGTAATGAAAATAAGCATACTACTGGAAGGTTGGCAGTGAACACGCTAAGTATAAAATTCCAGTCATATGAGGTCTTCTAGAGTAATACAGAGCTAAAGGAAAAGCTGTCTACTCTGAAAACTATTAGATCTCAAAACCAAGAATGAATGTCCACCTGCTTAACAAAGAATGGCCTGAACTTGGCTTTGGATAGGAGAGCCATTGTTTTGTTAAGAAAAACTTTAGTTTGCTCTAGATACAACTAAAGGACATTTAACATAGGCAAAGAAAACCATTAAAATTAATACTTATCTTGAGTTCTTACTTGAAGGAAAGCTGACACAAGTGCAGGCATTCAAAATAATAGTGAAAAACCTCTATTGCTAGATTGCTTAAAAACTTATAATGGCTTTTGGTAAAACACCATGGCTCCAGCCCACACAAGGAAAACAAGCAGTCCTCATCTACCACTGTTTCAGGCATTAGAAAATTTGTAATTGTATCCCACAGATAGAACTGAAGTTGGTTTGTTTGAACAGAGAAGTTGAGAGCAGTGAGCATTTTAGAAATGAGTAAGAATTTGAAGATGGTGGAGAAAAAAGTGGCAATGATGAAAATAATGAAGAAGCATACAACTGTAAAGACAATAGTAACAGACCTCAAGAGGTGAAAACAGACTAACTGCAGGGAAATTTTCTATGTATCAATTACAGATAAGTAATACAAGGGGGTCTTTAGTACACAATTTTTAATGGGTGTCTCAGGTTTTCTAGTTGGTTTGATAAGATAGTTTCTTTCTAAATCACTGCAGCATTCTGTCATACACGTTGGGCTGGGCAATGGGAGCCACTGTAACTGTGCATTATGAGAACACTCCCACCTTCTGTTCGCTTTGATCCAGCCACCCACTAGCATAACTTGCCAGCTACAATGTTTTTACGGGGAAAACAGAAAATAAGCATTCCCTATTCACAGTCTTGTATTCATGGATGAATTTGAAGTGTGTTACCCTTTAGGCAGTATATTTTGTTGTACGTTTTTGTAGGAATTAGGTCTAAAGACATGAGGTATGTGTCAAGGGGATTTCCATGAGAAAGGAATTAATGTGGGTGTGTTAGCCTGCTGATGGAAGTGACAGGTTATCAGGCAGAGGACAGATAAGTCTTAGCCTCGGAGGGGTGGAAGAGGGAGTGATACCAACATGTCACAGTTTTGTTCCACCCTTACACAAGACCTACAGCTTTTGTAAACAAATCTCTCTATATCTCTTATTCACATGTAAAGTCTCTGTCCCCCTCACCATTATGACAGAAATCTGGCATTTGAAATCCTCCATGGCAGAGGATGAGAATGCAACACCATCTTGCACACAAGTCAACTGGCTGGCTCCTCTCTTTTCCCCAAAGCAGGGATGCCTCTTTGACAAGATTTGAGTTCCTGACTATATCAGATGACACCCAGGTGAAATGAAGCTTAATTGATTGCAAAGTTAAGATTAATGAATTACCAGTTTATCCTTTTTTTTTTTTCAGTATATATGTTTAGCACTAATGTAGTAAGCACATTTATCAATGGCAATTTCCAAATCCTTATTTTCTTTGCTTCAATAAACCCCAGTACCGGTACATTTGTGACTGTAAAACTTTTTATTGAATGCACCCAGGCTGGTAGTGTTGAACTGTTATAATTAAAAATTAAGTCTAGCCACCCTCATGTTGAGATAAGAACAATTTACTGGAAATAGCAACGAGATAAGAGAACAAACAGTAACAACGACAATATTAATAACAAAAGGTGTAAGACAAAGAAACTATTTACATGGAAAACCTGCAACAAATACCAACGAGCTTATTAGGGCCAGGCTTTCTCCTGAACAGAAACCACACTCTTCCTCTCAGAAGCCAGAGTCCCTTTCCCCTGCCCCCAGCAATGACATGAGGTGGTACTGAGACATGTTAGGGACTGGCCACACTTCCTCTCAGCTGTTGCAAAAAATTTGCCCTGTCCTTGTCTGAAACCAGAACAATAATATGAAGAAAAAGCACAGTCACTTAAATTTTTCAATGTAATAAATAGAACAAAATTAATAAAATAGTAACAACCTTCCCTCTAGTCTATCTTGGTTGTATGACATGGACAGTTAAAGGGGGATTTTTTAGGCATTAAATCCATCTTCACCCAGTGGCCACAAATTATGAACTGATTGCAACAGAAATTTGAGATAGCTAGTATGTCCTGGTTTAGTCTGTTTCTGTCATGGAAATGGCTTAGACATGGATAATTTAATATAAAGGATTTTAGGACATATTTTTCTTAGAGGACAAGATGAAAGACTAATGTCTCAGATGTCAGTTCTGTATTGTTTGAAGGCAATATTAAAGGTAATACTGCCTTAACAAGCTTAGTCCAGTTCCCATCAACAGAACTGCTTTATCACCTAACTAATTTTGCAAATTTCTCAAAAGACAAGGAAAACTTTTTTCACCTTTCTTCTTTATAGCCCAATGAAAAAGGTATAATAGTGAACAGCTACATGAAATAATCTAATGGGGGATTTAGTTGCTTAAACACTGGTGTCTAACAGCATGTGAGATGACACCAGATTACTGGAAATATGTACCTTTCTGAAGCCGTAGCTGTCAGGTACTCCCACAGTGTCTGCATTTAGGGAACTGAATTTCAATCCTAAAACTTCATTTTCCTCTACACTGCGACTTGATGTGCACTATTTTTACATCCTTGATGGATTATATTATTTCAGGTGATGAAACCCTCTAGGTAACTTCACATATTGGTCTATTGCTCCCAGTGTCACGTGCACAGACTGCCCTCATCCTCTCTTTGCTTTTTCTCTCTGTTCTTCCTTTTACCTTGTCTTCCTTCTGCCCTGCTGCCCTTCTTCTGTAGGACAAAAATCTTTGAGACTTTTCATATGGCCAGGAAGCCTAAATTTTTCCCAAACGTTCTGATGATGATGCCAGCCTTTATATTCCATGTCCAAAAATGTTACCAAGACCTTAATTTTTTTTCATCTGGAATATGTGTTTGATAAATGGACATATATTGGCATTTTGACACCATTTTTGTCAGTATTGTGCTTTTGCTCAGAGCTGTATGATAGAGTATCCTCTAGTACCTACTGTTGCCTTAAACTATTAACCATAACTTTAGGCCTTGTCTTTTTCTAGTTTCTAGAAGATCTATCAGCTTCTTATCTGTGTTGCCTCCAAAATAGCTGTCTTCAATGTATCAGTGAAGAATCTTAAGATCTTCCTGTTGATCTCTTTCAAGTTATTTTAATCAACCTCTGTTTCTAGGTATTCTGTTTTATTTTCCTATTTTCCCAAGAAGGTGGTCTGTCTAGATTAGCCATGAACAAGTGCTTTTTCTTCTGATGATTGATGAGATAGTTCTGAAATTGATATAATCACTTCCAAATTCACACACACACAAAACTGTTCTCCACTCTTCTACAAAAACCCCCACATTTTTGTGTTTTTTTTCTTTCTCCAGCACATACACCTATATATACCATACATTCGCATTGCACTTGATTAGATTTTTGTGTTTTATTCATGGCAATGAAGGGGTCCTACTAATGCAATTGCCCCCAGTGACAACATTCCTGTTTGCAACTTTCCTGTTTCTTCATCCATTTTATATATAGCAGAGTGTTTACTGTTTTCTCTTTTTTTTGCCCTCAGCATCCCTGATGCATCACTTTGCTCTCCAGGCCATGTCCATCTTTGAGGAACTGTTTCCATTCTATGACATTAACAAACATTATCTTTCTCTTTTGTTGCATTCAGTATTGGAACAATAGCCTGAATTGAGGTTATGCTAAAGTGTAGAACCAATTATTCTCTTTCTGTTACACAGATTCAACTCATGCTGCTGCCTGCTTATTATTTCCTGATTTAGAGATTATGATAATCTATCAAATTTCTTTTTCTTCTGTACACCCTGTCATCCAAATGATCTCATGTACCATTTTCATCTTTAAAGCTGTTTCTTTTTGTTGCTTTTTAACCCCAGAAGCAGCTCAGCCCAACACAACCAGTCACTCACTGACACCATTGGATGGAGGAGGAAAATGGAAAGATAGAAGTTAAATATTCATATACTGAGTGATAAAGACAATTTTAATAGCAGAAGCTGTGCATGAAAGGACAAGACATCAAGAAATTCATCCTCCACTTCCTATAGGCAGGCAGATGTTCAGTCATCTCCAGGAAAACAGGGCTCTGTCACCTGTACAAGTGACTTGGGAAGACAAACATCATCAATCCAAATGACCCCTCCTTCCTCATTCTTCTCCCAGGTTTACACACTGAACATGATACCATATGGCTGGGAAATATCCCTTTGGTCAGTTGGGGTCAGGTCTCCCAGCTGTGCCCCCTCACAACTTCTTGTGCACCCCCAGCCTTCTCACTGATGGGTAGGTTGAGAGGCAGAAAAGGACTCGGCTCTGTGCAAACACTGCCCAGCAACAGCTAAATCATCCCTGAATTATTGTTTTCAGCATGAATCTAAAACACCAGCCATGTGTACCAGCCATTTTGAAGAATATTAACTGTGTGCCAGTCAAACCCAGAACACATGCTGAGCACAATTTCTCAAGTATTTAATGGCATCTATGGAAAGACATTATACCACAGAAATAAGTCAATTTCAAAACCAGCATTTCTTGTCGTGGATAAAACTCTCATGCTGAATAATCCTTGAAGTGCGTGTTCAGTTCTTGTTCTTGCATGACTATATTATGATTTTCATCAATAAAAAAAATGCCCCTGGATTTCTCTCCACTACTTTTTTATTTCCTCAGGGAGATTTTTACATTTTTTTAAAGACTATATTGCAATATTTGTTCTTCATCAAAATATTTTTACAGCATTTGTCACAGTGAAATCACTTAGGAAAGCAGAGAATCTATGAGATTTAAATCAAACTAAATACAATAGAAATAGACAGGTGAAAATCCAGACAGATCAAAACTGGGTCTTTATGCTTTTCATATGAACTTCAGAATTGAATCATGATATACGGAACAAAAATGTTAGCAATAGAAATATGTTTTAAGATATGTTAGAGACTCAAATAGCCAAACCTTTATCCCACAAATTCAGATTTTTATCCAGCTAAACTCAAGAGCATAATCTGCATCTTGTTCTGTCAATCACACAAACTTTTCATTTAGGCAAAGAGAATATCTTTGTTGGCACCTTCTTTCTTCATTCCATGTACAATAAATATAGAGATATAGATGCATGTACGTGCATCTGTGCATATGTGTGACCTTTGCTCCGCAAGGCTGCAGTATATATGTATTTCTAGATCCATTTGGCAACAGTTAAAGCCTTTAAATATATGTGTAACATTTATTTGACAAACCAGTCACTGGAATTTGAGAGGTTTTAAGAGCTTTATGTTTCTCTTAACTTGGTTCAGGTAGATATATTTTATGTAAACCAAATTTATTTTGACAAATATCCTTTAAAAGTAAAGAAAATACAATGGCGACCAACATTACACATAGAGATATACACAGAGAAATATATATGATGAGAAGAATTCTGCTTTCAAGAACATAAAAGAACACAATTACTACTAAAAAACCTTTTTTTTTCAAGATAAACCAGATCTTGTACAAACACTTTCCTCTCTTTATTAATTAATCATTAATATTCATATTGGAAAAAAATGTAGAACTGTATAGGAAAGAAAACTTCCTTATAAAATATATTGGTTTCAATTTCTATTTTAAATGTAGAAAGAAATAAAAGAGAAAAAACAATTTCACCCTTAGACAGAAATAACTGTGGGTATTGAAGAAAACATGTCAGTTGCAGATAATATACCAGGCTGTTCGAAGTACCATTCTATTCCTTCTGAAAAGACCTAGAAAAGGAAAAATATGTTCTATTTTGAATTTCCTTTCTTATTTTACTGCTTCTTTCTCTTACTGTAATGTTTCACTCACCTACTGCTCTTGGGATATGAACTTCCTAAACATGTCTAACAATGACCACATTTTTATTCTTACTTCCAAATAAGCACATCCAAAGAAGCAAAAAGAAAAAAAAAATAAGGCCATAGTCACATGGTATTTGAAAGTCAGACTTACCTGCCCCTGGGCTAAACTGGAAACTACTATTGTTTTCCAGTTGAAAATTATAAATTTTGCACTTGTGTACATTCAGTTTTGCAATTTAAAGGGAATTGCGCACAACATATATAAATGTACATCTCTGCAAGGCAGAGTTAACAATATCAAGTATTTAACCTTAAATTGGTAAAAATTATTTATTTGCAATTAATCCCACCAGGGTTGGGTTTGGTTTTGGTTGTTTGTTTGGGTTTTTTTGGAGGGGATGGTGGGTGGGGATGTTAGTTTGCTTGTTTTTTGCTGATTTCAGGTTTCTGAGTGTTTAACTATTTGTGTCATTCCACTATATGATAATGTTCAATTGAAAAGTTCAGTCTTCCTACAACAATATGGACAAAGATTCATCCTCTGAGAGGAAGATTTATCCTGTGAACTCTGCGGCAAAGTAATTATCTCATTACTTTCAGCTGAGATGCTTGTATGTAGATTTGAAAAAGAAGTCAGGAGTTGTGTTTCAACATTTCAGGTAAATGGAATCAGAAGATTTTAAGTATCCCATCTCACCAGGCATTCATCAATTAAAAAAAAAAAAAAAGCATGATGTAAAGTCACGTATGCCTTTTAAGTATACAACCCCTATCTAAAAGTGACGTCATTTTGAATAATTTATGATTCAGAAATTATTATGTCCCCAGGAGTTTAACTCCCCTTGGATTAACCATACTAAATCCTAACAATAAAGTTTTCCTGATGGTCTTCCCAAATGAATTTTTAAGTTAGTGACTTTTACTGGCAAGGCAAGATATTCACACTGCCTACTGTCAAGAGACTGCTTAGTTCCTTTTCCGTGCAACCACGGCAGGCGTGGGTGCTCCTTTACTTCTTACAGCTGATAACTCTCGGTTTACCACACTGGACTCTGCACTTGCCTGGCCTTGCTCCAGTCAACGTCATGGCACTGATTTTTATTCAAATATGAAATCTGTAAATACTGAACATGTTCAGCGATGTTCACTTCTTGTATTTGAAATCGCCAGAAAGACATCCAAAACAAATATGATAAAATTATTCCCAAGGATTTTCTACTACATTTGTTGCTTCTTCCATGAAGTTCCTACAACAAAATCAGGGACATTTTAATATCATCACATGTACAGAGATATTAAAGTTTAAATATAGAATTAATTAAAAAAGATTAAGAACCTAGTCGGAAGTTCTCCGTACAGTTGCAATATTTATTAACAGGAGAGATGCATAGAAATAGTTTCAGCCACCATAGCTAAAGCTAAAAATGGTGGAATTTTTTCTGGAGTAATTGACTAAAACTTTAGTCCATTCTGCCTTTACAGAATATCAAAGATGTGAGATGAAGAAAAGCTTCTGACAAATTTTATTAGGGCTTTGTGAAAGGGCTAAATCCTAAGAATTTTCTTGCCTACCTCCATGGCACCAAAAACTCTTCCCATTATTACAAAGACTGAGAAATATATATGTTGTCCTTTTTGGGAACTGAAATGGAAGAACCTTATCTTTTCTGGTCTGTCACAAGGTGAAGGAAGATACTTTAAAACTACATATCTAAACATGGCTCAATTTATACTCTTCCAAATGAAAACAAAGTTTCTAATAACTCAGAATACATCTCAGAGTGTCTGCAATGCAGAGGTATGTATCAGGGCTGGTCACCTTTAGAATCAATAAAAAGGAAAAAAAAATCAATATGTACTTTTTCTTATCTTTAAGATGAAAGGTAAATAGATCAGATAATTGTTACTCCAAGGGTGTGATTTTTCCCCATTGCATTTAAAGGGAGTTTATAGTAGTCATCTCAGTGTAGGCAATAAAATAGTACAGCATGCAAAGTTAGGTGAAATTTATCCCCTCCTCTGACTCCAGATTTTTGCTATATCCCCCATCTGTTGTGCCTGAACAGATTCCATTTCCATCTCCTCTTGAGCATTATGTTTTGGGTTTTTTGTTTTGTGTTTGCGAGCATATTGGAAGGTGTCATAAGGCACAATGCTAACTTTTGGGGAGGAAGACTTTTTACCACTAACAAAATTTTTCTCTGACTGTAAATTGACAGAGATACACTAAAATCTTTTACATGGCTTTATGCTATTAAAGAGAAACAGATCTGAGGGTATTTGTCTCCCAGAAACTGGAGAAAGGACATAGACTCAAAAGGCTTACCAACAGATGAGAAAAAGTCACATCTGCTCTGAGATTCATGATGATGGTGAAAATCTTACCATGACGGGGAAAAAGTTGACGTTTATTTCTCACAAGGATATTGGCTTGTGATAATAATAGTAGCATGTGGAAAAATCACCAGCAAATGATTAAAACTGAAAATGAGATAAAAATGAAGTGTTTTGTGGCTACAAATACTATGGTTTTGGAAGTTCATAGGATGAAAGTCTAAAGTGTGACTTTGTTCCCCCTTTTTTCATGCAGTTAGCCTTCCTCAAGTTTTGTTTTCTTTGATCCACTATTTGTCTACAAAGGTCATAGAACAACTTAAATAAATCTTGAATGGTGCCCAAGGGATTTTATGGACAATTCTCTTTCATAAAGAGAATCAAAATACCTTTCAAGTATTTTGTTTATATCAGAAGTTACATTTTAAAACATAAACCTCCCATTCTTGCACTACATATAGATTGATAAATGGTGAGACCTGGACAAATATATATACATACATATATATGTACTATAATATTGCACATCTTCTTCTATTCATCTACTCAACTACTCCTAATATTGTGCTGTCAGCATCAAATAGTGCTAGTAAACATAAATGGCATTGCATTGTGAGATTATTAGAAGAGTGAGGATTTAAAAAACTTGTAAATATATGAGCTCAGCTTTAGTCAAAAGCATGTGTGCTAGATCCAGGTATCAAAACAATTTTTTTCCCAGAAGATGATGAAAAATGAATAGCTATATCAAAGGCTGAATATTTATTTTGTTGAATTTTAGCCTTTTCACTTATTTATTTGCTGTTTTCTCATGCTCTCAAATATTTCCGAGCAGTCTCTTGTCATCATCCAATATATAGCTTTTTCTTTTGCAAGTCTGTTGGGGGTTGCACCCTTTCCCCAGTGGTAAGGCTTAGCTGTGCTGATGCTGTGTTTCTGAGTCTGTTGGAAGCCTTGTGTAGCTTCAAATCCAAGAATTAAACCACATATAACATGTTATTACTGGACCACCACACTGGTACATCAGCATGCATATCCCATGGTATCATAGGAATCCAGCCAATGAAGTTGTCATGTTGAAAAGCGAAGTAGATAATTTCATTTGAACATGTTAGTAAAAGCTGAAGTATATCAGAAAAGTTAAGAGTTTTAACAGAGGTGTAATTCTGAACATTACACAACTTGTGGGAAGTGGCATTGCTTTGTGAGCTTGGTGCAGTACTTGTTTTCTTCCATTTCCATTATTGCCATGGGAATATAGCCGTTTCCAAAGTCCCACACAGACAGTAACTAAATTCAGCAGCTGTGTGAAAGGTTAAGGGTAAGGCAAATGGATTTCTACATTATGGTCTCAAGGACACAGGGCAGGGCAAAGTCTTCACAATCCAACCACAGAATAATCAATATTGAGCATGGAGACATTCCTGCAGAGCTCATAGAATATAAATAGAAGTCTGGTTTTAAAACCCTTCATTATTGAAATAGCTACCTCCTGCCATGGCATTACAGTACCTGACCTCTTTGGACACAGCAGATGTGCCCACCTGCCTTAGTCACAATTTTTCAAGATACAGGAAACAATCCTTAAAATATTAGCAACCTAATATAATATTAGCAACATTAAGATATATTTTGTACTTAACAACTACTCCCATGACTAAGAAAAACAAAACTAAGCAGAACTTGATTTCATAAGTGATATAAACATTTTTGTGAGAATTATGTAATTAGCACAATTGTGAGCCCCAAGTATTTTTAGTTTGTGAAAATGGACAGCTATCTTATTTAGGAACAGGTTTCTATTATAAGTACTATGCAAATAAGGTAAGTAATTGCATAGCTGTTGATTGTGTCATGCTTAGAGTAAGGCAAGTAGCATTATAGTTATGCTTGAGTTTTAATAGGGTAAGGGAAGACAAGCTGGCCTGAAACATTAAAATATATCAGTCCCTATAACTTAGTTCAGCAAAAATATTCAGTATTCAAGAGCTGATCAGTTCTCACTTTCAGTATCTACAGTCAAAACTGTTATTCTAGGAATTTCACTTTACTTTTTGAAGGCAGCTAAAACCTATTAACTCACATTTTCAGCACTGGAGGACTTTAGCGATCAAAGTATGTGTCGGCATTTTCAGAGGTCTCTTATTCATAATTATAGAAAGCAATTCAGTTTCTACTAGTATCTATCTATAATATCTACAGGGAGATGAAGAAAAAAAGTGTTTCTTCATCTGTGTGGCCCTGAAGCTTGATCCGGTCATCTTGACTTCAATCACACATTGAAAAACAGATCTTATACAAAATCATATGAAAAGAAAGGAACAATCCAATTTATTTAACTCACATGTTCAGGATAGTCTATCTACCCAGGACACAGAATTCCAGTTTTCTCTCATCATACACTTCACATTCATGGCACAATTCTTCTGTAAAGAACATTTTGCTTATCAAGTTATTGCGTTTTGCACAAAAAATTAAAATATCCTAGAGGCAGAAGAATTCAAATGCTTTCTTTGTTGGTAATTCTCTAATTTGAAATTATATGTTCAGGAAAACAAATGTTTAAAACAAGGCATTTTTCTAAAATATGTTGCATAATACAGTCAGGTGAGAAGCTTAAATGCTTCACAAAGCCATACATGCATGAAGAACAGCGAATAGCTAAAAATCATACATAGTCATTTTGTATCTAAAGATTAAAAATAATGCCAATATTGTAAAAAATCCCCTGAAGTAATAACCAGAAGACTGTAGGTTTTCTATTGTTTCCTGGAACTTGGTTTACAAGTACTACTTACTGGAAGACTGACCAGCTGTATCTGAAATAGCTCTGCACTGCAGTGTGAAACAGATTTGGGGCTTTCTCATTTGTTTTACATTTTCTGAAGTTGTCAGCTTGTGTGAGCTTTTTTATTTTGTCTCCCTCAGACCATCTTTTAAAATGTGCATTACTTATTTAGAATTTCTTAAAAATGCATGTTCCTGAGTTGAAAAATTCCTTCAGGTTCATAGCTGTGAAAAGTCAAACCAGAGAGAAAGTCTAAGCCCAAAGTATCTTCAAAATTTTGGAGAATTCTAGGCAATCCAGGAGCATAAAGTTATTAATATTTAATTATACAATAAACATGGGAAAAAAGGCTTTACTTCTGCAGTCACTGGTATGTGTGTGATATAAGCAGGTTCTGTGGCAGTACTAAGTACATAGAGGAGGAAGACAGAAGTGAAGTGATAGTACAGATTTCACTCTTCTTCATTCTTTTTCACCAAGCTGAGAGCAGAGAAGAGATTGTATCTACTTAAAAGGAAGTTAAAGGTGTCAGTGCTGAACTAGGTTATCTAAGCCACCCTTTGGAACTTCTACATCAAATCCATCTTGAATGGAGAATACGTCTAACACTGCAAACAGTTTTGGTTCCTGCTTGTTTTATACAACTCTGAGATAAATGAAATTTATGCAAAATTAAAGTTATGACACTGCAAAACAATGAAGGGCATATGAATAAATTGGTAGATATTTCAAGAATGACAGTGTAATCCAGCAAAGCACTTAGAGTTTTAAAATACTGCATGGATATAGAAGTTTAAGAATGCCATGTAGCAGCCTCCTCTAGCCTACTAACGTGGCTCTGACCCTCATCATGCATCAAGCCTCAAACATTTCTGGCACGTGACATTGTACTGGAATAAATTCTATTCTGTCTAGAATACAGATTAGAACAGCAGCTGCCTCCTGTGAAAAGGCATAAAATAATCTTCCCTTCATATAACTTGCTGGAAAAGTCCAAATATCTAGCCAAACTCAGACCATGTTCCCTCAGTCAGGCTGCTGGCCACGGTAGTAAGACAGTAACCAGATGGTAATCAAACCACTTGTTTAGGAAGTGAGGAGATTTAAGATTTTGCAAAAGTAGTCTAAGGCTCAGTCTTCAGTCTGCTCTGCATAAAACTTGGCCTCACAATTCTTTTGGAAGCTACACCCCTTGACTGTCAGACGTGCTTTCTCCTCTAGAATGGCAAATACAGGATAGAAACTGGCAAAAAACCATTTTGTTCTCTGAACTGTTGCTGGATTTTTCTCCAGCAGTTCTCAAAAATTGCAGGAAAACTACGTGCACTTTGTCGAGGCTGATCTTACTTCTATGCTGTCATTAAAAAGGCAGATGTCAAACTTGCCAGCTAGCACCCTGGTGTTAAGTGAAAGACTAATACCTACCTTAATGGAAAGACATTTCTAAGAACTGTAGGAATCTTATCCTCAAGCTAAATGGGGTATCATGGGCAGTGGTAGGCAGAATTATAAATCACATAAATTCAATTACTTTCTGGATCTTGGATTTTTAAGAATATATGTCTTTTTTATCTCTCTGTTGGCATTTTGGCTAATGTAGATATCCCAGCAAACAGTAAGCAGTGTGTAATAGATCTCCAGCTTCTTATTCCATCTTCCTAATATATTCTGCATTTCTTGTCAAAATCTATGACAGTACTGGGAAAGGTTTGTTTCCAGAACCAGATAACTCCCTTTCAGCTATTTGGCCTTAGATTCAACTCTTCTTTCTGCTGAAACCTGCAGCCCACTTACAATTTATTCCCGCTGTTTTCAGTACAGCTCTTCACACATACGGAAGCTGAGGAACCTTCAGAAAAGCAATGTTGTGTATTAAGATAAATCATTAGAAACATAAATTGATCTAATTTATTATTGACCACAGCTACAGATGCTTAGTTCAGAAAGCTTTTTGGTTTGTTAACAGTTATCACACACCTAGTTTCGAAAGAAAAAGTATAAGTTTAGTTTTGCTCTAAAAAATACCTCCCTAGGTTGCTCACATTGTTATAGCTGTTATCAGAACGGCAACCACATAAACAAGACAAAAAATCCTTTCAAAGAACATCAAAGTACTTGCAGCCTTTTCGGCAAGCAAGGCTCTCTGGTTGAGACAAAAGCCAGTATTTTCTAAAATATACGTGAATTAAAAAAATTACAAAATCATGTAAATAAATTGCTATTACAGATCTGAATGTTAGATTTGGGAAAGGCTAGTTCATACCAGTTCTGGTACTTTTCCAAAGAAAATGGTGCTCTGTTTTTCATGGCAGTCAGTTGGAGAATACCAGTCAGTTCAAACAGCTGTTACTGTCTTGTAGGCTCCCTGTTTTGGACAGGCAGATCTCTTGCTGTAGCTGAATCCAGGAAACAGAAGGCAAGAAAAAGGACAGGCCATCTGGCTACCTCACAGTGTAGCGCTACTGAAGACTACTGAAGTATTGTTCTAAAACCTCATAGCTTGTCAGTGAGTACACAATAAGGAATATCAGGCCCAAATCCTTCAAAATTAGGGGAATTTAGTATAGCAGGGGTATTTACACATTAAACTTTTTCAACAAGATCTGGTATAACAGGGTGCAGAGTTGCTTCAGTTCAAAGGAAAAGCTGAATAGGCTGTTGGAAAATGATTAAAGAAACTGTATTCCCATCTCTAGAATTATGCAAATAACAACAATTTTAACATTTGTTGGGCACATGAGATGTATTTAAGGATAAAAATATGTCTTAATCCATAGAGAATTCCATTTGTAGAAATAACCATCAAGAAGACATTTTTAGGATATTTTAATTCATCCAAAGCAAAGCATAGTTAAACTATAAAATGTACCATGTATAGTGAAGAACCCTCAGAGGATTATGCTCAGCTTGAAGACTTTATTATTTTTCTTCAGATAGTTTGCGGTTTGTCAGAGGTTTTTTAAGTAAGATATTTTAAGTGTAGGAAACCCTTGCCGAAGAACAGAAATATGTACTTTTTCTGATTAAAGGATCTTTTTTCCTAAAGTGGTCTTTCATGTTTTTTTCATTGACAGGGCTGGATTTCAGTTTGTCAAAAATAATTAGTTAGCATGATGTCTGTTGACTCAGATGTGATGGCTGAAGTTAAAGGCAGTAACAAACAACTTGTATTAAACTCATTAATATAAAAGTATATGAATGTCAGGTTTTATGTTTTGAATGTAATGCACAGTTCAGGGTTTGAAAAAGATGGAAGTGAAATGTGAACAATGCCCGTTGAAGCAGAACATAATGTTTTAATATACAGTCTGTTAATGTCTTGTTGACCACTTTCTAAGCCCTAAAGAGCCCTCAAGGTGGAGTGTAAATATAAAGACCACTTACCCAAACTTGGGTCTTATGAGGTTTCATCTGGTACAAAAAGGCTTCTACTGACCAAGACTACTGTCTTGTGAGCTGGATACAAAGAGGAAGAAAGATCTAATGCATTTGAATTTAAGAGATCTTGGTTAAAATCTTTACCCCTGCATTTTCATGTGTTTCTCTGCAGTCTCGTAAATGTCTGCAGACTTGGTAGTTTTGTAAATAAAATAACTATGAATGGGCGAAAGAGGCCTTGGCACTTCAGAAAGGATTCCACAATTATCAGCATACAAAGTAATGCATCAGTTAGAAACACTGAAGAAAATTCCTGTCTGAAAGCCTTTCCTTCCAGGGTTTAGGTGCCTAACTGAGCTTTGGTAGTTTTCTTACATTGATTCAGTATTCAGAGGTCAAACTCATGGCTGGAAGCTAAAGAAGAGGAAAAATATTTTTCATTTTATCAATAATATAAATTCAGAAATAATTTCAGGGGTGATATTTATTTTGTTAAAATTAATTCTTTACTTGTGATTGAAAAAATCACCACATCCTGTAAATAAAAGAAAACCTATGCTTCTTTGTTTTGATTTGGTGATGCTACAAATGCAAGAAGAGAAAGCAAGAGTAAAATAATTCAATTTTTTCTCTGGTAGGGAAACCTAATATGCATGTATAACTCTTATCAATGTCTTTCTGTAATTATAGCAACAATATGACAATAAACAAAAAAACCCCAAGAAATCCTTCTTACATAAGCTTAATCTCAGTAATAATTATCTCATTCATTTTGCTTACCATTACTCTTGAAATTACCTTGCTCTTCCATCTCTAAGACATTTTCAGAGTGAAGTGACTTTGAATTATGACAGCCTATTTCATCTGAAAATTAGCATAGAAGTACATTAAACCTCATTCTATGGCATTGCACTCCACACGTTCACTTTTTTTCAGGCCATACAAGTGTATTCATTCCTTTTAGTGAAGTTGTCACAGTTCAGGTTAGTCCAAAATCTCTTTAGACACAAATTTATCCTCTCATTCACAGGTAATGAATTTTTATTTATCATGGCTACCTAGAAACAGGCGAACAGTAACATTTTAAAACCATTGAAGGCTTTGAGACTACTGAATCCACTTGCTGCAGTTCTTGCCCTTTGATTGTACATCTCAATCCTTGCAATGTTTTTTTGCAATACTAATTTGCTACAGAATACCAAGGCTCAAAGATAGAACCAGTAGACTTGAAATGGCAGGTTGCACTCAGCAGACCAATTGAGAAGCCCATTTGGTCTTTAGAAGTGATTATGAGACCACGTCAGAAATTGCTGTCTTCTGCATATATGTTTGGGTTCAAAGGCGCAGCACGCCTTGAGAAATGTGAACACATGTTCCTTTATTTTCTATAAATAAAAGTAATATTATTTTGATTTAGCTATGTGTTTGAACCTTTTCTGGCCTTTTTATTAATCAAAAGGAAGAACAAAGGACTGAAAACATGGACTTTTCAAGCACTAAATATGCGGAAGAGGTAAGGAGGAGATGAATATTACAAAAGATGACTGAAAGGAAAACAAATATAATAAAGGATGAGTAGGGAAAAAGTGCTTATCAGACAAGGAATAGGAAAAATACACAACAGGATGATGCAAGATATAATCTGGAAGAGAAGTTATGTTATGTATGATGTCGTATAACTTGACTTCAGCAAAGAATTTGCACAATATCCCATATTATCCTCATAGCAAAAATGATGAAGCATGGACTGGATAAGTGGAAAATGGGATGAGCAGAAAACTGGCTAGACCGTCATGATCAAAGTTGGTTATTACTGTACTGTGAAACTAATAGAAGACTTGCTCATGAGTGGTGCTTCTCCTCAAGAATCAGTACTTGAGCCACCACTGACCAATGTGTATACTAAAAACTTGAATGATGGCATGGACAGCACTCTGAGCAGCTTTGCAGACAACAACAAGTACAGGGGAGCAGTCAGTGTGCTGGGGGGTAGGGCTGCTATTCAGATGGACTACAACAGGCTGGAAAAAGGACTGACGTAAATCTCATGAAATTCAGAAATGGCAAATGATAAGCCATGCATCTGGGCAGGAATAATCTCGAACACCAGCACAGGTTATAGACTGACTGTCTATAAACATTTTTGCAGAAGTGGACTTTGGGGCCCCAGCAGATGAGCAGAAATTTGAGCCAACAGTGAATCCTTGTAACAAAGATGGTTACCAGCATCCTGGGCTGCATTAGTGAAATGTCTACCTGTAAAATGGCAGAAATTACTTTTTCCCTCTATGTACTTCTTGTGAGGTTACATCTGGAGTGTCAGATCTAATTTTTAACTCCCTTGCACAACATAAAAAGACATTGATGTATTGGAGTGCATCCAGCAAGGAGACACTCAATGTTCATGAGACTGGAAAGCCTAAAGTACAAGGAAAGGCTAAGTGGATTGGATTTTGTTCAAGCTTTAAAATGAGAAAAGAAAAGGGAGGTATTACTTTTAATACCGAAGAGCAGAGCTTGTGGAGGTGCACCCAGGATCTTCGTAGATGTGTGTAACAACAAGGTAGGAAGCAACAGACAATAGTTACAACAGAGGATATTCTCAATTCATGAGATAGAAAGAGCTATCAAAGATAGTGGAATACATGATGGGGTTTCTGAGATACATGTGGAATTTCCATCACTGGTGATACACAAACTTTGGCAAGGCAAGGCCCTCAACAGCTTGATAGAACTGACCTAGCTTTAAGCAGTGGATTTGTGGTGGGTTAACTTTGTGCAGCAGTGAGATGCCTACCCAGGAGAAAAAATGTGACAAAAACACTTATGGGTCCAAATAAAGATGGGGAGATCACCCAGCAATTACCATTATGTCCAAACAAACTTGGAAAAATTAATTTATTGCTAATTAAGATAGATTTGAGTAGCAACAAAAAAAAGATTAAAAATTAAAACACCTTCCTCTGCACCCTCATCCTTGGTTTCAAAGTCTCATTTCACTCCTTCCATTCTCATTGTGTCCTACAGTGCATACATTTTGGAGCTGGTCCCTTCCAACTTAAATTACTCTCTGATTTTGTGATCCAGTGTTTGTGGCAGGCAAATGGAAAGAAAGAATAAAGAGACTTACACACACAACAGTAATAACTTTATGGTACAGGTGGATGTATGGGAACATGGACAAGGAGGAGGGAGAATAAAAAGGAACAGCTGCTCATTAACCTTGTTTCAGTGTATATATGAATATCACAGTAAGCCTTATCATGGTGAAACTACAGGAGATCTTTGTGTATCTATGACTGTACATAAAAAATAATATGGTTTAAAAACAAAACACATACTTTGGAATAGTCAGAATTGCGATATTTTCATATTTTCAGATAGCAGTGTTTGATAACTCATAAACAAGTCTTCATTTACTTGAAGGGATGATTTGCAGGACTGATTAATGCTTTGAATAAGTAAATACATAGGGTTCTATGTTTCATGATGAATTTGATGCAGAAAAAGTACGCATGTATAGACATGAAGACATTATCTTTAAAGTTATCAGTGACTGTTTAATGAATTATCACAATTTTAGTGCATCTATGCCACAGGAGGTTGTATTGGCACAATGCAAATCTTTTCATAAACAGAAGTGCAGTAAGAAAGAAAGAAAAAAAGAAGGATTGGTAAAAAGCAGTTTCTTTTTTGAAGTACCAGTATTGTCTCCAATCTTTGTAAAAAATAAAGGCAATCAATCCAAACTTTATCTCTTTCCAGATTTCACAGAAAGTATGGTTTTCATAAAATAGGTAATAGCAGTGTTCTTCTTGAGCTTAGCTCTAGTCACTACTGTGATTCTCAATTTGATACTGCCCTCCAGGGAAATACCCACACACTTGTCATTTGGGCTAGGAGTGCAGTCATCAGTACAGAGAACCATTTCTCATGCTTGTCACTCAGCTTTTGAAAGGATACACATCCACATATTGTATGTCACATACATTCCACACACCGCAAACAATCACCTCACATTTTCGAACAGCACAGAAAAAGATGACTATTTGCAGAGCTTTTTATTGGGATTTAAATTGAAATTATGTCCAGACAGCCTAGAAAGTGCTTAGCTCTTTAAACTAGTTTAAATGCATTCTGTGTAACACTGAAAATAATCCTTGCAATCCATTTATTACAAAATTTCATAAACTAAGTTCTCTTATGCTGTACTTTTATTTTGTTGAGGCTCTTTGTGCTCATAAGAATATTTAAAACAGTTTTAAAAATACAATACCACTGTCCAAGGAATTCCATGGTTTTTTGCTGAATACATGGGCTTTGTATAATTTGCCTAATAAGCTGCATGTATTCATATGTTAATAGATTTGACTTATTGATGTTTTATTTGACAAAGCAACTATTTGCATACAGACTTCTACAGCTGCAAGATATTTGTGTCTCGTGAGATTAGTTTTTTAAAAAAAGAAAGAAAAACTTCACAACTCCTTATGGGAAATGGACATCAAAAGTTACTCTGTTCAAACATAGTGTTTCTAATACTCTATTCACACTGGGGAAAACAGTGGAAGTTTTATTACAATCATTCAAAAATGCAGACCAATTTTGCATTGACGCCTCTCAGAGAGTAATTTATGTGCCTAAAAATCTATTCAAAAGAGATATAACTTCTTTTACATTTACTTACTTCTACATACAATACCTCTAACATCTTGAACTCAGATGGCTGCATTCTGTGATTTTACTTTTATTATGAAAACAGATTTCCATCTTTTCTTCTTTGTTTCCAAGAGTATAGGACACAAAACAGTATAGTGCTCCATATGAAGCTGGGCTGAAGCTAGAGTATTTTTTATAAAGAATTTATTTTACAATTGAACCTAAATGTTTTTACAACTACTCTCCTTCCCTTCTATTTTCTACCCATTTCGCTCTTCCTTCCCAATATTTTCTTTCTTTTCAAATTAGATAAATGAACAGATATGCTACTCTGCACTTTAGCTTTCACTTCTCATTTTTTGCACACCATGTTCTGTTGTTAAGTCCAACTCTAGCAGATGCAAAGGTACATTTCATGATTGTTCAAAAATACCCAGCAGGTTTTTGCACAGTGCCAGCTGTCTCCTTTGGTTCAACTTAAACTAAACTCATCAGAAATTGTGAAAAACTCTAGGTCAGTTAAGACCATGAAGCATTAGGAGATGGTTGAAATATTCTGCCACCAATTTGGAGTAATTATAGTTACCCTAACAGAAGTTATTCAATAAGCAAAAATGGAGAGCAGAGCTACATCCTTTCTTAATGTTCAGTATTTTTTTGCCCACACTCAGATGCTTATTTTTCTCTTGCCTATACTGATCACTATACTTGGTATCACTTATATTTGTGGTATTAAGACCTGTGTTTTCATCTTTCTTTCAGCAACTATTAGTGCATTTAATTATAACACTGTAGGAATTTACTTTAACAGATTAATAGGATTACTTAGGATGCTACATAATCTGTGCATAAAGTAGATATAAAACTCTTTACAGAATATGGTGTAATTCTGGAATGATGTGCATTAGAAAATCACAGAACTACTATTTCAAGATGACTATAAGTAGGAAATTACTTATTTCATCTTAGTTCTTTATTTTTATCAGACCTCTATTAAATACATCCAAAGATAATGAAGTTGGCATTCTATAACTTTGAAACTAGGACTCAATCTCAAACATATATAATACACCCAGATAACATATATGTTCATCATACTTTATTTCAAAAAATAGTGAATGATTTATATTGTGTAAAGAAAATGCTTAAATGTATTATTTCTACTAACAATATCAAGAAAAAATTATTTACATTTTAAAAAGTGGAATCTAGAGAAGGTATTTTAAATGTTAATATTAAGGAATACGGATGTTTGAATAATTAACAGGAAAGTCTTTTTATCATGTTGAAAGATAAAACTTCTCCAATAGGGTTTTTGCTTTTATTGTTAAACTAGTCTTGTACCTTTTTGACTCTGTGTAGAACCAAATATCATCCTGTCTCGTATCAGATAGCGTTGCCAGCAGGACCAGGGCAGTGATTATCCCATTGTACTCGGTACTGGTGAGGCCACACCTCGAGTGCTGTGTCCAGTTCTGGGCCCCTCACTACAAGAAAGACACTGAGGTGCTGGAGCATGTCCAGAGAAGGAAAAAAGCTTCCTAAGAAGCTGGTGAAGGGTCTGGAGAACAATTCTTATGAGGAGCAGCTGAAGGAGCTGGGGTTTTTCAGCCTGAAGAAAAGGACACTCAGGAGAGACCTTATTGCTCTCTACAACTGCCTGAAAGGAAGCTGTTGCAATGTAGGGGTCGGTATCTTCTCCCAAACAACGAGATAGGGTAAGAGGAAATGGCCTCAAGTTGCACCAAGGGAGGTTTAGATTGGATATTAGGAAAAAGTTCTTCACTGGAAGGATGGTCAGGCATTGATGATGATGAGTCCCCATCCCTGGAGGTGTTTAAAAGACCTGTAGATGTGGTGCTCGGGGACATGGTTTTCTGGTGGACTTGGCAGTGCTGGGTTTACAGCTGGACCTGATGATCTCAGGGGTCTTTTCCAACATAAATGATTCTATGATTCTGTGATTCCATGATTTTAAAACACAAATGTCTTCTGTGGGTTTTTACTTCCATTTAAATCTCTGATACCAGCCCTCTGTCAGAAACAGAACAGACTGTATCTTGTATTCAAGTTATTAAATCAAATCTGTTTTTCACATTTTGTAGAAGAGTGTGTGTTTATGCTTCCAGATAATTTTCCAATGAAATATCTCAAAACATATTCACATGTTAATCATGATTCTTCAGAACAGAGGAGAGAGAGATTTAAATAATGAAATAATTATCAATAGAGAAAAATATTTCATGATCCCAAACTGAAAATAAAACAAGTTTCTTCTTAAGTCTAGTGATTATATATACCTTCAAATGAGATTTCAATCCTGAAATAAGAAATTGTGTTGGACAACAAGGCACTTATTCAGACTTCATCATCACTGTGATCACCATCTAAGCTGATCATTTTATCTTTCACGCTTATTAATTTCAGCTATATTCTTATCTTCTTATGATGTGAGTGGTGTTGCAAGTCAATCTTATTTTCTTTTAATTGGCATTTAGACATCATGTAAATCAAAAGTGTCTTTTTCTGATTCAGACTTGCTGGTTTCATTTTGCATACACAACAGAGAAGCTTCAGTAAAACACACACACACACACACACATTTCCTCAGTCCCCTTCATCCTCTCTCTCTCTCTTCACACTGAAGAAAAAAAGGAGGGTCACTTTTCATGTCTCCTTGAATGAGTTAACTATGTTTTTTGCCTGTCTCACTTTGAGCATTTAACTGTCATAAGGGCAAAGCAAGGGCCTTTTCATACATTTTGAAATAATACATTGTCTCTTTGGAGATAGCACTGTCATTTGTTTTCATTTCACCAGCACGTCGCTCTTCAGATTGAAATATATATTAAAGGGAAAGTCCACTTTCTGAGAAATGCAATGAAACGGATGAGTTTTCTTCAACTGCATTTCATTTGAAACACAATCCTCTTACAACAAATAGTGTGATGGATTATAAAATGTATTTTGAAATTCAATACTCTTTTGTTGCTTATATTATTGTAATTCTAGAGGAGATACAGAAGACAAGTTGTCTCCTTGTCAAAATTTCAGCTTCATTTTACAAGCTTGTCTATATTTATGCAATTTTCTCAGAAACAGTAATCTGAAATAGTGTATATAAATACATAAAAACATGATTTTTCTTGTATCTATTCTTATGCTATATAGTATTGAAAACTTTCTTTCCTTGCAATAGCAGAATCAGAAGGAGAATCAAATATGCTTTTAGATTTGTAGAACTCAACAGTCAAGAATATAGATAGGTTTGAATATGACTTACTATTTACCAGTCCACTTGAAGGCAATTGCTAAAATATAATTCATTCTACAGACAATGGCTACATGCATGTTGATGTGCTTTGATGTCTTCACAAGTTCTCATTACCAAACTCCAGAGGCTAAAATAAAGAAAAATTGGAGTCATGGATATTTCAATGTTAAGCAATCCATAGACCATCCAAAGATTTTCATATTACACACTTAAAGAGGTGCAACAAACCCAGATTTTGATCCAGCAACAATGGAATGGTGACTCACATAATGCTTCAATGAAGCATGAGGCAAAACATATTTACAATGAGACTGTGAAAAATTGTCAGTTATATCTTTGGTGGTGGTGGTGGCTTTTATTGTTACTGTACTGGTTTGGTGGGTTTTGTTGTTTTGTTTGCTTTTTGTCTGCTTGTTTGTTTGTTTGTTTGTTTTTGAGGTGGGCAGTTATTTTTTAAGATTATGATCCAGAAATGTATGTTAACTTATCCAAAGCACATAGGCCTTGCATCTAGACAATATCAAGATCAGTAACTAAAATCTCAATTGTTTTTTCAGTTAAAAGAATCATTTGCAAATGAACTTAATCCATCTCTCTACTTATACTCTTTTGAGTTTGTAGCTTCTTTCCAGTTTTAGCTAATTGTATCTGTTTTCAAGAATACCCTCTTTTTTCTGTTCTTAGTAAATATTCTTCTCATTTAATTAATATTATATTAAGTTTTAACATTCATTAGAAACTACATAAATTGTTAATAGATTCATGTGAGACCTCTCTGAAATTTTATACCTCTTCTCTAATTACTATACATGTGGTATATTGAAAATGCATAGTAAGTGGAAATAATAATTTCCTCAATTTTATATATATGTGAGAGTGTATCATAGGCAAGAAAACCTGCAAAAGTATTCTATAGGAGAAAGGAGATTTAGACAAGTTTTGTGCCAAGGACAAAAAATTCTTTTGAAATTTACACAGATTCTCTATTCTGAGTCAATGCACACTTGGATTTCTTGGTCTTACTCTATTGATGACAAGTCATATTCTACATACTCAAAGTGAAAAAACTTCTCAAGACAGAAAAAAAAAATGTTATTATCGGAATCATGCAGAGTTTTTCTTCCTCAGGAGAATCCTTAGACAGCAGAATACATAATTTGGTGTAGTGAGAGAAAAGTTGGAATAAGTGACCCTTCATTTTCTGAGATTCAAAATTTCCAATATAGCTGATATTATTTATCATCACCATGGTTAAAAATATCAAAGAATTTATCACAGTCTTTTGAGTCAAATGTATTACTAATGCAATTCTAAAAAGTAGAGAATATTAAAAAAATTACTTTAGTTTTGTAAAAATACCATCGTTAAACATGAAAAAACCCCAATCCTCTATGGTATGTTGGAACCTGACATTTCTAACACACACAGCTTTTCCCTACATCTGTTTCTTTCACTTCAAATAAAGAGACTAAATTGTGTTTGAGGATGATAGTAGAAAGAAAAGGCTTTTACAAATAAGTCTGACAATCATTTTTAAACCATTCAAACACACTACATCTGTCAGAATCTAGAATTGCTCTAAAATATTGCAGTAACATTCACAATGGTGATGAATGGTCAAGTGAATACATTAGCTAAAATGAAAGGAGCAGCAAACATAACCTTAATATATAAAAAGGGCATGTGATTGGACTAAAAGTCAAAAGAGGGTGTGCAAAAATTGTTATGTCTTTTGACGTGTTTTGGGTGTAATATTTCTTGTCTATTCCTTCACTGAGATGTAAGTTTACTTGAAAGAGAAAGTATGTTTGTCCAGACTAGGACTTGCACAGTAAGAGCCAAGTAACCTTGGGATGCCAACTATATTGAACAATACAAGGATTTAATGACAATTTCTCTTTTTTTAGCTACTGTATTCTTTCGTGTGAAATATTTGCATGTGTATGAATATGCAAGCAGGCAACTGCACCTCTGCTTCTTTAGGCTTCTTATGACGTTTCAGAAAGTAATATACACCAGCTACTGCAAAGCAAGCCTCTCAAAAGTGTATCAGCTAGAATTCTGTGTATAGATTATTTTGCAATTTAGAAGGCAAATGGGGAGAAAGGATAATGGTTCTTTTTCTCTTTTTTTTTTTTTAATTAAAAAGTAAAATAGTACTTTGTCACTTTAAGCAATGAGCAATTAGAGGAAAAGGATGTATGCAAGCATAAGTACTTTTGTGAAAATGTAGCCCTTTATTTTTTCTCCCTAGCCAGAAATATTCTGTGGATTTAGATCAAATTATATGATGAAAACCACATTTTTAACAGGTCGCCTTTAACCAAAAAGAACAAAACAGAACAGGCAGAATGTTTAATCAAGCTTTAATTGCGTAAGCTCCACAAAATTGAAAAAAATCCAGGCAGAACTAAACAACTTGTTTTTCCTAAAGGCATCATGCTCAGACTTTACTGATGAAAATAATAGTTTTTCTTCCTTGAATGATTTTAATTGAGCAGTCCTAGAAATACATTTTTTGACAAGCACACTAAATATCTCAGAAAACACGTATGGATCCAGCATAGACTCAGCCTGTTTAGAAGCATACTAAGCTGGTGACTATCATTTTTCCAAAAGGAAAAAGGTAGGTGAATGGTTTCTCCTGTGTAAGTTATTTAAATGAGTTAGGTAGGCCCTTACTAATGGAGGCTGGAGTGTGGTATTATCCCTGCTCTTTACAGTTAACTATGAATATGCTTCTTCAATGTTAGGGGAGCACACAGTGAAGAGGTCTTATGCCTGTATCTGCTTGTTATCATCCTTATTATGGTGACCACTTCTCAGGGAACAGTGAGCTTTTCTGGTGAGAACTCCTAAAAAAAACTTTAATCAGCTCAATAATCAGCTGCTGAGAAATGTGTTACTTCAGCTAAAATTTGGACATGAGTCAGTTTTATGTGTAAAGCACATAAAAGAGTTATTAATTCTGAACCTTCTCTTTGTTTTGCTGGGAAATTCTACCTCCAAAGCAAAGATAAATTTGGCTTCTGCTAATGGAAAACTTAATTTCAGCAAAAACCAAAAAATAATTATAAAACTCGGAACATCAAAGATGTAGAAGACATTAATTTCTCTTCTCTAGCTCTATTAACCACCACAGGACTAGTTAAATAGATATGTTAACTGGATATGGCAAGAACAGACATGTAGTATGAGTACCGGCTATAGTGAGGAAATCTGGCATTTACTGCAGAATCACATGGCAAACAAATTTTGTGGACATAAAGGCAAAAGTCCTTTCTTGTAAATAGTATATAGGAAGTGTTTTCCTTCTGGAAATAAATAATCTAAGAAACTTTTCTACAAATTTCATGTATTTTTGAGGCACCTATCGCTGCAATCCAAAAACACAAACATTCTTGTTTTCTTTTTATTCCTTGTGATTCTCTTTCTCTGTGCCCTACATCTTTTCCTATTCTGACTGAAAGATAAATGCCAGTGCTGCACTTTCTTTCTTTTTGCTGACACTGCAAACCAGGACTCAACAAACACAGAAGCGGAAAAGATTTTTGTGTTGCTACCATCATAAAAGTACCAAAATGTGGTGATTCAATTTTTGAAGTACACTGTCCTGCAAGGCATATTTTATTTACTGTAAGTTTTACAAGGAATCTTGACCATATATTTGTATGATATTTTAATAAGTATCATCTGTCTCAGTGCAGCAGCTGCTCAGGAGATAATGATAATACTTTTCTAGCTACTGCATTTCCAATTCTAAGAAACTTACCCGAAGAAGATATCTAGATGTTATATATGAACTGAAGGAGTTGGTAAAAGATTACAGAAATCAGTCTTAAAATTACTTTCAATACATTTTTACATTATGTTTTACTTTCACCCATAGCACACAATGAATAATCAGAGTTAATGGTAACAAAAAAAAAAATATTTGTCATTCATCAATGATAATAAACCAATTTTGCACCAGGAACAGGGTACCTAAGCCATTCCTTCTTATGGTTGCTGGTTATGAAAGTTTCTGTCTTAAACTGCTACTTAGTAAAACCTACTGAAAAGGAATACATTCTATACTTGCACAAAATTTATTATTTGTGTCCTTTGCAGTTGGTCAAATTGAATACTATAATTTAAGTTTCCTGAATGAAACTCTCAAAAGATGTATTTTCATGCAAAGATTTTAAATTAATCTTTTGAATTTTTGACTGTAGAAAATACTTGGGATAGAAAGGAATATGAGGGAGTTCTTTAAAAACTTACAGTCAGACCCTACAGCTAGCATGAGAGTTTGTATACTAATGCCCGAACCTGGTATGTGTGCATGTGTGTGTATGTGAACATTTCAGGTGGGGGAAATGTCAGCTAAAGAATGAAAAAAGGTTAGTAAAAAGCTGCTATGATTGGCTGGATGACATTGACATTTACTGTAACAGAAAATTACGGAAATATTAGAGCTATTAGCTGTCAGTCATTTCTGTGAATAGTTCTAAAATAAGGTTGTAGAAGAAGTATCTGTGTAGCTTATTTTTTAAAGTGAGTTTCACAGAAGCCATGGAAGTGTTTAGAAAGTGCTGTCATAGAAAGTCTTTTATTTCTTTTGCCCTCCAAACAGTAAAGTGAGGCACTGAGGACCACAGCATTAGTCTAAACATCACTGTAGAGAAGTGAAAAAGAAAGGGGACTTGAGGGTCAGAAATATAGAGCAATTCAGTTTGGAACCATATAATTTAAAAAGGCAATTTTTTTCCCCAAAACCTGAAATTTTGAAAGGTCAAACTAATTTATACAACCTATTTTTCTTAAGAAATAAACAGTTTTACCATAATGCTAGGAAATGTTCCTTCTTTATTGCTTCCTTCCTTGAGAACACTCTGCCCTGGAGACAATTTCAGTAATTCACTGAAAGAGAAACTGGAAAAAACCAGGGAGAATGATGGAAATTCAAGCACCTGTGAAGTTTGAACGTGTGTGCTTGAAGCAAACTCCTTAAAGACCAGTTATTTAACCGATCCCATAAACCTTGCTCTACTGATTTCTTTTTCTCAAAGCGGTGACAACATACCCCAATGCTAACTTTTTACAGGTTAGGAAACTGTCTCTCACGTTTGGTTTATTTTATTTGTTTTAAATACATAACACAGTGATGTTAAAAGGGTTACCCATCATAACAAATATGTTCGTTGCAGGTAAAAAGAAAAGCAAGATGTCTGAAAACAGATCCTCATTTAAACCTTACTATTAACTTTTACTGAAAGATTGCTGTGTCATCCAAATGGTTACAGGAGAAGGAAAAAACAATTTCTAAAGAAGTATGACTGCAAATGCAGGACATTTAAACTGTGAAAAAAATTACACTATCCTTTTATACATTTTGCAATTCTTATGTACACATGCCTAAGCATACTTACTTAAAACCCTATATAAAACTATACGAGGTCTGTAGCATCTGGCCATGACTACAGTATGCTGGAAGGGGATGTGTTATGCATAGTCAGCATACTGGCTGTACAGATCTACGCACAGCAAAAATCTATCAGGCTCTTCACATCAACACTCGGTACACAAGCCTGTTTATTGCTGCAGGCACAGCTTGGGATGCCTCCTTTGTCTTTCCTGCTTTTCCTGCCAAAGAGTATGTGATGTTTGCTGTTCATATATATTTTTCTCCTTCCTCACCTTGCTGTCTTGTTACTATTAGAGGCTAGAAGCTAAGATGGCTGGTCCCCAAGCCACAGTAAACTTTTTATTTCTAAAGGTGTTTTGAAGCTGTTCTTTCAGTCAATGTCACTTCCATCCACAGTCCTTTCTGCCCATTAGCCATCACACATGGCATACGCCTTTGGCCATGATGAAACTTGTTTGCTTATTACACCATGGACCTCAGCTGAGGCATTTAGGTGGACAAGCTTCTTCATTCTGGGAGACTTTGCCTGATGCCTTATTTTGATGAAGTTTTGAACCAACAACTGTTATGTTCAGCTTCAGCTAGCTCTTACCTTTAAAATGCAAAAACTCTCATTGCATGTTCATTCTTTCCATGACAGTCACAATTTGATAGACTCCATCTATCCCCAACACTAAAATTTTGATCATAGTCTAGTTGTTCCTCAAGTACGGAAATCATGCTATAAGCCTAATCATCTTGTTCACCTTTTCTTCTGTCACATATTTTTTTGTTGAAGGATTTGAATTGCCTACAGCCATTGTCACAATCTGAAACAATCCAGCAGTTCTAATTTTAAATAATTATTCCCAGATTATATATGTGTATGTGTATGTGTATCTGTGTGTGTTTGTAAACACTCCTAACATTGTAGCAAAAGCCTTCCTTCAAAGCAAACAGCTCAGAGCCCTGTCAAACAAGTTGAGAGAACAGATTTTCAAATCCTTCAAATGAAACGTGTTTTCCTGGCCTACTTCATAGAATTTATTGCAAGAGAACATATCAATTTCAAGTGTGAAGTGCGTAAACAAAACAAAGCATGCAAAAAGGAAGGGAAAATTATTTAAGACTTACTAAATGTTTCATTAGCTGAAGATATTTGTGTCTTCAAACAGACTCAGATGGGGGGTGCTCTACTGGAGTGATCACAGAATGTATTAGGAGAAAGGTGACCTGTGGAGGCTGTCTAATCCAGCATTTGTGCTCCAAGTGTGGTTATATAAAACAGGTTGTCCAGAATATTGTGAAATCAGGTTTGCATATCTCCAAAAATAGACATTCTACAGCCTGTCTTAGCAAACTAATCATGCTCACAGGAGAGAGAGACAGACAGAAAGGTAAAGAAGCAGGAGAAATAAAGAAAAAAAAAGCAAGTTTTATGTTCAAACGTTCTTGTAATCCCTCTGTCCCCTCTGTTCACATAAAACACAATTCCCCTCTTCCCCTGGTCTGTTCTTCCTGAAGAAATGGTGAGCCATCCGCAGCAGCACTCCAACCATGTGAGCTGTCTCTCCACGTCTCTTTGAACTCAATTAAATTGCAACCCTTGGTCTGCACACAGGTCTCTACCTCCCTCCTTTTGTTCCCCATTGTGTGTGCGTTAGCACACAGGTACTTCAGAGAAAATCTCAGTCATATTAATTTCATGGAAAGGGTATGAGAGCTCTTTCAGTAATGCTGTCCTACAGACACTTCCTGATTTATGTGTGTAGAATTATGATGACCCCACTTCAGCACTGGAGAAATCACGTATGCCCAAATCTTCTTTACCTCAAGCAGAGTCTGTAAATGCAGAAGGTGAAAGAAAAAAAGAATTTGAAAAATCTCTATAATATACATAACCAAGACCTGAGTGAAAGGAGGAATGCTCCCACTGAAGCAAAACCAGAGAGTTACTCAGATATTTGAGAACTTGCTTTTAACTCATTTTACTGTGATGGTTTGCTTCAGACAACTAAGAAAACACTTTAGAGAATAAGTTACTCATACTAAATTATTCCATACTGCTTTTCCATCAGATCATACAGTTTAATTAGCTATGAATGAGCCCACTGATTCATAGGAAAATTCAGGTTAGGAGGGAGCTCAGGAAGTCACAGGAGCTGTCTTCAAACACAATGTTCCTGGAAGGTAGGAAAGGTACATATACTATAAATTTTGTCTCCATTCTCATTCTGAATTTCTTCTATTCTTCTAATGTTCCTACAAAAATTTTTTCTACCTAGGCTTGGTACAATCAAACAAGGGTATTTTATCCTGCAGTAGTAGACAGCAATGTCACATGAATACCTACCTGTAATTACTATCTACAAACACTGGGAATTACATCACCTGATTACACAAAGTTAAATTAAAGCTTAAATAAATTAAGGGAATAGTTACCTGCTACTAGACAGTCTTAATGACTGTAAAAAGATAAGATAAAATTGTTTCCATACAGGGTAAGTGTTAAAGATGTTAGGAAAGCCACTGAAACCAGCAGCCTTTGAGGCCCAGCGACTCCTTCCTGACGTCTGGAGCCCAGCCTGGCACACCCTGAGATGCAGAGGTCTCAGTCCCTGGCTGTTAGATAAGACTGATGTTTTCTCCTCTGCAAATTCATCCAGTTCCAAGGCTGAGTGTGTATCCCATAAGCACACAGCACACCAGTGCTTACAGCTACACAGACTGCTGCTGACAGGGCGCAGCATTCAGCAGCAACACGGGTAGTGATACCAGAGCTCATAAAGCATAAGTAAAAATGGCCAAGCCCTGCTCCTAAACTCCGGCTGATCAGGACTGACGTTCACAAGTGTAAACACACTTCCCCATAAGCTCACTCATACTTAGGTAAGCATTTGAACATCTGCATGGGCCCTCAACACATCTAATATTAACATCCAGATCCTGGGCCCACTTTACCCAGTATGAAGGTCTCCTCCTACTTGCTGGGTGGTCCAGTCTGAAATAGTGACTTGCACATATACACACACAGGATAAAGTTCCTGGGTTCATTTATACGTGTATGTGTCCCAGGTTAAGACAGTCAGAGTCATTAAGTTCTGCTAGTGCCCTCAGGGCTTTGATACCCGTCATCTGAAGCCCCACCAGGTCACTTATTCATAATGAATACATGAAATATCTGATAGATCAGCATCTAAATAATTTTTTTTTAATGAAGTGAGAGCATAATCTATCTTTACAAAATAAAAGTAACCATTATTCACTTAATTAACTATCCATGGTGGCAAAAATACTTATATTAGTACACTAAGCCAAGAAAAATCAGAAAATAATATTTTTATAATAATGCTTGATATGTTGTACCATAAATATCAAGTCCATAAATTTAAATAGTAGTGTGAAAACGCAATGTACAGAACTCCAAATCGTGTTAATTATGCAGTAGCTTTCTTACCAATATGTCTAGAATAATCACAAATCAAACCTTCTCAAAAATTTTATGAGCTAAGAAATTGTGGAATTAAAAGCATATGCTCTATACCATTTATTCACCTCCATCCTTTTGCACTCAGTTATATATCTGTCCTTTATGGAGAAGACTGGGAGGAGGAGATCTTTGCACTTGACTATCAAGAGTATAGAACATTTCTCAGGTGGAACACATAATAAATGAGTGTACTGTAGATGGTTATGACAATCTATAGCAATATTAATGCACTAATGACTATGGCAGATGACTATTAACAGCACTAAGTGAATGAAAAAAAGTAATGAAAATTGTTTCTGTTTATGTAGTTGCTGTAGTTCCTCTGTAGCCTCTCCAAGACATCTAACAACACCTTTGCTGGAAGCTGAATGTGGCTCCAATGGTCTGCTCATGTATATCTGCAAGTAAAGCATCCATTTTTAGTTCAATGTATGAGCGGCAAGATGTAAATCAGGCTGTTGGGGAGGTGCAGTTTTTCTGATAATCACTTGTTTTTAAGTGCTACTGACCAACAGTAGAAGATATTTTGCTATGCTGAATTTCAATTAGAGTTACACCCTAAAATTAACTTACTTGTAGACAAAAAAGTGACACAAGTGAAGCAAAGTTTAGGTAAAACCCCCAAACACAAACCTAAGCAGATAGCATTAAAAAATGAGGTTATCCAAACTATTCTTATTTCTAAGTATCATTATGTACTGATTTACTTAATTACCTGGGACATTGCTGCTTAAGTCCCATAAAGAGAATTTGTAGGGAAAATTATAAAAGCGTGATTAGTTACAAGACCATAAAACCATGAAATTTAAGATGTGAGAATATGTCTTTGGGTTTTTTCCCTATAATTTTATTGAAAACTGCTTTCATAAAAAGGAAGTTAAAGTCAACAATATTTTGTAGGGGAAAAAAAAGTAAATGAGAACACAAATTTTTTGTTGTTTGTCTTTTGGGGGAGAATTTTTGGTTTGGGGGTTTGTTTGTTTGTTTGTTTTGGGTTTTTTTGGTTTTTGAGTTTTTTATACATTCATAACAGCAAGACTACTGCTGAGAGATCAAAACTATGCTCCAGGAAGCAGATTTATTATTGGTTTTGCACCTATATAACACTATGAATAAACTAAATTACATGAAATTTTGAAAACTTTCTTTAATAGAAAAAGATTATGCAATTTTCAAAAGATGAATCCAAATCTTTCATATTACACATCAACCTAATACTTTCTTGGAGTGACCTGAATTCTTCAGAACACAGATGATTTCAAAATTGATCCATGGGTAAAAAAATTCTACCTTATTAAACCGATAATGGCATTTATCAGGCACAAAAGCAAAAAGATGCAGAAAATAAAATACTCAGATGGCAGTAATAAAACAGACATCATTCTGTCTATATCTCATGTCTGTTCTAATAAAGAATAAAAAACATGCTTCTCGAAAACTTCATCCAAATTCCCAAGACTTTGGGTGCTACTGCGATTTTATTTTTGATTTTTTTTTCTTAGAATTTGAATATATTTTAGCTTTCCACTGTTCTAGGATAAAAAAAATAATTTGCTTAAAGCAAAAAAAAATCTAGATTTCTGATTTGGGGGTAAAACCCCCATGAAAATAAATAAGTTGTGAAGAATTTTGCAAATATTTTTCTAAACATTTGTGGTAAACTTATAATTAAGTCTTCTTCAAAAGTTCCTCTTTTCAAAACAAAGTTAAAATGGAGCCAGAAGTTATAGCAGAAAGTATCTTACCATCAGTGCAAGACATTGAAATCAGAGGGGTTATTTTAGTTTTTATTACAGTTCATTCAGGTAAGTTCTGTAGAAAATTCTCATGTTTAAAGTTCTTTGCTCTCTCGTCAGAAAATCATCTGACACTAAGTAATTGGAATCTATAACATTGATTTGCTTTAATTCATTGCCCTTTGAGTGTCACCTTCTGAAAAGATGTGTCTAGTTTGGGTTTAAAAAGGCTTGATCACTGATTCAGGCTCATAGCACCAAATATTTTCCATATGCACATTTCATGTGTATTCGTTTCAGGTGCTTACACGATAAAAGGATTTCCAGTTCTGACATATATATCTTTCTTCATACAACTGGAAGGATCCAATCAAATTTTTCAATACAAATTTTGCATACAGAATAAAACCAAATTAAAATTTATTTGTAAATAAGATTCAAGATTATCCAATAATATCAGCAGATTATCTGTTTCAAATATCTCTGTGCATCAGTTATTACACACAGTGTAATACACAGGCTTTCCATATTGATTAACTTTATAATACGAATTTTAATTGACTAAATCGTGTTGCTTTATGCTTTCAGTCATGGTGCATTGTTTCTGCAGCACTGTCATGGGCAAGGTGGAACAAGGATTTGATGTCTTTGAGTTAAGAAAGTGCTTAAAACTAAAACACTCTTCCTCTTCATCTTTGGAGATTCAATTTATCAGAGGGAAACTTCAGTTTATGTAAGAAAATTTCAGATAATATAAAAAAATGCAGAGACAAATCTAAAATGAGATTAAGTGGCTTGAATATATTCTTAACTCTTGTAATAAAAAAGTGCTGTCAATTTTTTTTACTTAAAATTTATGGAAATTAATCCCACAAAATATATAGACTTAAGCTTCTCAATATTTAGTTACAAACTGGGAAAAGACACTCCCATGGGTCCTGAAGAAACTGGCTGTTTTGACCAATATGCTGAATACGTGATTCAGGTGTGCTGCTTTCGCCATCCGCAGCTGCACCATTTGTAGCAGTTATCACTGCATCTGGATGACTTTCAGGTGACTGAAAGAGGAGAACAAATTAATAAAAATTAAAGGAAAAAAGTTACTGCTACTCACAGACATCATAATGCTAATTGTTCAGCTGCTGCTAGTTACGGCAGAATTCTTCCCCTCAAAATACAACATCATCACTTCCTTCACTGCTGAGATTGTTTCCAAAGAAGGGTAAATTGATTGAGCAGTTTAGTTTTTCTCCACACCCAGTCAGCAAAAGAAATGATCAATAAATAATATTGAAACCCCTTGGCAGGTTATAGTGATTTTGAATATGGACATAATCAGATAGCATTTGCCTGTGGATAGTCCATGTACTTCAAAAACAAAGAGAATTTTTCAGTCACAGAAGCATTCTGTACATACATACAGAACATAGAGAACATGTATGTACATAGAAAGGTACATCTAGTAAATACAGGTATGTGCATATACAAAAAAAGACAGAGATTTTAAAAGTAGAAATTCCAGAAGAATATTCCAGGAGCAGTATTCGGTATATTTGCAAAATTGTTTACATGCTTGCTTAGTTAGTGTGAACATTAACAGTCAGTCAGATGGTACTACACTGACCAACCCCTAAGGCGTAACAGCACAAAAATACTCACACATATATGCATTCATTATCAGGAAAAAGAGCTGATTTTGCTAAGAAATAAAGGCATACCGTACTTTGTTCATTTTTTAAAAAGAGCCCCTTGAAAAGGGTGTTTTTCATGTTTAAGTTATTAATCTTAAAAATCTAGTCAAAGAAACAAAAACAGATGAAAAACCCACAACCTATTCAGGGGCTACTAGTGCAAACAATATGATATTAATTATATAAGTCCTCAAAAAAAAAAAAAGGCAAATTTGTAGCAAAATCCAATTTTTTTTTATAAAATCCAATTTTTTTTTTATATTGCATGTGCCATTTTCCCTTTCTAAGGCATTGATGCTAAAAAAGGTGAATAAATCATGTGTAGATGGTTTATATCTATAATAATGGTACCCTTACATATTAGTAACATATGGAGTGTGTTATTAGTGCAAGTTCTAGATTCTTAGGGTCAGATTCATATGTATTTAGCAAGTGTAAGGAACTAGTCTGTCGGGGTCTCCTGGACTCTGGGCTGCCCGGTGGCCCTGAGTAGGAGCCGACAATTTCGAGGCCGAGGACCCAAAATGTCTAATGGCTGAAGCGAGCTCACCGCGTGGCGAGGGCTGAGCTGAGCGCCAGGAAGGCAGGCAGAGGCGGAGGGAATAAAGGAGCTGAGAAGGGCTTCTTCCACAGGAAAGGGTTTATTGAAGAAACGCAGGGGAGAAGGCAGTGGAGATGTGGAGCAAAAAGAAGCAAAAAGAAGCGCAGGGAGCACGGGACCGCAACTTAAATACAGCAACAAATCTCAGGGCGTGGTTAACAACTGGCGAATCAGGGAATGATAAGCAAATGACAGGGGACAAATAGCAGAGTTTCGGGGGAGGGAGAACCAGGATACAACCAATGGGGAGCAGCAAACAAGAGAAGTTTCCAGAAGCTAATGTAATATGCAACAGGCAAAATGAATAAACATAAAACATAGACCCAATCAGATTGTGTGCTCAACTGAAGCTTCTAGAATGGGGCGGGGAGGAAGCCAAAGGGTGCCGCCTAGGGTTAACGCCTACCGGGCGTTCCCTTTTGACTGACAGGCCCCTTAGGGCTGTCCCTGTGGGGTGACTGATGTGCTCTCTGCAGCTCCCGGGCTGCTTCCAATGGATTCTTCATCCAGGCAGTCATTGTCTCTTGGTGGATAACGGACCCAAGAGATCAGCTCCGGGCCAGAGGGCACCTGAGCCACCGCCACACTAGTCAGCATCTGACAGGTTAGACTGAAGTACATCTGCTGAGGGCCTGAATCTGGAGGAGCTGCAGACAGAACTCTATAGCTGCGCTAATGTCACTGAAACATGTTTAACTTGTTAGAATAAAGATAACAGAAAGGAAAGGTACAGTCGGGAAATTTACTTTAAAATGGTGGAAACTTTTCGGTATTTAACATACTGCAGTAACAATTTACATTTATGAAAACTGCATTGTGCCATTTCTACTACATCACTATTTTTACTGTTCGGCTTTTGTGCACTTAAAGCTCCATGATTTATTATCTGCTGTTAGTTGCTCTTCAAAGTAATTCTCAATCCATTTCGTTTCCTTCATTAGCTCTCCCCTTGTTTCTCTCCTTCACCCTTAATCTCCCTTGCTAACCTTTCCTGTTTAATTTTCTTTTCCTCTTTAAACATTGTATCCAAAATGCATCCTCCACAGTTTTAAGAGCAAAATCCCCAGGCGTTCACCTTTCCATTCTTCAATAAAACTCCACTTGCAAAGCGTGTAACTATCTCAGCATGTTATTAGTCAGTGTTGAGCAAAAGAAATGCTGCAGTGCTAAATGGAGTCATTAAAATGCCTAGTGACAACAATAAGTGCTTGAGGAAGCTGGCATTTCCCATTTGCTAGTCTAATAGCTATATTAGGGCCATCTTTCTTTTGTGGAGAAGATAAAAAGAAAATATTCAGTATTTGACTGTTTTCATTCTCCAGCATTGCACTGCTTTTGCCCTGACTTTATTCTTCCTCTGCAGCTTCATTCCCATTTCTGGAAGACTGTTAAGTCTTGTTCTCATTCCTTTTAAATCAATACTAGTTTTAACATCAGCTTCAAATGAGCTGTGTGTATCAGGTTCTTGGAGAGGAAGGTGGTTCTCCACTAAATGCTTTTTGTCTCAATGAGTGTTAAGTGCACCAAGCCTATGTCCATTTGCCTGTTACAAATACCTCACGTGCATCTAAATGGGTTAGTCAGGGTACCAATAGAAGCCATCAGTCTTTTGGGGGAGTTTAAAATGTATGAAAACAACTCAGTGAACACATGGTCCTCAAGCTTGTTTCTTCCCAGTGATATAAAGTATAGAGGGATTCAAGGAAGTTTAGATTAAGATTCATTCTCAAGTCCTCAAACAAAATTCCCTGAAATTTATTTGTTAAGCAGAACCATCAATCAGGTAAATGAAGTAGGGAAGGTGTATGTAAAAGAAGGAGATGTAATAAAAAACAAAAAAAAAGTAGAAAGAATGTCGAGTATTTTTTAAACATAAGCCTCTCAGTTATGTACCAAAATCATCATGGAGCAAATGTTTGTGCAAGCCTAAGAATTAAAAAAAAAAAGAGGTCAAAATTCAGGTCATTGTATGTTCCAATAACTGTCTTCGCCCTCGTGTCTGCATCTCTCACTGGACACTCATTTAAAATTCCTGTCACACCATTTAGTCCAATTTGAACTGTACTAACTGACAGAATAAATTATGCAATATAACCTTAAGCAAGGAATTGTTGAGTTGCTATGTCCTGTTATTAAGCATCTGTTATTAGAAGTCATGCTATACGTTGAGCTAGAATCTCCAGACTGAACAAAGAGAAGGGGCTGATAATAGTTCCATCTGTCATGAAATTAGGGAGAAATTTGCCACATTAGAGGAAATGCCTCAATAGCATAAATATATTCATTTGTCTCTGAAACCTTAGAGAGAAAATAGGACTGTAGATGCAATTCGAATTCCTGTGAGAAATGATGAACATCAAAATTAAATTGTTGATCTTGTGCTTATTGGATTCTAACCTCAGATAGTATGTACTGCACCATTTTAATGCTTAAATGTCATCTCTTTTGGCTTGTGTTCTGCAGCATGTAACTAATGGAAGGTTTGGGTTTTTTTAATTTTTTTTTTTTTTTTTGCATATTGACTGCTGTTTCTATTGAGTTATGCAGATTTTCTTTGGTAGTTTTACTAAAATTATAATTTCTTTTCTTAGGGAAATGAAATGCAGAGTACTGACATATTTAACCTTTGTAGGTTTTTAGTACATCGATGGTTAAGTGCTGAATTTGGTTTAATTGTCATATAACTGCCAACTACTCCCTCTCAATGGCCTCTTCTATCCATAGATCAAAAACTCTAAAGCTCACAAGAGAAAGCATAAGGTGTCTGTCACTCAAGAAAGAAATCACACAGTTTTCCAGCACTTTTTTTCAGTAATGTGAGTTTTTTGGTACACAGGAATTTTAATTCTTTTTTTTTTAGCCTAGGATAGTCATGTATCTTGTCTCTTGTCATGTATCTATAGACACTTGAGCTGAAATTTCTCTGCCCTAACTTTAGACACCTATAGTTAGACGGGCATAATCCAGAGTTACGCAGCTTAGTCCTCTTTTGTCAGTCAGATGAATTGTCCCCCTTGAAGGTTCCTATTCATATGCATAGACTCTGAAAAGATAAATTCTACCACCGCAGTCAGTGATCAGTCCTGAGCATGATCCACATAAAGTAGCTATTGATAAATATATTTTCCTTTAAGAATATCTCCTGTCTATGGAGGTCACCTCATCCCTTTATGTTGCATACAGAAAGAGCAAGAGTAACATCTTCAAAAATGAGGTAAAGCTGATTCCTTTAGAGTAAGGACTTTTAATTGCACATATAATTAGCAAAAAAGAATATAAAGGATTATTTTTTTTTGTTTGGATTGACTGGGCTTTTTTCCATCTTCATTTGGTCTTTTATTCGCCTGTTTTCCTACTCAATAGCTGAAATTGCAGACAATTAAGTGAGATGTACTCTTGGAAGCTTTTTAAACCTACCTTACTCGAAAGTATTTAAAAAAAATAATCCAGTACTGAAATTTCTAGTTGTATTTTTTACTTATTCCATTTGTTCTTAGGAAAATAATACTAAAAATTTGACAAAATAGAAATATTTCTGGTTTGCCTGTTTCTGCCAAAACTATGATCATATAGTTATCATACACTGTCATTCTCTGAGCTGATGCAAATGTGTTGAAAGAGCTCTGAAGGATAGACTTAGCCTGAAGCTAAAGGAATCAATTGTTATTTTCAAAAGTCCCAAACTGCCTTACTTTATTATGAACACTGAACCTAACATTTTCAAAAGCTATCTCCCTGTTTTGCAGAATATTTAATACATGTAAAGCAGTTTCAAACGTGGATCCTTAATGCATGTACAAAAGCCAATAGAAGGGAAAGAAACCTCAAACCACAAAACTCAACAAACATCTCTCACTACTACTTTCAGTTAAAATAAATTAATACACCAAGACATGCATATAGTAAAAGAAAAGATCCAGGAGAAAATGAGTAAAGCATCAGCGAAATTTTTAAAGTGGTTTTGCAAATCACAGAATCATAGATTGGCTGAGGTTGGAAGCAACCTCTGGAGGTCATATGGTTCAACAACTCCTTCACTGAAGGGGGACGACCCATCATTTGTTACTCAGGACTGTGTCCAGCTAGTTTGTGTGTATCTGCAAGGATGGAGACTCCTTAACTTCTCTGGGCATCCTGTTCTGGTCAGCCATGTGTATGGTGACAGGGTGTTCCCTGAAGCTCAGACAGAACCTCCCGTGCCAACTACCCCCAGAACCTGTTACTGGGCTCCACTGCAAAAAGCCTGTCTCCACCACTTTGCACCCTTCCCTCAGGTATTTATATACATTGATAATTTCCCCCCTGAGCCTTGTTTACACTGAACAGTCCTGTCTTTCTCAGCTTTTCCTCCCCAGGGATAATCTGTTCCTTTAACCATCCTTGTAGCCCTTTGATGAACTCCCTGCAGTGTGTTCACGTCTCTCTCGTACTGATGCGTTCTGAACTGGACACAATACTCCAGGTGTGGGTTCATCAGTTTTTGAGTAAAGAAGAAGGATCACCTCCTGTTCTGACACAGCTTGTTGAGCATGAGATTCTGCAGAACACCTCTCTTCATTAGCTCCTCTACCACCTAGAAAGAGAAGTCATGAATACACTCTAAGAACCTCCTGTACTGCTTATGTCCTGCTGTCTTGCTTCTCCAGAAGATACCGGGATAGTGGAAGTGCCCATTGAGGACCAAGGCCTGTGAATATGAGGCTGCTCCTATCTGTCCTCACCCACTTGCTCTTCCTGGTTTATTGGCCTATAGCAGACACCCACTGTAATGTCACCTTTGCTTTTCTTCTTTTCACTTCTAACAAATAATCTTTTAGTTGGCTCCTCATCCATCCCCAGGCAGAGCTCCATGCACTCCGGATGTTCTCTCACAGAAAGGATAACTCTGGCTCCTCATCCTAATAACCTGTCCTTCCTAAAGAGCCTTCAACCCTTAATTGCAGCACTCAGTCATGGGAACCATCCCACCAAGTCTCCATGATCCCAACTAGATCACAGCCCAGTGACTACACACAGATCTCTAACTCATCATGTTTATTCCTCATGCTCTGTACACTAGTGTGAGTTGACCTAATTTGCAAGAGAGCAGCTGATTCAGTATTATTATTTTTTTTATTATTGTTATTAACATATTTAATAAGAATTGCTTGGCACTTGTGTATGACAAACAAATTAAAGTTGATATTGCCTCTTAGGAAAATAAATACTATGTCTCCAAATCTGTGTTGGGATCTAACCAATGAATCCCCATGATTTAGTAAGGATGATTTAAGGAAAATAAAAACACTGCCACTGGATTGAGCTAGTGTGAATTAAATGCATTCAGAGCTTTGAAGAAAATATGTATCATTGGAATTCTATGCCTGAGTTTAACTGTCTCACAGTTAAACTATCCATATCATATATATCACTATCCATAGTGCAGGGATATTCCAGATAGTGACCAATTTTATTTAATATGTACATATATCTGGAAAACACAAAAGCTAAAATTTTGACATATTTTTATTTTTTAGGTATGATAATGCAGCTTAGCTTTGTTCCCTTTATTATTAGTTAAGGAAATATTCCATTTTGCTTTTAACAGGGCAGTGTAACCTTCCCAGAAGCAAATTCCAAATGAACGCTTTTCAACTACATTATCTGATACTCCTATTGGCCAATTTACTCCAAATGGGAATTTTGCATAACAGTGTTTCTGTCTCCTCTTATCCTAAATTAACTGCATGACAGTGCAACATGCATTGGACTGGAAGTGAATTCTCTTCTGCAATCCTTCAGCAGGATGCACTTACCTTTACATATGTCCTTTCAATTATGTCGAGATAATAATTTCGCTAATTCCAGGGTTATTTAACAAATGTTCAAATATCTGACTTTTCACAGTAACAGAATTTAGTAACAAACAGGAAGTGACAAATTTCATAAACATCCATTTTTTTTGGTGGGGATTTTTAATGCTCCATTTAATATTAGAAACTTTGGAGTGCATTTATTACGAATATAGAGTTCACATTAATCAATATAGAATTTAATTTGCTCAAATTTATGATCTAGCTCTAGATTAATTGCAGGCATTCCCGATAAAAAAAAAAAAAACCCTAGAATTTTAATACACTTATGCCAAATCAAGATATGCTAAAGATTGTATCTACAGATTAAAAGTAATAAAGCCCTAAGTGTAGGAATCTAGATCTAGTTTAGAAATTTTTTGCTAAATTTTAACTATTTCTCCCAACAGTTTCATAATAATAAATGTATTTTTATCTTGGCCTAAGTCATACCTTAAGTTTTAGATTGGTCATCACTGCATAACAAAGTAGATTAAACTGCAACATCTCACTATGTAGTTGACAAACTTTCCACCAAGGTGATGCTTGGACCACTATTCAGCCCCTTCAAAATAATCATCTGTATTTCTGCTACGATGTTTCCCAGTGAAAGTAAAATATCTTCCAGCAGAAGAGACAATAGGAAAAGCACACCATGGTGGGTAAACTCTCTCACATATAATGCACGGTAAAAAATACCCACATGTGTTTGTCCTAGTTTCACTATTAACTTTAAGTTTACATTAAAGACTTGAGTTAGAAAGAAGTGGGATGACATTCAGTTCTCAGTCAGTGTCAAAGTTAACCTATTATCCTAGCACTTCATTACAGTGAATTTTTAATTTTCATTTAAATTCATGAGATAAAAATAATAGCCCAAATTCTATCCCTTATGTTTGGTTTAATTAAGAAAGCAAATTAAAAACCAGTACAAATATTGTTTTATATATACTTTTTTTTTTTTTTTGATGCTGCTTCTTCTATTATTTTCCATAGCTTCTTGCATAAAAGTCATTTGTATAGAAGATCTGCAGTGTTTTAAGAAGAGGCTACTGGTTTGCTAAAATATTTCTTTGAAATAGCAAACTACTAAAAAATGGACTAATGTAACTGCAATTCTAGATGAAGGAATATATTTTTTTGACTTCTTTTTGACTAGCAGACATCTTTTCTCCAGAACAAGGGTAAGACTGGTGCTAAAAGAAAAAATAAATTTTTTTTTTGTTAATATTCATGATCAAACGCTTTTTCATTTTCTTCTCATTTCTGCCTTTATTAGTAATACTGAGAAGTTTCAAAGACAGTTCATTTTCCCTGTCCATATTACTGCTATTACAAAAAAAAACCCCAACTATTTGGGGATAACCCATAACTTCTATTTGCACTAGCTAAACTGGTCAAAAATAATAGGCTGTGGCCAACTTCTTTCCAAAGAGATCATAAAATAATCACATATATAATTTATAGCATATTTTTAATAATCACTCAATACAAAGACTGAACTTAAACCTTCGAGAATAATTTTTTATTTCAACATTGACATGTTAACTACAAAAACTTTAAACACCTGCTTTATAGTTGCTTTTGCAGATTCATTTAAAAATTAAATGGCATCTTTTTACCTTACACTTTGCGCATTTGTTATAAAATCTTTTCTACTAACACTTCAGTTAAATGCAGATCCTTTGATAGATCAGATATAAGGATGAGTTTTGAAGTCAAAAACCTCAACAAGGTCTCTCAGAACCAACAGAAATAGTCTTTTTTTAACTCTTGGGGCATTATTTAATGTTATCATCTTACCATGGCTACATATCTTGATATCCCACTTACAAATCCCATCTGAAGAAACTTTATCTTTGCTCAAATATTCAACACAACAGTAGAAGGAAGCCCACCTTATTTAGAGCACTACCAAAATTTCAGATGCTTAGCTTTGTATTAGTCAGAAAGAGAAACTTACTCTGCTTAAAACCATACTGTTTCTGTGAGGTTTTGTGTGGATTTTTTTAAATATAGGTAATAAGTTTTGAAAACCAACAGAATAAGTACTAATGCATCTAAATTAGTACCTTCTCCTTTTATTGATTCTAGAAAAGCATTTAGATCATTTCAAAGAATTGATCCAGCCACTCAAGATTATGCCTGTCTCCCTTTCTTTCACTAAGCTAAACACCAAAGTTTAATGGTGGGTAGAGTGTAGACCCTTAGCATACAGGGCAAATTTATCCAGGAAATCAGGATTTCTAGGAACATATCAATAATATTGTCACCTATATTTGTCTAACTTCTTATTCTCAAAAGTTCTTCCTCCATGAGTTATAATTCAGTTCAGAAAGATTCAAAGTTCTTTTTGGGTTCTTTTACAAGCAATGATACCTTTAGAATTGCTTTTGGGTTGTGTATTTTTCCTTTAAAAAAGAGTGGCTGTGACAAAAAAAAAAAACCAAAAAAACCAACCTCTAGAGAAACTGCATCTTCTTTGTTGAACAAATAGGTATGCCCCAGGAGAGAAGCTCCAAAGCCTGTAGGGTGAAAACTACACAAAGCACAATGATAGGAAGTGTGAAAAGGGCTCAGTAACACCAGGGATTTGGTGTACTCGCAGAGCAGAGACGCTGACAAAGAATAACAGGAAAAAGACAGTCCAGCTGTCATGGGGATGGAAGAAGAAGGTAATGAAGCACCAGAGTTTTCTCTTACCAGAGTTTTCCACAACCTAAAAACTGCAGAATATGCTGAAGCCTTCAAGTATGACCCACCTGGTGAGGATGCAATAGGCAACAAAAATTAAAAATTATTCAGTTACATTTTTTTATGATCTAATCTTCTCAAGCTTTCTCTGTTTAAAAATGTCTTGGAATTTTTAATACATATGTTCAACAAAACTGCCTTCCTATTTTTAGTGGGCTGGGATTGGTTTTAGGTTTATTTTAAATATTTTTCCTTTGGATTTGCGGGGGGGAGTGTTGTTTGTGTGCTTTTTAGGGGTTTTTTTTGAGAAATGTAATATAAAAGACCTAGTCAGATCCACACAAAAATGGCTTATTCAGGGTCTTTTTACTTTTTGGTTTATAGATTGGTGGAAAGTGAACATGGAAGGAATTCAGGATCGAGACATACTCTGTCCCCTACACAAAGATATGACCAGCCATATCCAACCATCTGCAAAAAATGCTTGTCTAAATTACTGTTAGAAAGTATAATGAATACAGATCTCATAACTTTCCTGAAATGGTAAGTTCTCAACTCTCCTGGTCACTAAAATATCTTTTGGATAAATCTCTTTCAGTGAATTCTACTCCTATCACTTCTCAGTCCATTTGCAGAAGGTGAAAGAGGTAGCTCTTTCCTTTTATTTTTATCAATCTTTTTTTGTTTGCTTGTACTTTTGAAGGTATTTTTTGCTGATCATCAGCCTTCCCATTGTCCAAAAGTCTCTTAAACTTTGATGTGTTTAAGCAAGTCATGCTTGATAGATTCTTATGATCATTGCTGTTATTCTGTTTGAAAGTTTTTCAGTTGTTCCACGTCAGAAATGAACATACTATTCTAGCAAGAATTTATAAATTATATTCATCTGTTTTCACACATATGCACACACTTATATGTGTACATGTACACGTAAAGATACATGACTTCTGCTCACTTAAACTATTTGTCCCTAGAATTTGTCGGCAGTTTGGAGTTTTTCAGGATTTGGTTTTGGTTGTGGTTTTTTTTCAGTTTACATTAAGGTGGTGCTGTTAATTGATCTAATTATTTCAGAGGTTGGACTTTTAAACAAACAATAGATTAATAAACTAATTATAAAATTGAGAGAATGAACACTGTTCAATACACAAAACCAGCTGTTCTGCACCAGTAAGATAAACACTACCTGAGGTGCATTAGTGCAATACCTAATTTCAAGTAAGGAAGTTGCAGTGTTTTCTCTATCACAGAATTACAGAACTATTGGGGTTGGGAGGGACTTCTGGAGATCATCTGGTTCACCCCACTTTCAAGGCAGGGTCACGTAATGCAGGTTACACTCTGGGAGCTCCTTGTCTATTTTGAACTGTGGAGACCACAACTGAAGACAATACTCTAGATGTGGCCTCACCAGGGCGTCTGTAAGTTGCAATTGAGAGGTTGATCTCATCCGGGCTGCACATTGGGGAACTGTTCACCATGTCTCTCGCTGCTGGCCATGTGGTCCTTGCCAGCACTGCACGGCCGGCCCCGGCCGCGCAGTCCTCGCCAGCACCCGAGGGCCCTGGCCACGTGGTCCCGGCCTTGCGACAGCCCCCTGCTGGGATGGGCCCCAGTGGCCGCCTCACCACCTCTCTGGAGAAGAAAGAGAACTTCCTGCCGTTTTTCCTTTCTTAAATATGTCATCACAGAGGTGTTACCAACTTGTCTAGTTGGGCTAGTAACCTGCCCATTGTCAGAGCCCTCAGCAATTGGCTCTGTGCCGGACATAGAAGTTTCGAGCAGCTTTTCTCCTGCCCCCAAACCAGGCTTTGTTAAATCACCACATGGATCATGGACACCTATTCATTCACCAATACAGTACTCCCTGGAACTTCAGAGCAGAGGTGGTCTCCAGTAGATCAGCCCCCATCCTGTACTGCTACTTGGGGTTATTCCTCCCCAGATGCAGGACCCTACACTTACCTTTATTGAACTTCAATAGGCTTCTCTTCTCCCAGTTATCCAGCCTATCAAGGTCCCACTGAATGGCAGCACAGCTTTCAGGTGTGTCAGCCACTTCCCCCAGTTTCATATCATCAGCAAACTTGCTTAGGTACATTCTATCTCTTCATCCAGGTTGTTGACAAACAAATTGAATAAGGTTGGACCTAGTATTGATCCCTGGGGAACGCCACTGACTACAGGCCTCCAACTGGATTCTACTCCACTGATCACAACCGTCTGATCTCTTCCATTCATATGATGATCTGATGATGAAGTTATCATTCTCATCTGACAATCAGCATCATAGGATAATCTTTATAACAACAAAAGCAGTAATCTCAGCAAGTCCACTTCGCTTTCGGACTTCTATTCCAGTTCTAGAAGTAATTTATGGCTTCTATTAGAACATATTTCTATGCACACATTAGAATATAAGTACACAGTTTACAAAGGAATGTAACTCCAAGAGCTGATGACATAATGCTGAAGTAAAGTTTACAGTACTAAAATAAAAAAGAAACAAACTGTTTTCTCAAACTAAAATTTTTCAATGGAATTTTAATTTCTCCAATTCTTTACAATCTATTTAAAGACCTAATAAAGAAAGTTAAACAAATGAGTCATGGAGTCCAATACTAAACTCAATACTGGTTTATGTTGATCAATATTACAATTTATTTAATGTAATTCAACTTCTTTTGTGATTTTTGTCTACTACACAATGTTCCTTTAAGTTGACTTGCTATTCATTTAATTATTGCAGGGAGATAGACATTCAAATTAAATTAAATCCAAATACTTTGACACATGGGAGACATTTAGCAGCTGCTAATGTGAAACACTAAATTGAACTGAATCTAAACAAGAGTTTTAGAAACACTCCTCAAATGAAATTGCTTTCCTTAATGCTTCTGCTGTTTATTTTACTTTTCCTTACCCAGAAGAATTTTTCAAGAGAAAAACTTTCAAGGTAGCTAGGACTGCAAAGCTGTGACAGTGGGCACAATCTGCCCACATCAGCAGAATCTCTCAATATGATTTTTTTTCCCCCATCTTTATTAGCCATACTGCTATTCCTCTTTAGGACTTGTTTCCATACAAATACCATAATGCCAAAAAATTTTCATCATAAGTAACTATACAAAACATAAATCTAAAATTTATATTCAAACTGATAGAAACAGTTATGTCCTTTCTACAAGACAAATCATCAAACAAGTCTGTTTATTCAGCAAGTTAATAACATGCAGATCTGTCTTTTTGCATTTACTATTTATAATAACTGATATTTATAGCATCTCTGCATCATAGTTTTTGTCTATTAAGAATTATCATAGCATTATTTTAAGTTTGAAAAATCAATGGTTTTGTTTTCTGAACCCATACATCAGGTTCAACAGAAAATGTGACACATTTGTCTTTTAATAAAAATACTTGGCTTGCATTATTACAAAGAGCAGCAAGATACCAGGACCTAGCTGAGTAATGATAACTCAGTAATTAAAAATCACAAAGAAAAAAATAATTTAAATCATTTTAAGAAAATATTTTCATTTTGTTGGGGGAGTATACTAACTTTGAATGCTTGAGATTTACTATCACGTCTGTATGCAAGAGGGAATACATTTCTACAACAAACATTTCTGTGGGCATGTGGATCCCTTTAATAATTGTGCTTCACCCACTTAATAGGTGAACAAGATTAAGAGGAAGCATACATTTAGCAAATTTTTTAAGATGACATATATTATAAAAGAATAGGAAGTAAAAGGGGGGAATAAATAAAAGTGATAATTCAGATCAAATAATGCCTTGGAACAGTTTTGAATTATTTAAAGTAAAAATATTAAGCTGCAGACTACTTATGAGATAGAAAGCTGAAGTACCATACTACTTATTAGTGTTACTTTTACTGCAGCAAAGGAGATACACAGTCTTCTTTGGCTGCTGTATGCCTTGTCAATAGGGCTTTGACTGGTGCAAAGCCTTAAGGGACTTCGTAGGGTCTCAGAGCAAACCAGCAGTCAGAACTGGAGCACAATTCTGATATCCTTACTTTCCTTTCTGACTCTGGGCCATAATTTCAAAACTAGTCCAGCTGCGTATTACCTATACATTTCACCTTGCATGTTTATTGTAAAAGTTTGTCTTGAACATTCACCACAAATAAAGTGTCAAAGGTGTGATAACTGAATTACTCTATCACTCCAGAAAACCACTGAAAAGGCAGAATTGAGCTATGTCATAAGTCCTCAGTCATCAAGACCAACTCTTAAATGTCTGCTTGTAAGAAGTGTGTGTTTCCATGAACTGGTGATTTTATATACCTATGAGGGTACTTTTTTTCCCCTTTAATTTAAATATGTGTTGCCAAAAGCCTGTCAAGACAAATATAAAGAGTACCCTGCAGCGCTTTCTAAAATTTTATTGCTGCAATTAAGAAATCATAAAGCTTGGTGTTGACTATGTTCATGCAAAAGCAAGCAGGAAATCATGAATTTCTACATTACCTGCAAAGGCCAGACCAGTGTAAAAGGTTTGATCATTCTTTTTCTCAATAATTTTTTCTTTAACAAAAACACTTAAGAAGTGTAAAATTTATCTTCTCATTTTAAAAAGAAGAAAAAAAATTCCCACAACAACCTAAGCCAGACTAAACTTTGTGGTATGTGAAAGCAAAGCCTAAGCATAGCATTTTCAATTCCAATAGCAATATTCATAAAAGTTTTGTACAGCCTACCTCAAGGCTAATTATAGCAGACTGTAAGATAATTCTCCTACTAGTTTTTGCCTCTCCTTTATATAAGCATAATGGAAAGCATTTCAGCATTCTTTCAGTCAAAAAAATGTGAGTATCAGAGTAAGGAGATACATAGAAAATGTTGACAGAATGATTAAATGTCCTAACCTAACAGGCAGCAAAGGTAGAACACAGGACCCATTAGGATTGCGTTCCCTCTCTTCACCTACCCTTTGATTCCAACTCTTTTGATTAAGGTGTCCTTGTCACAGAGGTCAGTTTAATTCTATCACATCCAAATATTCTAGGTAAAGTATGTTGCACATGTGCAGACTGCAGGCTCATTTGTTACATTATTGTTTGCTGTCACTTTTGAAGGTAGGTGTCCGTTTGAAGAATGTGCAGTGGTTGGAGGGTCAGGGGATTTGCATAAAGCTTGGAAAAAAACCTCTTCTAGCGCAAAGTGTGGGATGATACTACTGTCTGTATGCACAGAAAGTACACAGCATCCAGCTCATGGAAATTGATGGTATTGTACATATAACTAGCTCTTTTTTTCATCCCCAAATAATAATAGCTTAGCAACACTTTCAGTGAATTCAACATTTACTAATTCAACATTTGATTTACTGTTGCCTGGTTTTTCTCTGTCATGGTGTAATCATGATCTGCTGAATTTTCCTATTACATTTGTGGATCACTGATGACTCTATTTTGAAGGTATTTAGGCGTCTTTCAGTTAGTTTAGTAATCATAACGTTCAGAAATGTAAAAATATTGTGAAATCTAATTAATTGGTTTAATCACATATAAATGCTTACATAATTATACCAAAGACATATATGTGTTCACAAGAAGATAGAAGGGAGTGATTGTATACTAAAATAAAAATCAGGTTTTTGTGGTTTTTTTTTTTTTTAATTTGACCTGGAGAGATATGTTTGCCTTTGTTTCTTGAGTTGTTTGTTTTGTGTGTTTTGATTGTTTGGCACAAAGGATGATTACATTGGAAAATTTCTTGTGACATGAATATTCATATACTTCAAAACTTTCACAACTTACTGAGCTTCTATGACTAGAACATAAAGATCTTCCGTGACTTTTGTGGTTTTGTAATAATGTGCAAACTCATGACCTGCTTTCTGCAGCTGAAATGTACTGAAATGTACGTAAATAAATATATACTCTGCCTATATGTCCAAGTAAATACAATGCTAACTGCATACAGAGTAACTTTTTCATTCATACTAGATGTGTAAAAAAAAAAAAATCAACGAGGGGTAAATACATCTATGACTTAAACTCATCTGGAGGTGGACGCAGTATTCCAGTATTCTGTTCTCAGGTCTGTTCAGAAAAATCTTCAGCTCTCCTTGCTGCTCAAGGATGTTGGAGCAGGTCAGTACACCTGCTATTTACATGAGCTGTATAGTCATCTGAAATTTGAATATCTGAAAGATAGCTGCTTAAGACCCATGACTTATGTTGGCTACTTCCATCTTAAAGGGAAGGACTCTGAGGTTGTTTATCTGAAAAAGTCTACACATAAGGGTGTTTTCTTATTCTTATCCCCAGCTGAAGTACAGAGGGGTCACATCGTGCAATCAATTTGTTCGGTTTGCTGAGGTCAGTCACTGCCCAAAGTTTCTGGCTCTCATTTTCTCATTCTAAATGATTTATATAGCACATCTGCCTGCCTTACAGTCTTTATAATGAAACTCCTCTTTTCGGATTTAAAACATGAAGAGTTGGGTTTTGTTCAGGGAACTATGAGTAGTGGAAGGACTGCACTAGGACTGCATGCTAGTAGATTCTCCAGAGTCTTTCCTTTCCACATAAATGTTGAAATATTAGACAGTCTATCATGTCTGAGCTATTAGATCTGTTTAAGGACATACATAGTTGCTATTCCTCTTGGCATGTTTCACACGTCAGGCTAGCTAAGTAGAATACCCTTCACAAGGCCAAAAGAGTAAAGAATGCATTTCATTTGTAGGAAAAATGAAACTGTATTTTGTGCAGTTTTATATCACAGACTATGTTCTACAAATTGTTAAGCAGTAGTTTCAGAGAACTGCAAATTATTTCTTTCCCTGTTCCAATAGTCATACGCAGTACATTAGGACAGTTTTAACCAATAGAAAGCTAAATTCTGAATTGGGTAGTTCTGCTGCAGTTAATGGCTGCTTCTTTAAAAGTACTATGAAGGTGTTTTAGATTACAATGGCTCATTTTGATCCAAAGGATAAATTATTTCACAGCTACAAAATAAATGTTTCTATTACACAAAGAGAAAATGCATCAAAAGGAAGTTTTGTTGACCCAGTCTTGACTAAGAGTGAACCTTAGTAAACTCAATTACTTTCAAGTAGAATATTAATAATATGCTATGTTGAATGTAGATGTAAAGTTAAAATGTTGTTTATCAATAAACCCCCAAAGATTTATCTGTGAAAGTATATTCTAGACAGCATATGCAAAATACTGAATTCATAATTCTGTACAGATAAAGGTAATTCAGAGCACTGTCAGAAATTCATGTATGTTTTCACGTAGTGCAACCGGGGCTGTCCAGAATGGAGGAAGAAGGCACTGACAGCTGAATCCCCGTGAGTTGCTTCTAGAATAAAAAAAAATATATTCAGTGTCAACTTATGAACATTTCTAGTTTTACGTTACTCCAGTGCAGTTATTTATGATGCAGAAAATCACTGCAATTCCATTGTCTGATGTGAGTTCGGGGATTGCCCCATAAGGCACCATTTAGACAAACCATGCAGACCTACAAAGTATTTCTAAATTTGCTTGCCTGGTAGAGCAATGCCCTAACTTTTGGTTTAAAATCAGGAGCTGAAATCTTTTCTCCCAACATTTCTTAACCAACCAGAGAGGACTGTCTGCCTGTGCATTTGGTGATAGCCCTACTGGTTGCCAGTCTAATACTTTATAGATGCAGTATTTGCATTTACATTTCAGGAGTTCTATCCAACACAGCAAATTTCTGTCACATTAAAGTGATACATAATTTTCTACATAAAACAGCCCTGATTAAAAATTAAGTCCTTTTCAATTACAGCCATAGATTGTAGCAGTAAAATGTAACATGAAGGAAAATGCAATTAAAACTGTAGTGAACATTTATGTAAATCAAAAGTCAGTAGTGAAGCAAATATAATGAGCTAGTCAAACTGTGACTAAATCAGATTTGTGAAAGTTTTGTAGACATATATTTTCACAGAAAAGAGTGTTGATTCACTTAATTCCCTTTTCTTGGACCAAATACTGAGATCACTTCTGAATTTTTGTGGTCAACCTGAGTTACATGAACATATATCTTATTTTTGATATTTCAGTACCTGAGAATTACAGCCTGATGGTCTTTATACCTCCATGACCCTAGCAGTACAGTTACTCAACCATCAAATCAACTATCTCTAGCCTGGGACAAAGACAATCTATATTTAAAATCAAAGGAATTTACCACAAAACCACTCTTGAGATGTTAACACTTGCCTTAATTTGTACTTCTAACATATTGTGATGCATAGGAAAATGTCAGAGTTGTCACAGGAAATCTAGTCTTTGAACAAATCCAAGAGTTTTTGCAGCTTCCAACACTAAAGATAATTTTTATAGCTATCTCCTGTAATGTTATCCCTACATCTGCATATGGATCAGGCTTTCATATACAGACACTGTATTCATACACAGTATTTTTTCATCCTTTTTACAAATTCTGAGTATCCTGTATTGCATCCTGAATAGACTTCTGCTGCATTCTTTTTTTTTTTTTTTGTGCCAGTCAAGCCAATCTAAAAATATAATATTTCTCTTTTAATATTAAAAAACTGAATGAATGATGTGCTACTACAGACTCAGTGCTACAAATGTTCCAAAGAAAGGCAAAATCAGTGGTAATGGAGCAGTACATGCTAAATGTGTTGTTCATGATAAGAGTTAATGTTGTAAAAGGAATACTCATTTTAAATTATTTTAAAACTCGAAGATTTTGACAGGCTAGATTCGGTACAATTAACAATCTCCCTTCCAAACTAGATATCACAAATATCAGATCAGAACTTTGTGTAGAAACTGTTATCAGATTTGAGGTACTACTTTAAAATACCTGATCAAAATTTCGATAACATCTTATTTGACATCTGTGAACCGTTTTTCTGTAATAACATCTCAGATATCTGTCTCTCTTTGATGTTATGCAATACACAAAGATAACTAAAACATTGGTGATAAACTGAAACACTGGAAATTGGAAGAAGGCTTCTAATTACCAGAATCTGGTTCTAGGAGAGGACTACAGCTGGAGTCATTGACTAAATAAACAAGAATTTAAACCATAAATTACCATAAAAGAATTCAGCAATTCAAAAAATAAGTGCTTATCCTTTAATCATATCTTTCATTTCTGTAGTTTCTAAGATTCATATAAGTTTTTTCCAAAATAAATCCATGAAGAATTCAAGTTAACATATCTGCAAAGGAAATTAGGAAAGAAATATGAATTTTCACTGTATTTCTTTCCTTAAGTGTTGTGTAAGAAGGGAGAATGGTCTCTCTTATGTCTGTTTTCATAATACGCATCTTCCTTTGGTAGCGACAAACATTCATGATGGTATTCACCCACCAGAAATAGATACTGACTCTTCAACTAGTCATCCTAAATTCCATTTAGAGTAAATGGAAAAGATTAAGCATGTTCTAGAGAGTAATTTATTTTATTCTAAATCAGACATACAACAGGTCAGATTAATCACACCCAAAAAGTGCTTATTTCTCCACATTAACTATCATATGAATGCAGGATGGCTAGTTCAGATGTAGATAATTACAGTATTGGTGTCTATATCTAGACGAGAGTAGTCACCAGATTGCTTACTTTGGATTCTTATTATTATCTATTTAGCAAGTTAAATGCTTAGAAGTTTCTACTACCACCAAAAATCAACATCTCCGAAATTATTAAAGTTTATAAAATACAAAATTATGCAAACTGAAGAAAGTCATTTCACCAGCCTCCCAGCCCTGAGCCATAATTCTGTATTGGAACACAGATTGTAAAATATAAAACTGTAATCATGACTTTTAGAAATACAGGAGCCTAGTTTTGGGAAAACTTTCCTATGGAGTTGAAGAGGAGGCTATTAGAAATATCAGAATCAATACATGTGTTTCAATTAACACAAGTACCAACCAAAAGGTACTCTATAAAAACATAAAAATTAATAAGAATTTAAACAAGCATTTAGCATTATTTTAAATGCAGTAGTTTTCAACAAGATATTCAGCCATATAAGGCTGTTTGATGGAGGGGGTTCAGTAATTCGAGAACATATTACAGTTGTAACAATTACATCAGTAAATGAATCATCAACAAGATACAAAATCCAGCAGGTGGAAGGCAAACTAACCCTCAGAGGACCAAATCACCAATTTTTTTTTTCTTCATTATATTTACAGTTAAACATAGTGACAGAAAGTCAGATTGTTTGTCTTGATTTTGGAATGCAATACTTAACAAAGAATCAAGATGCATCCTTGAATCTATCTACCATATGCCAGTCACTCTGAGAAATTAACACAGACTGGAATCTGTCTCCTGGTCTTGAGGTTTTTTCAGTATTCTTAATTTCACACTTCATAAATTATACTGATACCTTCACAAACTCTGTTTCTTCAGTAGTCCAGAATATAATAATCAAATTCTATCAGAATAATAATAGATAATAAGGAAAGAATATACCTCTGTGCACTGTGCTTACATGATGAACATACTGGGGTACTCTGGTACCATATCCCCCTGCAGTGATTATTTTTAATTTCTGGCTCCTTCAAACTGGAATCAGATTGACTATTCCATAACCTCTCAACTGACAGTAGAGAGTAATCCATTAAATAAATATTTTGGATTTACATTTTCTTTAAGCAATTTCTTAGGATAAAAGGACTTTAACTTGGCTTCTTTGACTATATGTCTTCAGGGCATTGATGTCAGTACCTTGCTATTATCTATCATCTTCAATCTTGTTCAGCTAGCAGTCAGCATAGCCATTTACTTATCATGCAAACAAAGTTAAGGTTATGTTTAAAATAATAGCTTCTAGCTGTTTCCAGCTTCAATCATTAAAAAATACAACATTCTGGTCAATTGAGAGAGTAGCTGCCAGTTTTGTTCAAAAATATAATTTAGCAAGCATAGTAAATAAGAAATTAAGCTGTAATGTAATAAAAGGCTTTTAGATTGACTTCCACAGTTCTGTTGCTTGGCTGCTGTGTATAAAAGATAAAAATAATGTATGCAAATTTGATTAAGTTGAAATTAAAGATGTCTAGTAGAGAAAGGCTAAAGAAGCCAATTTTATTTTATTGTTTGTAAGTGGATAAATATTTCCCCAGTAGCCATGAAAACAGCAGAAACTGTGTTACTGAGCTCATTTGAGCTATTCACTTCTCATCCTCCCTCAGAAATTACTGGTGAAAAGTTGTTAAATCCCAAAAATACATCAATCTGCTGACAGTCCAAGGTGAATTTTAATATTTACTTGGAAAGTAGCACAAAGCACACAGTTTATGAATAGATATTATTTTTAACAGAATTTTGTCAGAAATAGCTCTTTACAAGATCATCATTTCTTGTTCTGCTCATATTTTCTACCTTTTCACTTACATACATGATTAAGCTGTTGACAATTGCTGATATTACTGCAATTACACAGCTTTTAACTTTGATTTCATGCCTTCACACTTTCCATGTCACTCCCTTATCTCCCTTTAAAAACGTACGATGCTACAACATAGTTTTTTCCTTACCTTCCTTAATATTTTTCCATAATACTAAGTGAAAGGTGGTTTAAAAAACTTACACATTTATTCACAGCTACTCAGATGAAAGGCTCTGTAGTGACAGTAAAGTGCCCTCTGCTTATTAGACAATTTGTTATTTCTTCAGTAAGGTGTATGCGCCAGTTCCATCCACTTTTAAATTTAAAGATATGAAGACAAAGCCAATCTTTTTGTTTAAATATGCATAAAACCAAACAAAATAAGCTTCTGTCTTTGATGCAAATGCAAACTTAAAATACTGTCTGGAAACTCCCAAATGTTTCTTTGAGGATTTTATTGTTCACAGCAGTATTACTGCTTCCATTTTTCAAAGGAAAGATGAGACTAAGTGAGATAAAGGAATGAAACCCCAGGAGTAGCTACTTGGCTGAGAAGTACTATTAAAGCCCTCTAAGAAGTTGGTTTGTAAGTTCAATGAGGACTGTGGAGTATTATCCTCTGTGTGCTGCTTAGTGTTGTAAAGGAAATATGTGACAGACTTGGGAAAGTACCTACACCTCTACATATTCAGGTTGTTTAATTCTAAAGTAACCAAAGTAACTTCATCAGTCATCACAGGTTCTATAGTTTTAATACAAAAACAGCACATGTAATTAACTATCTACATCATATCAGTAAGAGTTAATGTCCACATTAGTATTAAGTATGCCTAATATATATATATATATATATATATATAAAGAAGAGTAATCTTGATAGATTCTGGTCATAGCAACTCTTTGTTTTGTTTTGTTTTACTTCTCCCTCATTATTGCAGGAGAAACTTTCTCTAGTTCCTAAACATTTTCATCGGTCTTCTAAAATATTGATATTGGATTCAGTTAGATGCAAACCATTCTGCTTGGTGATTATTATTGTTGTTGTTGCTGTTATTACGTTTATGTGATTATTTCAATAATTTGTGAGTAGATGATTGTGACATTGGTATTTCAATAGAGAATTCTTTGTTGGTGCAGCTGGACAAGTTCTGGAAGGCTTTAAGGTGTCTATATTTACAGGGCTTCCAGCATGACTTCATGATCCAATGCCAAGCACAATGTCATCTTTGTTCCCTGCCAGTGACATAACTGATGGTTGCCACCTGGGCTTGCTTTCAGCAACTGATCCTCTCAAATAATAGAATCTTAGAATTTTTGGATTTTGGATTCAGTTAGATGCAAACCATTCTGCTTGGTGATTATTATTGTTGTTGTTGCTGTTATTACGTTTATGTGATTATTTCAATAATTTGTGAGTAGATGATTGTGACATTGGTATTTCAATAGAGAATTCTTTGTTGGTGCAGCTGGACAAGTTCTGGAAGGCTTTAAGGTGTCTATATTTACAGGGCTTCCAGCATGACTTCATGATCCAATGCCAAGCACAATGTCATCTTTGTTCCCTGCCAGTGACATAACTGATGGTTGCCACCTGGGCTTGCTTTCAGCAACTGATCCTCTCAAATAATAGAATCTTAGAATTTTTGGATTTGAAAGGACCTTAAAATCATCTATTTCCAACCCTCTGCCATGAGCAGGAAAACCTTTCACTGCCGTAAACAAGTCCAGGGCTGGGGCATATATCACTTGATATGTTCCCTTAAAACTTAAACTTCTGGACTTCTACTTTCAGAGGACTGTATCTAGTACACTTTAAATCAAATCAAACTTTAAAATCTGCTGTAGTAAACATTATCCAACTTCTCAAAAATGGCTGTGTCAACACTGTCAAGTAGCATGTTTTCAGACCACTCCAAGATACATTTTTTGATTGCCTACATTGTATGAATTCTGGTTCAGTTTGAAGTTTTTATGGGATGCACCATCTCATTGACTTCATAACAAAGCCTAGATTCTATTCTATTCAGGTGACACGTCACATCTAAACAGGCCACTGGTTGAAGTTCCTTGTGAATATTCCTATTCCACAAAAGTAATATATATTCACAGTTTCTTGTGGTAATGATGCAGAAGTAATGTGGGCTACAGCACAGACTTCATATAATTTATAAAGCCAAAAAGTAAACAAAAAAAAATGCAAAAGCACCCACATAAATAAAGAATGGCAACTACAACTTAACAATAAAAAAGGCATGACACCAAGCCTAAAGGAGATTTAGATCAAGTACTGTGCAATAGGAACACAGAATAGACTTTTCTATTTGATTGTGGAAGTACCAATTATTGTCTGGAGTTCATGTATCCAGCAGTATCAGTGTAATCAGTACCTAGTATGAGGACTTAATGCAGTTGCATCTCTCAAAACAGTGCCAAAGAAGGAAATTTCCATAAAATAAGCCACCACAACAGAACTTGTGGTAAATGCAGATGACGACAATGAGAAGATGTTAATTCCAGGCCTGATGAAGCAGATCTCAGTAACACATACGGACAAAAAAAAGCCAACCTTCAAGGCAAACTGAGGGAAAGGAAGCAAATGCTCATAACGTGCCACATCAAGTTACGGGAATAGCATCTATATCTTGTGGATACCCAGGACTTGGACTGTGCAAAAGTGTTATCCCCAGAAGATCAACTATGGGACCCAACACCAAGACCAGGGTGAAGAAGGACCAGAGTGATGCCACAGAAATCCACGTGTTGGTGATATCTTTTGATTAATCCACTCTCACTTTCTTTCTCTTCCTTTTCCTCTCTCTCTCTTCCCATATCTTTTTATCTCTTCATATCACATTTACTGTTAAATAAAATACTATTAACTTTGGCATATGGTCTCAGTTGCACCTTAATTCAGGCAGAGGCGTCTCTTATAATTGGATCATAATACCTAGTGACCCATATTTGACTCTGTGAGATATGTCATGTGATGAGAAGATTAATTTCAGCTTTAAAAATATTCTGTTATACATAAGGAGAAATTTCCAAGGTTTGAAATCTTCTAATATTCTTAATAACTGAATTTGCTGAACTATGACAATTCATGATTTGGGGCAAATTTTGCTTCCTTGTCAAGCAATACATATCATCCATTGTGTAACTAAAGCTTGTAGAGGTTGAGCTCACATAATTTATCCCATGTACTGTTGAAAATATGAGACTTTATCCGCAACTAAGTGCAAACAGGTAAGCAAGGGAAATGTTCCAATGTGAGAAATTAAGTTAAAATAAGCCACCAATCACCTATGGCATTTGTCCAAGAATCCCAGTGAAATCAAAGGACAAATGAGCAGTGCTGGTAGGAAAACTATGCAATTAAAATTGTATTCTGCTCCCACTAAATTTAATGAGTCTTCAACTAGTGACAAAGGAATCAGGATTAGACCTTTCATCATTAAATAGCTATTAAACCAGAGAGCGCGAGAGCTGACAACATTGTACTTCTTTTTAAAGAGGTGCTAAAGATGATCCAAGAAATTACTGCCTGACATGCTTTATCCTGGTGTTAGGAAAAAATCTTCTCACACAAAACAAAACAAAAAGATCCATTAACGGAGGAGTCATAAACCACCTAGACAAACCTAATACATTAGGGAGAAACTAGTAATGACTTTTGAAAGGTGACTTATGCCTCCTAGAATTCTTTAAGGACTCTTGCAAAATAGAGGGTGGAGAAACATATGTACTTAGTTTGATGTAGTTCTCCATAACAGAGCTTGATTCTTTGTAAAGTGCAATTATATGACCATAATTCTACTCTATTGGAAAGGCCTGTTACAAGTGAACATTTGAGGTAAAATAAAGAATAGCCAGGACTTGAGAATCTTTAAACATATTACATAAAGTCTTCATGACTACTGCTATGTAAATCCTACTCTGGCATTGCTAAACACCAGGCTTTGAAAGGATGAAAGCGTAGGTAAATGAGCATATTCAATCTAATCATGCTAAGATTTAATAATAGGCACTTTCCTATGCATTTAGAAAAATCAGGATGTCAAACCTCTGCGTATCAGTTTTATTACTTTCATGAATAGCTAAGGCAAAAATAGGACATTGATAAACAATAGTTATGTTGCTTCAGAGAATTACTGTGATGGAAACGTAAGTGCATGTAGATTAAAAATAAGGAACCTAAGGCTCCTACAAAGAGTTTGAGAGTCTGTAAGTTTGTTAGGTATCTATTCATGGATACCATTACAACCACCTGGATCATAAGTTTATTAAAGCTGAATCTTAATATTCAACTTAGAAGCGATTTCTGTTCTTTATTTTAAACAAGGCAAATCACGTCAGCCATGGTCAAGAAAAAGTGGTATGTAAAAGTGGACAAAGTTCTTTCCAACTGTTCTTCAAACTCTCTCTTGTTTTTGCTATGGATGTTGAGAGACAGTCAAGATGGCAGTGTTAGGAGATTGTCATTCCATGACCAGGAAAGAAACAAATTTCTTTTTACTAGCATTGTGCCATCTGTCTGCAATCTTAGGTGCTTTTTGACTTAGATAACATAGTCTTTGAGACAAAGACTTATCCCCTGTTTTTAAAGAATTAAAACCCATGAAGACCTTGACTTAAGGGATTAAGGATTTAAGTTAGTGGTGTCATGATGCAAATGATAATCATATTATAACTTTTAATGTAAGATTGACTTTTCATTATTTTTCCCTTTCCATAAATTTTACCAGCATAGATTAAAAAACAGGAAATTATACTCTTCTAGTTAAAAACCTCTCCATCTGGCCCTGAGAACATTTCACTTTGTTTTTCCATAAAGCTTTTTGCCAATATATTTTAGTTTTTGTGGGAGATTTATCTTAAGTGTGGGAAAAGGTGAGATCATGGACTAACCCAATTTTTTTTTTAAATATTTTGCAAATTCAATTAATGGAAATATCATTCAATCTTTTACATCCATGAACACAACAACAATTGTGCCTCTTCGAATTTGAACTTGCTTAATTATTCAGATGCATTTACAGTTTAATGCAGCCACACCCTGAAAGCTATGTTTGTAAACTTGTCTCTTAGGATCAAATTCTGCCACTGGATTTTTTTTTTCCCCAGAGGTAGCATTATTTTTTATTGATTTAGGAAAAAAAATTACAAATGTCTTGCATAAAACTTTGTTTCTCTCTTTGACTTCTTATTCAACCATTCATTACATTGAATCCTATTTATTTAATTATTGAATACAACCCTACATAAAAGTTTTAATTTTTCAAAATATTATACACAACACTTGAAAATAAATGAGAAAATTTTGATTAGACATTTAACATTGCATGGCTGTGGTACTTTGCTAACTAAAGTATGCTATATTTAGGGTACATTAGAAGTGTAGATTGCCACATATATTGCATCTTTAAGAATAAAAAATATAGACTACAAATGGTCAATTTCAAAGTAATTACAGTAATATTCACCATATATAAATTCCACTGGAGTGAATGATTTCTGATTTGTATGCATTCATGTGTTGTAGATATATTTAATAATTCTACCGATGCACACAATTTGCCAGCACCATATAATGTTTGGAATGCTAAACTCAAGAGATTATTCAGAAGTTTTTCTTCTAAAGATGTGATAATTTAAAATTTGACATTTTTCTTTATCCCCTTAGTCTTTCCTTCTCTTTAGCTAAGTAAAATAATGCACATATCCATTTAATTGCTGAGGCTTTTCCTTTACATTGTCCCATCCATTACTGCCTAGGCTGTATTAGATATAAGGTTGTGCTTAATTTAGGCAACTGTTGAATATGATTTTCAGATGCTACACTGACAAATGCTTGGTGACCTTCTGTAAATTTAATCAATGTCATTTATTCAGTAATTGTTTGCTTGATCTATGCTTCAAACTTTGCCATTCCTTCTTCACAAAGCAACTAGGTGTATTATGATACACATTAAGAGGGAAGTAAGCCCTGAGAACAAAACAGGACCTGGCTTTTGAAGATATTCTCAGATTGGAAGTACTAGTCATAGAAGACATTTCCTTCCTTAATTCAAAGTATGCCAGAATTACTGACTTTTAAAGCATACTGCATGCAGCAGATTAAAAATTATTATGCCTTTCAAAAATCATCATACGTATATATGCAAACATCTGCTAAATTTCTTCCATCTGCTAAATATATAATTCTATCAGAAAAGAAACTGGAGATTTTTTTTGCAAATATCCTGCTGAGTATTCTTATAGTTCTCTTATCCATGAGCTGCTTTGAACTTAACAGTAAATATTCTCTATAGAAATAACCTGTAGAAATGGGGACAAGAGTGGTCGCCATTAGAAAGTAAGGAGGAAAACTCAATTTCGATTGCTGAATCCCCTGAGTATACACCGTATATTTAGGACCTTAGTGTACACAAAGACCGAATTTCCCTCAGATAAAACCATTATGAGTTCAGTGCTCCTCTATGATGTTCCACTGCAGCTGGGGTCTTCACAGCTTCAAGGTCTTAACAAGTTGGGGTTTTTTCCCCGCAGTGCTGTTATGGCAGAGATCGAAAAATAGATCTCACTGGAAACTATTTTTGTCTCAATCTCTGCAGAATTCCACTCTGCAACAGTCCCATTTTGAAGACTGGTTACACAGCAGTAATCTTCAGTTCCCTTAAATTTCACAACCAAACAGAAAATTTGATATAGGGACCTCATCATCACATGTGGCATCTTTATTAAGTAGAGAGATCCTTTGTAATGTCCTGTCACTCTTTACCAATCACAGAGCAAGACAAGGATGACCATGGTGTCTTAGCTGGCACTCTTTGGATCTGTGAATCAGAGAAGAATGGTTTCTTTCTCCTGCTACCCATATTTTATCACTCCAGAAAAATTCTATTAATCACAAGACATGTAAAGAACAATTGCTGTAATACTTACTGGATCTCAAAATAAACAACAAATTTAGTCTGGAAGGGACATTTAGATGTTATCTAATGCCACCTTCTGCTCAAAATGTTACCATATTCACTACTAGAGCAAGTTGCTCTTGGCCTTCCAGAGCAGAAAGGGCTTGGGTGGGGAATTAGGAGGCTTAACAGCTCTAGTTACCTCACTGTGTAGCCAGCAATAGCAAGTTCTCAAGAATGAAGAGGAAAAAAAAAAGGATCATAATTACATTTTTTTTAATGAGAACATATCTGAAGGAAAAGCGCAGAAATATCTTTTCCAAAACTGTCTGGGAAACATGCTCAAATGTTCAGATATTGTACAAATGATCTCCCCTTAGAGCAAAAAGAAATAATTTTTTAGAGAGTTAAAGCCTGTGACATAGAGCCTGGATCGTGATCTCCTCTATGAATTTACATATTACATGTAATACACTCTGTCACAATAGAGTGGTGCATCAGGATTCAGCCATAGTAGCTAATTACCTACAACAAATCATGATAACTAGGCATGACTACACGATGCAGGTGTCATGTGTTTACCATGCTGATAAGATGGGAAACTGCTAGGTAAGCAGGAAGCAAGCCTAATGGAGCTAAATTTCTTCACTTAAAAGGCATCCATAACTTTTTGCAAAATACTGGTTTCAATTATTTTCCTTATTTTGAAAAATCTGCGATATTGATTTTTTTTTTATTCTGAAAGGCTAGATTCCTGTTTTTTTTCTTTTGAAACCTAGTTTCTCTGCCTTAGGAAGGTTAAGTTTCTCAAGACAAGTTATACTATAATTAGAGGACATCAGATTGTAAATGAGGTACCACTTGTGGGATTTGAAAGTCTATAGCTTTCAGAAAAAACTCCCAGTGAAATATAATTATTCCAATTTCTTAACACATCACACTGAGTCAAGCTTGAGGGTTCATTTTGTAGCCAAATGGTACATTTTTCTTATTAATGAGAAAAGCATTTTAACCTGTTGAAAAAAGGTATCTCTGGAAATCTCTGAACTTTTATTTGAAAGTACTAGAAAGACATCTCTCTTTGTGTAACTTCTCCAGTGTTACTGTCTGTTCTTGTTTATTTTGTTCTATTTTGAAAAAGAAAACTTATTATCTCTGCATGTTTTTATTCTAGAAACAGCAAAAGTAGACACAGATACAGCAGCAAGATTTAAAAGCAGCAAATTAGTATGTTTAATCTCTCTATAAATAAAAATCCTCTGGTTTGACAGGGAAAAAAGCTGCCAATGAAGTCAAATAAGAAAAAAAAATTCAGAAATTACACTGGTGGCAATTCATTTGAAGATTAAAGATGCTTTTTAAATTTTCCTGAACTTTTTAATGTTTTAAAAGATGGGATTAAAATTTTATTTTCTTTATTCAAGCTAACCTCAGTCCCTCAATATTTAAAATTAAAAGATTGATGATATATTTCTAGACTCCTGTACAAGATATATTTTTCTAAGGAATCAAAAAAGTTTCTTTAATCTTTAGGTTATAGACAGTGTAAGTTTTCAACTTTGAAAATTTTCATCTGAAGATGCAGAGATAAGAGGTAGAAATGTGTAAGTTTTGGACATTTGTTAAACAAAATGAAAGGAAAGTTGGCAAAGTGAAGTATTAAAAAATCAGTTTTCTATGCTATGAGGGGCCACTTGGATCTGTCAGGTACATCCCATTAGAATGTAAGATATCAGATAATATTAAGTTTGTAAGTGCTGTTTGAAGAATAATTGATTATTAGCCACAGGAACTTGAAAGAAAGCACACAGGCATCATCAGAAACTCCACTTTGAGAAAAAAGGTCTCCTTTAGGAACTGGAAGACTGCTACAAGGTGTCCCCTGAGCCGTCTTTTCTCCAGGCTGAACAACCCCAACTCCCTTGGCCTGTCTTCATAGAAGAGGTGCTCCAGCCCTCTGATCATCTTTGTGGCCTCCTCGGGACTTGCTTCACCATGTCCCTGTCTTTCTCATGCAGAGGCCTCCAGAGCTGGATGCAATACTTCAGGTAGGGTCTCATAAGGGCAGAGTAGAGGGGTAGAATGATCTCCCTTTACCTTCTTGTCTCAGTTCTTTTGGCACTGCCCAGGATATGGATGCATGTCAACAGGTCCCATCAACTTGTGCACCTTTAGGTTCCTTAGATAGTCTCAAATCTGATGTTCTTCTACAGGTTCTGCATTTTCCTAGGCCCTGACTTTGCAACTTGGGTTTTGTGGCTGGAGCACGTGCTGGAGAAGACTGAGGAAAAGAGTCCTTGAATATCTCAGCCTCTTCCATGTCCCAAGTAGCCAGGTTTCCCATTTCTTTCTGGAGATGTCCCACATTTCCCCTAGTCTTTCTTTTATCACTGGTGTACCTACAGAAGATTTTCTTGTGGTCCTTGACCACCCTGGCAAGATTTATTTCAGCCAGTGCTATGGCTTTCCTAACCTGACTCCTGGATGTGCAGAAAATTATGTTGTATTCTTCTCAGGCTACCTGCCCTTGCTTCCATCCTCTGCAGGCTTCCTTTTTGTGTTTGAATTTTTCCAGTAGCACCTTGTTTCTCCATGCATTTTCTCACCTCTCGTCATTTTTGCATGATTTACACTTTGTTGGGATGCATCACTCCTGAGCTTGGAGGAGGTGATCTTTGAATATTAACCGGCTTTCTTGGGCCCCTATTTGCTCCAGGGCTTTATCCCTGAGGAGGACAAAGTCTGCCCTCCTGACATCCAGAGTAGTGAGCTTGCTCTGCACTCCCCTTGCTGGCCTAAGAATCCTGAAGATATGTGTCTACAATCTGTCAATAATTTACTGATTTTTTTGTCTTTCCATGATCATTCATTTGTTAGTATTAAACATCCTTATTGTAGTGTTTGTTTTTCATAGTTGTGTAGAACTGAGGGTTCTACAACAACACAAAAAAAGAATTTTGTCATAAAAGGTTTGGAACTTCAAATATATTAAGCTGCATCAAGTAATTGATTTAGTTGTTCCTAATCTAAGTAACAGCCACAATAAAGTTAGAGCCATTAAAAAGCAACATTTAATTTGACTCTTTCCCATCGGATAAAGACTAAATACTCCATATGCCAAATTTCAATGCATAATATTTTGAAAATCAGATTTTGCAGTATCTGAAATAGGAGTTTTAATTAAACGAATTGTCAGACTATGATATTCAGTACAGATTAACAGCTTGTTTTCCATTTGTACTCTTTGCGTGAGAGCAAATTGTCTTAGCTATTTAATTTTCAACACCACATCACTTTCTCAAAACGTCTAAGGATGCATCCATTACTGCCCTCTACCTTTACTGTATTTGCATATTCTTTGCTTTGCTTTCCTGAAGGAGATATCTGTGTAAGTTTTGGATGAAACTGAAGGCATTTACTGATAGTCTTGCCACAGTAGATGAAAATTTGCAATTCCAAAAGTACTCTGCATAATTTTTGTTTACATGAATCATAAAAAGGGAGAACTACACACTGGCAAATTGAAAGACAACAATTAAGTTGAAAGAAAATATGCATTTTATACTTGTAAATCATAGAAGTCACATAATGAGATCAATCATGCAATTTATATACATATCTCAGAGATTTAAGCCATGCACTTTCAAAACAGCTCTGATGTTCCCCTTTGCAAATGGAATTCAATATTCTGCCGTAGGCCTAGGCTGAGAATCATTGCCTAGAGGAACGGATTTAAAGGTCTGTTTTTTAACTTTAATTGTACCAAAGCAAGCTGTCCGGTATCTTTCTAGGCTCTGACTGGTGTGACAGTCAGAGCTGGTGCTAATCTTATTGTTAATGTCAAAGACCAAGCGTGACGGCAGCAGACAAGATAGGCTCCAGTGAATGACAGAGTAATCAGACTGGAATAAAAGTAGTTCATCCATAAAGAATCAGGCTGTGGGAAATCAGTATCAGCATGTCCACATGTTTACTTCTTTTTTCATTCTGATGGCAGTTAGATTGTTTAACAGCATATTTCTTTGTCAAAGATTATTTGAAATTCATGTTATTCTAAGACTGTAAACCTAAAGGGATACAAATCATTAAGTCTGCCTGTATTATCAGTGCTGAACATTTTAAGATATAGTGAACATTCTTATGTGAAAATAATTCCTGATATAATTTTAAAATTAGTTATAATGAATGACCCCAGTCCTGCAAAATGCCTTTTCAGTCTTCATGCCCTGTCATAATAGCTCATCATGTATCTTTAATAGTCAAATTCTTTAAAAAAAGAGAAAAAAAAAGAAAAAAATTTAACAATCATTTCCACAGTAGCAGAATTATGACACACTAGCCAATTTACAACCTTAGTGAATTCATAATTAAATGGAGCAATAACAGATATTGACCTGTAGCTCTGAACACAAGCGCAGTGGAAAGGGTTTGCACTTAATTGTGCAGTTAAACTTCAAACACTTTTTGTTGGATAAACTTAAAATTTCTAGCTTCTGTCCCTAGCTCTTGAATAGATTCTTAAAGATTTCAAATATAAATAATTTACACTGGTGATTTGCAAGACACGTCAAGCTTAAAGGCAATCTGGATATTTAACTTTTTGAAGGGAGAGGATGACACAAAGCTATTTGCTTATGGATGATGCATCAAGTTAGCTGGTGGTAATCAGAACAATGAAAGCGAATCTGAGTATTCTGTTCAATTCACATGTTTATATGTAGCCCTGTGGTGGTTGCTTTTGCTTTTTTGTTTTTTTTTAATAACAGATAAACTATGTCTCATCATATGTGACATATTACAAGAAAATAAACAAATAAACTATATAAGAGCTTATTCCTCTTTGGGAGAACAAAAAGCCAAATGTACTCGTTCTAATGAATGTTAAAATATTTTGTTTAACATACAACTAGTTCAAAACTTTGAATGGTTGGGGTTTTCATGTTTTGTAATATGATGAAGCTCTGTGTAACACAATTGAACATAGACACTATGCCAGGCAAATTTATCAGCTAATTTTTGATTTGTTTTAGTTCATGTAACCCTTGTTTCATGATAATCAAGCTTCAATCCAAAGAAAGGTAGGTAGTATTTTGTTTACAGTGTGGCCTTCAGCAATATCCACAAGCACCTTTGGGCAGAAGTGCTCCTTATACAAGCAAGCCTGTCTGACAACAGAACAGAGGTGAAAGCAGACTTTTGGTCTCCAATTTCCATCCTGACCCTGTCTGTGACAGTGCCTCCATGACACTGTACCAAGTTCTGTGACAACTGCATTACAGTAATAGCACTGATACTCTTTGACTACAAAGGTCTTGCAATGTTCCCCTTTTGATACACAAAGAGAGGATACTGTCTCCCTCTATTTTTTCTGCATGCCTGGCAATGACTAATGTGATTCTAGCTCAGTGGAACATTTTATGCTGGGGTCTTACTTTAAATGAGAAAGAGGGGGAGAATAAGGTCAAGGTAAGGCCATCAGAATTCTTTCTGATGTACAAGTCTCCTTGAATAAGATTCAAGAATGCCTTTGAAGTACCACAGTATGATCTCTATTCTATTTTCAATCTGACCTGTTATACAGCCTTAGAGGATCTCTGCCAATTCTGGTTTTCTGGCAAGATCTAGTTTTGCTTTTTTTCAACTGCACGGTAGTAGTATCTTTCCACACAACAGGCTTTTAAGTCTTGGCGCTGTTGGCAACAACAATGAAATATAATAGTTGCTCATTGCTAAGCAAATGTAAATATACAAATCAAACTAATTGTATTTGGCTCAGGAAGGTCAAATTTTAGATTTTGAGTACAATGTAGGTACAAAATTCTCACTGTGTGGAATAGAGATCGAACACTTCACATGACTCCTTAAATCTTATCTTTATCGGCTGTATTTTTGCCTTCATGTTACGCATTTGAGTAAACCAGATGTTTTCTCACAGCTAACTATCTCTACTACTCTCATTTTTAATTTCCAAAAAGCCTTGCTTGTATGCCAACAGCCAACAACAAATATACTTCATAAAACTCAAGTTCAAATTGTTCAAGCCAATAAAATAATCTCCTACCAACTTCTGTGCGAAGGTGCTGATTAGAAATAATAAGTTTTGGGATACTGTAGCTGGACTTCAAATGAGACAATTAACCAGATGCTGGCAAAATAGTGGCTGATACAATGCTAATCCAAACATATTTTAACTGTAACAGAAGAGCAGGTGTTCATTTATAATAAATCAATTTTCTCAGTATTTCCAGGTGAATAAATACTAAACGCCTAAAAGCAACATAGTAAAGGTTAGATCTCAAATGTAGGCAATCAGAAGAATGTAGCATAAGTAATAGCTAAAACCTCAAGTGATTCATTTCATGATTTACCCAACTGGACCTTTTCACCTAGAAAGGTTGTGCAGACTGCACAGTCTTGTAGATTTCAGCGTATGTAATTTGCTTACTATTAGTTTTCAGGTGATGTTACAAGTTCAGGAAATATTTTAGCTCTCAAAAATACTATAATTTCCAGCTGCAGCCTCCCAGAAAATCCATGCTCTTAAACTGAAAAGGTTAATTTTGATTTTATTTTTTGCATTGATACGTAAAGCTCAATATGGAACAGTATTATAGAATTAGAGGATAGAAGGACCTGCTCTCAGAAGACACTAAAAATTGAACTTCTAATTTCAGAAAAAGTCACAATGCAAAATATACATCAAAAGAAAGAAATTATGAAAGAAAGAAGCAGAACACAGAGCAGAACATAAAACACATTTCAGGTTATGTAAACAAATTTTGAGATATTGTGCTTAACATGGGGGATGAATGAGGGTTAAATTTTACATAGGTTCAGTTTAGCATAGCGGCTTAGGCATGCATGGCATGCTTTAAAACTCAGAATATACAATCTATACAGTAATAAGGATTCTTGGATCTTTTGTTTGTTCAATATTTAATGAGTATCCCTTTTGTACAATTACAAGGTTATAGTCAACAGCTAAGGAATAGAAATATCAAATTCTTATTACTGGACCAAGATGATCCTGTCTGAGGTGTATCCACCAATGCAGTCAACAAATTCATTTTAATTAGGAAGTTGATAATCAGTGTTAGTTTTTATGAGCATCTGCTTAGTCTTTCAAATACAATCATCTTACTACCTGGCTGAGTCAGGCTATTTAATTACTTTAATTTCAGTATCAAATGGTCAATGTACAGAAGGATTTCACTATTTGAATATGTTTGAGATGGCTATTTTTCATTAATTGACTTCAACTGCATGTAATCAACTTTGTTAAAAAAAAAAAAGTAGTTCAAAAGAATAGGCTAAACGATAAATACGCAAAATCTAAAATAAATGGCATCTGTGAAGCAGATTTAATTTCTGTACTTCAAAATGTGCCATATTGTAATTACAAAGATTTAGGTAAATTTAACTGCTTTATGTAAACTCAATAAGGCAAATCCAATTGTGTTTCATTTATTTTAAGTTAATTATGCTGTGTAATACGTTTCTTTCAGTTTGCAGGCAGCACTGGCAGTACCCAAGCTGTTTGTGAAACTTTAAATTAAATTTTTGGCTGTACTCAAGATACAAAGTAGAAACAAAATGATGTTAACAAAAGAATTAGTAAAATGAACTGAGTCTTGTAATTTATTCCTTCTTCTCTTTAAACAGATGCATTTTATATATATATATATATATAGTTTTCTTGAAACTATAGTAGCCTTTAAGCATTCCATTTTTTCAATGTTTCACTCAAGAATGAGAAAGCAGTGAGATAGCTAAAGCAATGAGATAACTAAAAAATTGCAGGAGCAATATTTATACTTGACATATATGTTAGCTAATAGTCTGGAATAATTTTCTGTCTTCAATTCCATGTCACATATTTGATGTCATTGTCAGAAACAAGAAAAGAAACACTTCTTGCTCTAGGACTTTTTGGCTTACTGGATGAAAAAACACATTTTTAAATTTTCTTTTGGGGAAAATGAAGGTAACTTTCTATAAAGCAAGTGTTCAACACTGAAAATTAGAACTTTTGAAGTATAGACAGATACCTGTTCTAGAAAAAACCTTGATAAGCTTCACAAAAACATAACATTTATTATTTTATTGCTAAAAAAAAAGTATGTCTTTATTTTAATGTTATTCAAAATATTTCAAATAATCCTTAGCAATTCTTGCAAAGCAGCATATTCTCTACTGGATAACACTGTGTCAACCAAGAATTATTTCATCCATAATAAAATTGTGGATTCAAGATATAACCTTTATTATTTGTGTTCACAAATGTTAAATTACTTTAGAGTAAAGGCTTGACTTGGACAGAAGTGTAGAAATATAAAAAGAATTCCCCTTCTGGTTCTCTGAATTAATTTACAGATCCTAGAAACCCTGCAGAAAAAATGATTTTGTTAAAATGAAAAGTACATATCTCTAGGGCTTGAATTCAGTATGTACTCATTTGACTTCTACAAGCAAATACCTCAAATTTCCAATGTGTTGGAAAGGTGAGAAAAGGAAAGCTTTTAGCTGAAGAGACACCTTAAAAAAAAAGTCACAGGTTAATATTTGCTTTAGATTTGTATGCTAGTGTTTCAATTGTTTCCTTGATTATAAAGAAGCAAGAGAGATGACTTTAAAAATAAAAGTTTACTTAGATACACTGTGAAAGCTAAATAGTATCACAAATAATTGGGAAATCTGGTGCTTCGAAGAGTTATATCAGGTTCTGATTCATTTAAAACATCTTTAGAGTACCTTGGTCTGTACTCCAAATTGTTTTTCTTTAGCTTGTCGCTACAAACAGCCACATTATAACATAACGGGTAACAAAGATTTTAAGTTCCATATTTAATACACATCGCTGTAGAAAATTAGAAGACCAAAGCAGAAGTGTGCCGGAGCTCACAGTCTTCTGAGACTTGAATTATGGTTTCTCAGAGCAGAGCTCCAGCAGCACACAGCAACCAGGACCAACCATCCCAACCTTGGCTCCTCCCAGGGCTAGATTTATAGGGCTTGTGCCCGCCCTGCAGCTACAGCTGTTTGTAGGAGGTTAATGAGCACTTTAGGTTGAGGTGGCCTGAACTCTATTTGAATAACAATTGAGTTCAGGTGTTGAGTCCGGTCCTGAGTGAGAGCTTGGCTAGTGCACACCATCAGGGTTTAAATACATATTACTACGCAGAAGAATGACTTTCACTGCCATTTCTTCATGACAGAAATCCATCCTTTCCCTTTGAAAGTCCTAACCTCCTGACTGTCTCACACAGGCGGGGGAATTGCACAGATTCCTTCATTCAGACTTGCATCTTGCTTTAAGTTATATCTTCATTTGAAATACTCCAGGATGCTTAAAGATGTGTAGGATGTTCAGCCTTATGTATCTGAAACAGGTGTGTGACAGGAAATTTAGGTGGCATTGTCACATCAACTCAAAGGATACTAGACTATTACTCATGTACAGCTAAATTAAAACCTAGAAATAGGATTCAGCCTGAGATCCAAACACCTAAACCACAGTTGTATACATTAATTGCAATTTTAGACCCTTCTTGATGTGTGAAATATTGCAAATAGCTGGCAAGGCTTGACACACTACAGAACAACATTTGCATCATGCCTGCATCAACACTGAATGAGCAATTCAGCTCACCAAATGTAGGTGTCTGTTGTAGGATGTGATTAATATGCCTAGAAATCATTAGCTGTGCTGAATGGATGTTTTTTGACTAGGGCGAGGTTAGACACTAAGCTGTTATATAGATTCTTACAATGGTGGGTATATAAATTTAGCTATTTGAATCTCTGAGATTCAGGCATACCCTAAGTATTTTTCTTGGATTCTTATCCATTTGTCTTTTGCCAAGTTTAAAATGCACAACATTTTCCATTACTTGTAATTTACAATACTTTTTCACCATCATCAGTCTCTACTTTCTCCCTGCAAAGAAGACTGGGACCTAGCAGACCACCTTTGTAATCAGTAGGAGCAGTTCACAATAGAAATATGGAGTGTAGCCCATGCTGAATCACATGTAATCAGAGGAGCCAGAAACTTCTGTTCTTGTCCAACAGAAACATTGGAAACTTCATTTCTCCTTGCCTGATTGGGACTTTCATGGAAATCTTTCTCTTAACCTGGCCAGGATCATCCACATATGGTAAATTTTGCTCATTTCCCATCCCTCAAGAAATCAAAAAAAAAAGTTGAATAATTTTCCTCTAGGACTTCCAAATTTGAATACAGTGGAAATGTCTGTGTTAATTCCCCATTCACCTTACAAGAAGCGTCAGGGCCCTGGTAATTAAAATTACTTGGAAACTTCCTTAGAAATCTGTCACTTTCAACAGTGCAACACTGTGAATTGTGCTAAAAATCTAGAGGCTCTCCAATCTGTTCTTGAGGTTTAGAGAATTTTTAGTTTGTGAGTTTCAGAGTACATGAAAATCTTCAACTATATTGGGCCATTAAAAAAAAAGAAAGAAAAAATTAAAAATAAAATCCAGCTCATCAAGAAAATGATGAACATTGGAATATACAAGGAATAAAACTTTAAAATTAAGAGCAAAACTGGAACCAAAGAGTTAAGCTCTGCTGAAAAGTCTTCTACTATATGGGGGAGGTGGGGTGAATTTTCATACTTGTCTGGTTTTTGCCAAATACATAAAAAATGCTTTCTTTTCATTATTGATCCCCTGTTTGGTTTTATTCTTCCATAATATATAAATACATCTATTTTCTTTCAACAAATAATGGTCTAGCATTATCAGTGGCAAGTCAGGGAAATTCTTTCTCACAGATGGAATTTAGTAGTCTTATGGTGTTTTAGCTTAAAAATCCTTTAATTAGAAAAGAATATGCATTGCTCAAATACATTTTTGTTTGAATTCTGAGGTTTATGTGTAACAGAAGTAAGTATACTTCAGAGAACCTCAGTACAATCATGCCTGAAAAACTGAGGCCCTTGGCCATCAGACACAGAAGGAAACAAAGCCTTTCAGAAAGGAGTCCCAGGCCTATTATTCCCTCTCTCTAATACTCATTGAAGTTATTCTTAAAATACATGTAGTAGTATTGGATAGATATTATGGGAAAACAAACAAACAAACAAGATATGGGATTAGATATTGTACTTATACAGAGGCCCCCATCAGATCAATCCTCTCAAGCATTTGCACATATCCATAGGAATTAGTAGAAAAACTTGTGGTATTAAAGACAAGCACAAATACAGTATTTTCAGGGAACTAACAGTATTCCTTATGCTATTTATGCTCACTCTATACCTTTATAATTCCTTGAACACTGGGTATTAGATGACGAGAAACAGGAAACATTGCGAGGAGAGAGAACACACTAATATAGAGATGGCAGTAGCTTGTCAAGCAAAGATATTTTAAGTTCTACAGGTTCCCCTCAGCTCTTTCCTTGAGACATTCAAAGTAGTAAAGATGAAACTGACTGAAGAGATAAACAATTATAATACAAAACACTGAAGAAAACACCATAACACCATTTTACAAATTCCTACCATGGCTATACATTAAAAATTGTGCATTTTTTGTCCTCACATATTAAGGAACATTTGAAAGGACTATATAAGATTCTTGGAAAAGTAACAAAAACAACCAAGACTATGGAAAAAAATACTTTTTATAAGGACCAACTGACATATGGAGACACCTAAATCTAGAAAATGCAAGAGGGAAATTGTAAAGGTTTATGAAAATATACGTAACATCAAAAAAAGTGAACATTTTTAGGAATTAAGGAGCTAATCACTTATTTTCAGATATATGAGAACTACTGTTCATGAAGTAGAGGAAGATATAAACTGCTTCAAAACAGCCTAAGAAAGGTTGTTCCTCATGCTTTGCAAGAGCTGTGGAGTATATTACCACAGGAACTTCAGAATGAAGCTTAAATTAGATAAATTTGCAGACGGATAATTGCTTAAAAAGTATCTGAGTCTCTGTCTAACTCCATGAAATTCAAATTCTATTTTTTTAAACCTTGTATTCCTAAAAAAACTTGAGACAGAAATACGAACACAGAAGTATTGACATTGTGCCTAAGTTTTCGTGTACGGTCATTGAATAATTTTTCACAGACTCTTTACCTTACTTATATTAGGATTCATTCTGATGTGAAACAAGGTTAAACATTTAAGGTCATTTTGTTCTTCTACAGATTTGCCTGATGCTGAGACATCATCATTGTGTATGACATGTGGTTTTGACATGTGGTTTTGACATGTGGTTTTAACATATTTGTCCATTTAATGGGTTTCAGATATGGGATCAGCTTTTCTGAACAGATGAAAATTCCCTTTTGTAATGTGTATCAATTAAATTTTCTATTATTTACTAATCAAATATGCTAAACACTCCTAAAAATGATATCTTAGACGGGGCACTCATAGTAAACACAAAAATTTATATTAATCTTTCTATATCTCAGTTCTTTGTCATAAAATTCGAACTTCCCAGGAGTACTACAATTAGGAATTTATATTTATATGTTTTTTGGTCTTGGTTTTTTGTTTTTTTTTTTTTTAATTTTGTCCTGACCTTTTTATTTTGTATTCAGAACTACTTTAATAGTCTCTAATCAGTAAAACTATTTGCTACGTATAAGGCAGGGAAAAGAAAAAAAGAGAAAAGACAGCAAATATACAGACCTGTTGTTCAGTACCTAAGTGTTGTCTATTTCCCATCTGCTGACTGTGAAAAAATATAACAATACAGATGACACAAATAAAGACAAAATATAACGTGTTTGCACAAGGAGATTAAATGAAAACTACATAAACAACTTTCATAATGGTATTTTATAAATACCAGTGCTTAGGCTTGCAGTGCTCTGTTCTGTTCATCTTTTTTCTTCTCTATTGCAATGTGTTCATGTGTATGTGTGCATGTGCAAATAAAATATATATGATTCTATGAATACTTCTTAAAATTTGTTTTTCTGACAGATGCACGAAAGGGCAAGACTTAGACCTTTTTTGCTCCATGTAGTGTCACAGATTTTGCCATGTGTAAAAAGCAATTTTTATTTTCCAAAACAGCTGTTCACAGAGTGGAAATATATTGGAAATTACATAGTGAGGAGAGCAAAGGCTAAAGACAGCAAACAGTAATTTTGATTTGGCTCTTTAACCACACAAAGATGATTCACGCATTAAAGCTTAACTTGGATAAGGAATTAACCTGTGTCTCATAAAAGCAATCTGAAGAAAGATCTCTAAATCTGCTAAATTTTTAACAAAAATTCTTTAATTATGTTCCCCAATTCTGTATAAGTAATACTTTATTTAAAATAGTTGCCTTTGCCTCTGGGTGATCAAAAGAACTCAGAAGCAAGGCTTTTTCATTTTTTTATCCCTTTCTTGTTTTATCTGTCTACATTTATCTATTGTTAGAAAACGTTTTGATTTAATAGCTCCTCCTTCATCAGTTTCACTTAAATTAATCCACAATGCTTCATTTTGGTGGTTTTCTAAACAGTTGATCGTCTTTTCTGTTTATGTATAAGTAAAACACATCCAGAAAATCTACACATTCAGTTTATTTCCTATGCTTTCCCTTTTCTAAGGTGAGCACTAAGATGGACAGCAGCCCTATATGCCCTGGTTGCTGTTTACAGGAAATGCAGAATCCCAGTCCAGACAGGAGTTGAGGTTCATTATAGCAATACAGGTAGGAATGGGGTCATACCACACAAAAAAGGACCAAGCTAAAAGACCAGGCTAAATGTTATCAGTAAAAAGCCACTCTCTCTGCTTAGTGGAAACTTTATATGTATATCTCAATATTTGGTCTTGAGTGCTGAAGAGCTGCACTATACAGCATTTATCAACAACTGGTCTCATGCAAGATGCATGGAATAAAAACCACATTACAGTGAGGTAAGCTTGCTAAACACATTTTATCAGTGCTTCTGCCAGAGGAAAACATAGTGAATAACTGTTACGCAGTTTCTTAATTTGGAAAAAATGATTCTCTAATTCTGCATATGGCAGACACCTATCGAATTTTGTTCAGAGCTGTAAAACACCAGTATTGAAAGTCCGTAACTGTTAGAAGTTTTTGTGTGCCATTAGAGGCTCAGGGAGAAACTAGATGTGAATTTGGATTGTTAAAGGCACTGATAAAAACTTACTATGCTGAAAAAGTGTAGAAGAGGGAGAGGAGAGCACTCATACAGATAGGGCATGAGAATTCTTCAAATTCGTCCTTGATAAACATTTATAAACATTTGTGAAAGGAATAAAAATAATTGGAAGAGAAACACACATGCCTCATGCTGACAAAAATATGTTTGTGCCTAATAGATTGGAGAAATTGTTTGAGAATTGTTTATTCTTATGGAAAGATTGCCCTGCACAGTGCTGCCAAGGACAGTTTCAGCTTGAATGACTATCTATATAATGACATTCACTTAAATTACAGTGACTTAACTTTTAAAGAAAACATCACTGCAAAGTAAGAGGTACATAGGGTTTTTGCGTTGTTTTCTTTTTTTTTTTCCTTCCTACTGAATGAAAGAACAAAAAGCGGTATTAAAACTGGAGTACGAAAGACACACATTGTTCCATGAAGGTGTGTTCTATGGGACCAAAATTTCTCATACTGAGAAATAGAAGATTGTCTCTTAATGTATTTATATTTCTACATAGTTGTAAAAACATCCAATTTTTTTCTTCTCCACAGATAGACCATTTTGTAAGTGATGGGTTTGTTACCCTGCGGAAAAACAAGGTTGTGATTCTACCTGTTATATGTGGATTGTTTTGGACAGAAGTATGCATTTTCCGAGTCTGTGAGCAATTGTTTGTACTGGAAGACACGTGGTTTTCATCTAAATATACCAGTTATCTGTGCTCCTATGCTTTACTGAATTATTGTACTCTGATGAGGTAAACCCAAATTCTGCATTCCTCAGCATGACTCTCAGATAGACAACTTAACTGAAAGGTTCTGGTAGATCAAGCATGCATCAGGGAAATGAGATCAAGAGCACATTTTCACATCACTACCACTAAAGATGGAATTGTGCCTTTTCTAGAGTTAAGGCTCACACATTCCTGTAGGAGTGGATCAAAGCTCTACTAAATATGCCCGTTCGGAAAAAAAACTAATATGAATTATTAAGGTATTGCAGTTATTAAAGACAGTAGTTAACCTATGCAATATCTCCTCACCTATACAAGCAGCAGGGTTAAGAAAGAATATATATACCAACATATATGTTTTTGAGAATGTATTCTTTTTTCAGTCTGATACATCAATAATATAAGGACGACGGAGTAAATACAATGTCTCAGGAGTGATGTTGGAATATGAGCTTCTCCTTGGAGACTTCAAATTCCAAGAAAAAGTAAAGATTCCACATACAGTACAATCTTTCCCGTGTTTTTTTGTTGTTTTTCTTTTGTTGTTTTTTGTTTTGTTGTTGTTGTTGTTTTTGTTGGGTTTTTTTCTCATCACTACTCAAGGAAAGAATTTATTCCACACTTACTGAGCTTACTACCAGGAATTCTGAAAAATGAAAGGCAATAACAATATCAAGTGCTGACTTCCAAAAGGAATACAGAGTCACAGATTTATGTAATGTCTCCATCTTCCTTATCAAAATGAAGCACAAAATGAGTAACACCTGAATTACAAAAAAATGACCCAGATGTTCTTCTGCTTCCCACCCTCTATCCCTGTTGCATGGCTATATAGTACAAAGACATGGAGAAAGGGAGTTTCCATAAAATATAGGTGATGGACAAGGTTGAAATAAACATGGGAAGCTATTTCCTAGCACACCAGTGTCAGCAGTGGATAATTCTCTTCTAGAGTACCGGTGAGGTCACTATTACTCTGAATGCAAGATGGAATAGATAAAACTATTTTAAATGAGCTGATGAAAAATAAGGTGAAAAAGTATATTTCTGAGGTTGATGATTAGAACAATGATACTGTTAATACCCTTTGTTTTATTTCTATTTCATGTTGATTTGTTCTTATGGATGACATCCATCCATGTGTGGGTATGGATGTTATAAAATAAATCTACATGTATATTTATTCATTTATATACATGTATATAAAACAAATATACATGTATCTTAAGTTCATGGGAAGTATTTTTTGTCTTCCACTGGGGCTTTGTAATCCAATTTATCATTATTTTGATAATGAAACAATCATTTGGGATGTTGGTTTCCTAAGATAGAAATTTTAACAATACTTTTGAGATAAGAACATAAGAGGAATACATATACTGCATCAGCCTAATACTGACAGGTTTTACAAGATATTTATCTAATAGGTAAATTTCTACACTCTCAAGGAAAAGAATTCATGATTGTGTTATAGGTATTCTTTTTATACTTTTTGGCCAGCTAACTTCCAGAGAAGTTTTTCTCTCATGATTGCAGAACTGTGCAAGTCCTGGGAGTTCAGTGCTCTTAACTGGAGTACTGTAGGCAAGGGGAAGAGCTGGCACCATACTCCAAAAGTGAGTTCTTTTAAAAAATTAGGTGACAAAGTGTATTTAGATAGATAGATAGATAGATAGATAGTTAGGTAGAGATATAGATAGATAGATAGATAGATTAGATAGATAGAACCCTCTCAACATTTTTATCATTTCTCATACTAGCAGTAAACTGATATGAGGAAAGCAAAATATCTTTATTGGGAAATCCTGTAACACACTGTATGCATGTTCTTCAAGGGTTCAGCTTTGCTTTTCTCTGAAATATCCCTGGCAAGGAATCATTCTGGTGGATGCAGTATAGCACTCCAGCAAGCTTACTCCTTTCACCCACGCAGCTGTTTAGGCACGGATCTCACACACACACTCAAGCTGGATAGCTCAGCATTAGCAGAAACAAAGAGTCAGGAGCTTTCTCGCATGGCATCTCCATGGACGAGGTTTATTCCATCCTGCCGTGAAGTGAGACCAGAGATGAAAGAGAGTGGACCACGCAAGGTCCAGAGTTTTTATGCCGGAGCGGGGAGAGCCTCAGAACCAATGGTCTGAGGGCACAGGGGCGGTACAAAGGCGGGACCAGGGAAAGAGAGCCAATGGGGAAGCTCTGGGGATGTGTAGGGGTACAAGTCAATCAAACAGACTCATGGATGCTGGAAAAGCTTTAGCGCAGAAATTGTCCAGCTCTCTGCAGCATTTTGTGAGAGCTCTGTCTTTCCCATGAAAATTATCTAAAACAATGTTACGGTTGTCTAAACTCCTTGCACCTGCAAGTTGTTTTGCAGAATTGTTATGGTTCAACTACAAAAATATTTAGAAATGGATGTCTTAGAACTTGGCCAATCCCCTCAAGGGGTGGCTGGCCAAAGAACCAATTACCTTATGCCATTTAACACACTTTTTGCAATCTAACTTATAAAAGCTTTTGGTCAGTTCAATAAAGCGATTCCATATGTCCTGGAGCCTGGACTCTGTGTCATTTCTCTACCCATCTACTCCGCGCAGCGACACAGACTAAGTCTGCATAGCGCCACAAAGGCTGACCAGAGAGGTCTTTCCTTTCTCACCATGAGGTCAGGGGGATGTTCTCAAACCTCAGAATTGGTCCACCAGCAGGCCTTTGCTATTTCAGGGCTCCTTGGCCCCTCAGCCATCATAGCTGCTGGCTCAGTGACCTCAACAATCCTGTTCTTGCAATTAAAAGTTAATTTTCACTTCTTTGTTTATGAAAAAATCCTGCTTTATTTTCTCAGACTCTATTCCCCAATCCTGATCTGACTGCAGAAGTAAGCAATCACCAGCAGTTGGTGTTAGGTTGTCTTCAAAAGCAGCAAGAATCTGTACATTACTTGTTGCCAAAATATGAGATAAACCAGTGTCTTGAAGTGACTTTATGATCACCCCAAGACAACTAGATCTATTTTTAAATGATAGATTGAATTTTTACAAGATAAGGAACAAATCTACCTTATTTTAAAGTCATTGGTAGGGTTTGTAAAATATCAGCAGGAGCTTAAGAATAATGAAGATTCATTATATTACCCATTTGAAAGGCTGTTCAACAGAACGTTTTTATTAGCAAAAAAAATAGCTATCTTTTAAAATCCCCTCTTCTATCCTGGCAATCAGGTCTAGGGACAAACAGCAAGTGGTCTGTATAGAAGATCTTTATAGATGAATAGTTTGTTGTAGTAATTAGACATAAAATCTCATTGATTTAAAAAGTATAAATGTTGGGAGTCCACAAACTTAATGTTTTTAATTTTACACATTGTAAGTGCTACATGAATAGTCACAAGTTTACTTTCATAAGACAGCTACCTGTTGTTTCAGTGGATTTACTAAGAAGGAAAGGTACTAAATTATAAAACTAATTACACTAGAGGCTCCTCTATTTGTTCAGCAAAAATATACATTCAAAAATAGTAACCAGATAATGAGAAAATGTGAAAGGTTCTCTACTTTGGCATGTTCTGTTGTTTTGAATGCTTTCTGAGGGTAATTAATTCTTCTTAAAGGTCTCTGACTACAACTCTTATGGTAATATTTCACACAGATTTTTCAGCTCTTGGACTTTCTTTCTCTTTTAGCCTCTCCCTGTCATTTTTTCTTGTTTCATGCTATCAGTTTAAATTTAACTTGTTCAGAACTGATTGAGTGCTAATTTCTTCTTTCCTTTCTTTCCTGCAGCTCGTGTTTCAATCATCTTTTCTTTATGCCCCTGTTCTCCATGTCACTTACTTTTCTCTAAGCTTGATGTCAGCATCAGTGCTACAATCCTGCCTCAGACCAATAAAACACATCTCACCAGTCTCATTTGACACAGATAATTTCTTCCTTTTTCTTTATTTATGAATCCTTTCTTTGCACTGGTTATTCATTCAGACTTCTTGACATTTTCAATATTTTTGAAAATCTTAATGCTTTCAAGATTATATTTAATCTTCCTATTATTGCTAATTGACTAAGTTACTTCATATTTTCCTTAATGATTTGGATGATGCCAGTGACCTGCCAATTATATTTTATTAAGGGGAACTACAGACAGAAAGGAAATAAATAATATTTAATGTATATTTTTAATAGAACAGAAAATAATGTTCTCAAAATACAGCCCAATGTATAAAAAAATTAGCATTAATGAACGCATTTTCCAATTTCAAATGTAATAATGCAAAGAGCAGGTTGTTTGGCTAGGCTATGAAGTCTCCAGCAGTGGAGATATTTTAGAAAAGCTTCACCAATATCCTTAGGGAATGTAGATAGATGATGCAGGAATATGATTTCAGGCAAAGACGGTAATACATGAGTTTTCAAGGTTGCTTTCAGACTTGCTTTCCTTTAAGCCCACTTTTCTACTCTTCTGGCAAGTGTCTCATTTCTCTCATAACTAAGAGACTTCCCTTTTCCTTTCTACCACCACGTATCAAGAAGTAATCTCCAGTTATGAGAAGCTCAGGCAATATTCAGTATGCTGTTGTTTCACTCTCCTACATGGTGAGGCACTGGAACAGGTTGCCCAGAAAAGCTGGGGATGCCCCATCCCTGGCAGTGTTCAAGGCCAGGATGGAGGAGGCTCTTGACAACCTGGTCTAGTGAAAGGTGTCCCAGCCCACAGCAGGCGGTTGGAACTAGGCAATCTTCAAGGTCCCTTCCAACACAGGTAATTCTATGATTATGATCAGCTTGCATGTCATAGCCCTTTCTGTTTTTTGTTTAGCTTTTCCACGTTTCTGACCTGAAGAACTTCATGTTGTTACTGTTTTCCAACCAAATAACAACTTATAATTGCAACAGAAGTGTGACACTGGTTAAGTTTTCCCTGTGGTCAGTTCACAAAGTATTGTTTTCAGGAAGAGTTAATACACTTTAAATACACCTTCCCTTTGCTGCTTAAGAGTTTTTTGTTCTTTTTCAACTTTTCTTTTTATTAAAACGGTATAAAAAATTTGTGCAGCCTCAGTGTAACTAGTAGAACTACCTGTATGCCACACTATTTTGTAGAAAGGAGAAATATATAGGAGAAAGTAAGTATTCCCTGTAGATAAACTGAAAGAGAAAAGTAAACGTCTGAGAATGATCATTCAACACTTCTGTTATGTTGAAAGTATTGTAGAGTAGTAGAGTATTGTAGAGTAGTAGTAACATATAGGAACATTGTAGACTTTAAAAAAAAAACCTACTCCCTTTCTGTAAGCAACAACCCTGAATGCTAGCAAATGTTGCCCAGTGAACGATGTAATACAGCAGGCAGTAGAAGTGAGCTAAGATAGGCTGATGCAGAGAGAGAATAACAGCCTTGTTAACAATTAGAGTGTTTGTGCTTTCTGTATTTTATATAACCCAATCAAACTTTGGGCTTTATCATCCATCATAACAGATTGCATTATTTATAACTAGAGTGATCTGGATATGTTTCCCACATAATTTGAAAAATTTACCTTGAAATGTTGCCTTCTACATGATTTACAATTTTACAGATATTAACTACTCTGGGTTTCCTTGGTGAATTGGAAGTGCAGATGAACTGTGCTGTGTGACTTTGTTTTGAACACTGAAAACTTGCAAGATGTCTTGTGGTTTATTTCTGAAGTGACTGTGTAATATGTTCTTATTAAGCTTCTGTAAAAACAGATGGTGGCTTTGAGTCAGGATCCTCTGAGAACATTTTATAACCCATCTGCAAAGTGCACTAGTGTTTTTATCTCGCCGTAATACTTTGCTGCTTCTTTTATCTTTTATCCCATTAAATACCCCAGATGAAATAGGATTAATATTATGATACTAACGTATGTGTAAAAACAGACACTGCAATTAAATGTGTATGAATGTGTTGGCAAGGCTATGAAAGTCTTAAAATGGCCCATGTGATCAGGATTTAAAGTTCAGTAGCCTATATTACAACCTACATCCACAGAGCATCCTCGGCAAGACAATTGCATACACTGAGTAACCTAGAGAAAAAGTAATTGTGAAGGATAGTCTGTGGTTTCATTTATCTATTTGTACAAAGCTGACTCAAGGTGCACTTAAACTCCATGAATGTTACACTCTCACTGTGTAGAAGTGGTTTTACTGGGTTTTTTTTTTAAGACAGTAAAAAAAAAATATTAAAGAATTTCCGTGGAAAAAGGGAGAGTTAACAAGGGGGACTACAGGATAAAACGACGAGTGTGGTTTGATGTGCTCACCAGCGTTTAAATAGTGAAATTCTGTGAGGTTAAAAATAGATTAGAAATCTTTTAAAATTACTGGTATTTTGACAGTTCTTTAAAAGGTATTTGAAGGTTAAATCAAGAATCTTTTTTTCTTTCCCAGCATAATTTCAAGCAAAGAGCTTAAAGGCAACTTGTTATTCCTTTTTTTTTTTTTGAGGATGTCTGTGTTATACACAAAGTAAGAATTCAGCAATAATGTCTATGAAGCTAGGTGATTAAATATGTTGTAAAATTTTAAAACCCTTCACCAAAGCCCTAATAAAGGAGTTGGTTGAAGTTATTTTAAAGTGTTAACTTCTTATGGGTAAAATGACTAAGTAAATTGAATAGGTTCTCTTCTAGAATCTGTATTTCCTGCCAAGAACTATGAAAAAACAAATTTCTGAAAAAACTGCATTTTATTAATGAGAAAACCCCAAACATACGTAATAAATGTTACCAGCTCTTTCTCTTTCCTAAGAACTATGTAAAATTTAAAGATCTGTTGTTTTTTGTTAGCTGCAGAGGCTTTTAAACATGTAATTTTTTTTGTGTATACAGAACTGATTTTCAGTAACAAACTCCTTTCTCTCATAGTTTTCTGTCCTTTTAAAGGCTGAAATCACTCACACCAAGCAAGTCTTTAAAACTTTGAAAAGAAATCAAATGCAATGTAAAGGTAAGCATTGCAAAGGAAATTCAATACTTACACAGCCTTTTCTGATATTGTATCTCACTTATTCCTGCTATTCAAGCGTCAGGAGACTCAGGAAAGCAATAATCTTCAAATTTAAAATATGTTCCACCCCTGAGGTATTAAACATCAGGAGTTTTGTTTGTCCTTGGTGAGCTTTGCTTGGTGGCTTATGAGCTGAGCAGACTCTTGTTTGTCAAAGAAGTTGGTACATCACAAATGGGTTTCGTCTCTTTGGTTTCCATGGGTGGTCCAAACTAATGGATCCCGTAGCTCTTGGTCCTTCTCTGCTGAAAAGATGTAACTCTTTCTAATGCAGTGGTAAAGTGAGCTAGCACACTCACCACCAGAATAGATACTTGCAATGTCTTTTTCATGCTTCTTTTTTCAGGTGCTTTGATGCAAGTTGCAGTGTGTATGGGGGGCTGTTTGACTGGTTTTTTGTTTATTTGGTTTTTTGGTTTTTCCCACTTGGTATCAAGACCATAGTTCATTGATGTGAATGGGACAATAATATCTCTCCAAAGTTATTCCATAATCTGCAAATGTTTTAGCTGCAGTGTCTTCTTGTTTTAATTGGGTTTTAAGTAACCAGAAAAACTAAAAACTGAAATGATAACATGATCCAGAAATTAAGAACATGTTTATACAGAGAATTTGAATGGTGTAAGAAAAATGAAATATTTTTATGCAATAGTGATCCTCCAGTATCTACTGTGAGTTTATTTTATTGGACTTTCTAGTAGAAAAAAAAATCTCATAATTCTAAAGGTATTATTTTGCTTCAGAAATTGTAATAAAAAGAAATAAATAAATAAGAACATCTGAGATCCGTGCCCCCAAAAGCTGTAAACCTAGTTCATATTCCTAATATATCCATGAGAAGTGAGATAATCAGGAAGTAGATCTGGAAGGTTAAATAAGATGAAAATCTGCCATCTTGCAAACTACCTTCCATTTCATTTGACTGTGATGGATGTTAAAATGTTCACAAATAATCCATACACAGAAGGATCAAGTGTTGAAATAGGATTTTATCTAAATGAGAACTGTGGGATTAGATCCTTTTGCTTTGCATATAAAAAGGTATTAGCTGCAATTTGGAAAGCAAATTGTTAACTAGTACCATGTGGATTTCTTTTTTTTTTTCTTCTTTTAAGGAGAGGGGTTTTGTCAATACTGTGGAGCATGCACAGAAACGTCTTAGTTTCACACAGTTTTATTTCCCTCCCACATGTTCAAATGCAATTTTTGTATGGTACATTAGGCTGTCTACCATTTACTTTGCATGCAGGGTAGCTAAAACCAAATATAAACACTTGGTGTAATAAGATAAAAACAGTTTTATTTGTCTTAATTGCTAGTGCCATCCATTTTAGAACTAGAAGGTGCTTATTCTTTGGGGTCAGACAATTTGCATAAAGCTTTTTACAACCATTTGTACCCTGGTAAAGAATTTTTCGTTTTGACCAGTAATGCAATGGACATACAAAAAAATCATACAGAAGTAACATACAGGGAAGATACATGGATTGGTTTTAGCCTGATTTTATGTTAAAAAACAGTCTTACTGGAGCTGGTGCAGCCAGATTTCTTCTCCTGTCCATTCTACTTGTTACTTGATAACTATAGTCTGCTCCCTTGGTCTGTTTTTGCACATCAAGGATCTGTGGGAGATGTTTATTTCTCCTTGTCATGGTTTGAGACCAAATTACGTTATGGAAGCTAAATGGGCTTGGATAACAAGCAATTAAATCACAGATAAATGCAATTTTACAAATATTACTTTTCTGTGCTGTGAAGCAGGTGATGCAGGGAGGGAAAGGAGTCAGGGCTTGCTTTAATGCAAGGTTTTCTTACGTACTTTTCCTGTCCCGCAGGAGAGATAGCACTGTCCTGGAGAAAGTTTGGACAGGTCAGTGTTGCAGTACCAGCCACACTCAGCATAATCATGGAGCAGGACCATAGGATCCATTGGGCTCTTTTCTGTTCCTTGTATTCCCTGTGACTTACAGAGATGTTCCTGGATCCTGGTGCAGGATTGTGGGGTTTCCTTCCACAGAGTCTTTTTCAGAAATTCTTGTCTCTCCCAGCATTCTTACGCATCCTTTTTTATAGGAAAGTCACTTCCAGGCTTCTTGTCTCTGTTGTCTACACTTTCAACCTGCTTCTAACAATTTCTGATGCTTTTGCGCTTCCTGGTTATCAACAGGTTGTTTCTATAGCTTGGCTGTACTATCAAGTGGATACTTCCTTGAGCTAGCTTCTCATTTAGGATGAGTGGTTGATAACCTTTGAGCTTCTACTTACTTTCCAAGTAAAGTTCATGGGCTTATGCCAAGAGCTGTTCTAAGTAGGACCTAAGTCGTGCCAACTGCTATACTCCTCAACACTAGACTTCTACACTTACAACACAGAAAAACTGTTTTTTGGTTTTTTCCTTCAATTTCCATTGACTGTGAAGGACAGAGGTTTTGAACCCATCTTCAAGAAGGGGTAGGAAGGAGAACAAAAAAACTACTGTGCAATCGTCCCCACCTCAGTCCTTTAAAAGATTATGAAGGAAGTCCTCATGGAAATTATTTCTACACCTCTCATGGAAAATAAAGTGATTTGGAACAGTCAACATGAGCATTTAGCAAGTGCAAATCATCCCTGACTGTCCCGATTACTATTCAAGATTAAACAGCTGGTTGTAAAAAGAGGATATCAATGGATGTTGTTAACCTAAATTTTAGGAAGGCTGTTGGTTTGATTTTCTACATCATCCTTGTAGTTAAACTGGGGAGATATGCACAAGATGGGTACACTGTGAAGAGAGGATAGAGCTGGCTGGACTGCCCAATGTGAAAGGTAACATTCAACACTTTGAAGCCTAGCAGGCAGGTAGGTATGAAAGGTATTCATCTGGGCTTCATACTTATCTTGGTTAATGTATTCAGTAATCTGTGAAACAGGATAAAATACACTGTCAACAAACTCATGAAGGGTTTTCAAACTTGGGTGGACAGTTATTATGCTGGAGGTCAGGGTTGCCACGTAGAGGTTTCTCGGTATGCTACAGGAATGGGACAGGAATCTATAAAAATGTCAGCAAACAATGTCCAGTTCATTATTTCATTCACATTTTGGAAGACAATGTTATAAGAAACCAGTTCTGGTGCTGGATAGGGAATTCAGCTTTGGCTACAGCTGTCATTGAGCTATGAGACTAATTACAATTTCCTGAAAATTACCACCCCCCCTCCCAAGTTAAGGAAAGATCTTTGTACCCCTACATATGCTTAGGACATTAACTACAATTACACGTACTGATTTCAGTGGAGTCAGGTAATTTTGGAGAATGCCAGCTCAGGAGGTTTATTTTATTGAACTATTATCTAGTTCTGATTTTTCTTTTATATGTACCTGAATTACAGATCAGAGCTGTATTGTACTGGGCACTGTAAAGACAAGTAATCAAAAAGCAACCTTCTGTTCTAAATAGTTCCCAATCTAGATACCAGTAAAAATGCACCATGGAGATGAAGCAGCAAATGGAGTAAAGAGAGTAAGGTAATAACAATCAGACATCTTAGCTGGCAGTTTCCTGAAATTATTTCTTCACAGTCACACATCACCAAGGAGGGTGTTGGATATTTTTGCCTGGATTATTTTGCACAGTGGTGTTTAAGATGTGTCCCTGGGAGAAGTAGAGGAATCCCTCTAGGAATACTGATAGAGGAAGAAATAACATGTGGTTGTCCTCCATTCAGTGATGAGTTATCTAAAGAATAGAATGTTTTATTAGATGCTTTTTCGTTATGCATCTTGCCTAACATTTTGTAGTTTGTTGTATATTCCTCTTTCCTTCCCCCACACTTTTTTTATTTTGTTTGTTTTTTTGGGGTTTTTTGGGGTTTTTTTTTAAGAAGAAGAAGAAAATATTTTTTCTTTTAGGAGAATATTGAAGGCCTGAGTACCAACCTTTCCAATGACAGCTTCCAATAACCCCATATAAGTCTTTTGGGCCAAATTATATACTTAACCTTTCAAAGTATAACATTGCAGGCAAGTCCTTCTTCAGAGCTCAGGCTCTTTTGCCAGATGTAACATGTTCACCTGCATGAAATGTATGTGGATCCCAGATATGTAACAGACTCCTTCCTTTCATTGCCAAGTGTAAAAAACTTAGGTTTTTATATAAATTCTATCTTATATTTTTTTTATTTTTTAATTAACAATGGGAACCTAAGATGGGTTTTCAAACATGACTGTTTTATTTCTTAGCTTTAAGGTATTCCAAAACTATTCCAACTTCTGTTCTGAAAGTATTTACATGCTTTAGAAAGCATTATGCTACACTGCTAGTACAACTATGTAACCTGTTGTTTGGTTTATTCTAAAGGTTTGATGTTTCCAAAGATGAAGAATTTGGAATTACACCAAGCGAAGTTCTTGTGGAAATACCCCAAAAATTTGACCAAGCAATTGAACAACAGAAGTGTATCTGAATCACAAGATGTGATGGGCAATACTAGTTTGCAATACAAAGACTGCAAAAATAAATTAGTAATCCTCTTTTGACTGTGGATGTAGTAACTGATCTGCAGTAATGAAACAAAATGTAACTAAAGCTGCCACTTAGTTTTTCAGGGGAAAATGGACTATATGCAATTAACAAATGTTCGATTCTGTTTTGGTTTTAATAAGAAGTGAAATTAATAATTTCACATTGAAATTCCCATTCTCTGACAAAAGCACTAGCTTTTGGGATGCTTGTTGCTGCACTGCCTGACTAACAGTGCAAAAAGAAAGTTATATTATGCCCTACAATGGTCTGTGTGATCAACAGGGAGCTCATTAATGTTAAACAACACAAATTTAGTATTATCTCCCATTTCCCTCTGCTTCTTTCGCATCTGTGTTACTTAGGGAACTGTGATCCATGTAGGATTCACAGATGGATGCCTTTCATCAAGTAACTAAATGAGCTGCTATAAAAGGAGGAGCATGACCACCTCTTTCATTTAAAGGAAAGCTGATTTAGGATAGCTTTCTGATTTCTAAGACTGGGTCAGTAAAGAGGAGTTTCACATAGGATATGCCATACCACATTCCACTTAGAAGAGTTTCAATCTGCAATAATCACAGTCTCAAAAGAAGCCATTCTCCTGCCTATAATGTACTTGCAAAAAAGAGAAGTTAGCAGGAGGAACTATTACTTTTTTTCTTTTCCAGAGCTTTGCTATCTACATGGAAGAACAGACTGATTCCAATGCATGTAGCAGTCCATTAGCAAAGTAGTTCTTGGTTCCTAGAAGTGCTTAAAGTGATACAAGAAAATCCATTTTACTCTGAATGGCCATGATGTCATCAATACTAGGGAAAATTGCCAACACTTAGATCCATCTACGATTTTTAACTGATATTTTTAGCTGAAACTTTACATTTTTTAAATGAGATTTTTGAACGTTTTTAAAATTGTGAATATAAACTCATACTTTTAGTATAGTAATACATATGTAAGTGTACATATGTGTATATATGTGCATATATTTTTTATATTAAAAAGCGTTAGTTTTATATTAAAAACCTATATAAATTTTATAAATCTGGATTGTAAGTTTATATATGTACTCACTAGACAGCTATATATCTGTGATAAATCTGAAAAACATTTACAACTAATTAAAATCTCTGTACATACAAAGATGTCTTAAGTTTGCATTTTGAATAATAAAAAAAATTCACTCCTTGAAACACAGAAAATATGGCAAAAATCTGTGACACAGGTTATCCAGGATTGAAGATTTAAGATGTAACTGATGTGAGCTGGAGTTTATCTGTGGCATTTTAAAAAATGAAGCATAGAATTTTCTGGCAATGGAAATGATCAAAGTAAAAAAAATGCATCAGAGGTCAAGAAATACTATGTATTCTAATAAGAAATAGTAATACCTATTGCTACCATGAGCGAAATTTGGAAATGTTTGTCATATTTCAAAGCTTAAATCAATATAAAATAGAATGAAACTTAGCATGAGATTCAGATTGCATCGATAAAATTAAATTAATTCTAAACTAGCAAAAGAGAAGTTAAGATTATTCTTCTTGCTTCCGACAGAAGATACTAGATCCTTTCTTTTCCCTGTAGGCCTTAAAATTCTCTGTGATGTTGTTAACCTTGAACTTATTGCATTTATGGTCTTTGGATAGGAAGATTTAAAAGAGATTCAGAGGAGTGACGTGAATTGTGCAGCCTCATAAAACTATTTTCACTGAACAAGCAGAAATATGCACACATTCCAGAATAAGTGCTATCTAAACCAGTGAGTCATGTAAAATAGTACAGTCTCCTGTGCAATTATCTATGTGGTTCCAACAGCATTTATAATTACATTTGTACTAACACAACAAAAATAACACAGCTACATAGTTTCAAGCCTGAATCAGCCCACATCCACCTCCTGGGTGGGAGGGGGAATTTGCAATGTGCTTTCATTGTTTGTTGCCATGCGGAACAAGGCAAGATGAATTCATGTTTCCTACGGAACAAACCTGAGGGCTTCCAAGGTCGCAAAGTGCTACACTCTTCATTGGACTACCAACAATAGCATAAGTTGTAGAATTTTATGTTATGTGTGTGCTTAATATTTTAAGGATTGTTTTCCTAGACTCTTTAGAAAATAAAAATGAGGAAGTAGTACCACAGGAGTCTGATCTATTTTAATTCTACCCCCAAAAAACCACATGTTCTCACAAATACTGATGAGATCTGAATTCCACAGACAAATTTCCAGCTCAGAAAGATTTACTTGAACAAGATAAGTGTCCCTTCAAACAGGAGGTAAATAGAAATGGAAAAAAAAATCAGCAGGGATTCTGCACAAATAATTATTATGTAAATAGCTCAAAAAACATTTATACAGCTAAGTAGCTTACAATGTCCAAAACTGCAGAAAACTATCAGAGCAACATTTACATAGCATTAATGAGTTCTTTTGCAATATCACATCACAAACTATCTAACAGAGATAAAGTCTACTGCAGGGGTAAATGTTACTTAGCTAAACTGTTCCAATTCAATTCATATGGTTCTTCTTGGCTGTAGACTTTTGTTAACTATTTTTTGCAAAAATATTCCTAATTTACAAAGAAATTCTTTATTTAACTGGATTAATAAGTGCCTTTAAATGTATTGCTTATTCTTCACTAAATAATACATATCTGGAAAATTGTGTCTTTTTGATAACTTTATATTAATTGCCGTACTCCAGGCCTGACTCCTTATGCATAGCACTAAGACCTTTATTTTTTGGTCTTTTTACCACCTTGGTTATAACATCATGTGAGAGACTGAACTGTGACTCAAAACAAATTGTCCCTTTGTGGAGGCACCAGGGTGCTTTGCTGAGGCCAGGTTTGCAACTTCCCCAGGTGAAGGAGGCAAGGTTTTGAGTGTGTGATGGCAAACCTCTGGTCTGCACAAGACAGAGGGGGTGAACTTGTCACTGCCAGAGGCTACAGACTGGGCTTTGAGGCCGATAGAGGCAGACCTTGTGGAGACAGGAGAGTGCTTTTTATCATGCCAAATTGCCCTCCCTTACACTCACCCCCCACTCTACCCCCACCTCTACTGACGTGAGAGGCAGCTGTCGTGTCTTAGAGGGTGTCATAAACCATCAAAGGCCCCTGAAAAGCCCCCAGACTCATTTCTGAGGCCTTCCACCAGAGGACTATATGTGAGCAAAAGACAGTGTAAAACTCCTTCACTCTCCAAGGTAAGGTGCTTGGACATTCCCACCTGAACCTCAGTGTGTATTAACCCACTAGGCTTTGTATTTGGTGGGCTTTTTCCCCCTCCCCTGACAGATCAAGGCCTTTGATCTTCACGTTGACCAATGACAACAATCAATGGCACCCATTGTAAATCCATGGGTGGTGATTATGTATCTTTCTACTCTTACCCTTCTTTCTCTTTCTTCCTTTCTCTTCCCTTATACATTTTCTTAAAGTGAGGGATAGTTTTATGCTTTCATATTGCCATGTTACTGTAGATAATTATAACTAAAATGGCTATATACCTGCTTTTCATTGCAATCAAATTGTTCTAAAGTAAACCCTACAGATATATATGTTTACAAACACCAATCATTCACTACAGTCACTCCACTATAATCCACCCCGAGGGGTCCATTAACAAGAACATGGGTTACCCTCACCTTCAGTGGCAAGTCATAACATGTCACAGAATCTGAAATATAAAGAAAAAAATTAGCTTTAGAGTAAACACTATAAGAATTTTGCATTATATATATTTTTGAATATTTACTGTAGATTTTTTAGATATAGATAAAAGAAGGGAGTTTTACAATTCTTTTAATTCTGAAAATGTGTATCACATTGGAAAGTAAAATGGAAAATTTATTGTAGCTGAAAATAAATATGATTGTTTAAGGTTGCAAGCCTGAACTAAGTGATCAAATTTGTATTAGTGAAGAAGGAGTGAAACTTCTATTCATGGTTCATCACTCTCAGAAGTGTCATTTCTTGCATAATTATAACTGTCTTCCCTCCATGCTACTTTATTTTAAACTATTCAAAGACTGCAACTGTTACTTTATAATTTCAACTCTCAATATTTTTCTCTACTTTTATGTGCCATGTTCAAGAGAGAAGTAATAAACTTACCAGTTTAGGAGTAAGATCTGCTTTTTCTTTTTAAAAAACAACATATTTAGATCCATGTATAATTTTTAGTTAAAGACAATGATTTGTTTCAATTAGTGATACTTCTTGCTGGCAAAATAAATAGTGTTTCTTGAAGCAAAGGCTGTAAGAAGATTACTCTGTTTTATATTTTTCCCTTCCTTTTGTGTACAGATAAATAATTAAATAGTTTAGACAAATAGGGGAGTGTATATACAGTTACGGATAGTGACTGAAATTATGCTCCAAAAATGCAAAGTATAAGAGTGCCATCTTCTGGAAATAATATTTTTTAGACTTTTCGTTTCAATTTAATCCTTGTTTTACAAGAAATATTAGTTAAAGATTAATGATGTTTACTTGCCTGTTTGCCCTGTATTTCCCTTTTCATTTGTCTATGCTGGTTTTAAAGTTTACTAACTTCCCCTACAAACTCTTTTCTATACAAGGGCCAGGAGAGTGTGAATTTAATAATCAGAGTTTAGGTTTTCATGTTTATAAGTAGTTGTACAATCCCCAAGGGTTAAAACAATCTGAACAGTAACCTCTTAAGAAAAAAGGACCAACTTTATCTGGTTCTAAAAAGTTTTAATCATTTATCTTAATAAGCTTTGACAAATTATAAAACAAAATGAGACTTTTCATCATTCTCCGAAAATTTAAACTGAATGACTTGCTCTGTTCATCCTGTTCTACACTGGGAGCAAATCACTGATCATTACAATATGAAACTGTTTGTTCTTCTCAATCACACATCTACACCCATACTCCACACACAAGGTCTTCAGAGCCTTAGAAGAATTTTACAAGAAAAATATTTTGGTCTACTATTTCCTTGTCCACATATACGTCTAATTTCTACTAACTCTGATAAAAATATTCTAGTCAAATTACTTCTTTTTTTTGATTAAAATGATGGAATACAGATAATTTTAACCCCACTGTTAACTAAGAAACACCTATTCTCTATAAACATAAACAAATCAGGGACCCTGTAATAGCACAATTATCCTGGCCTTGCAGAACTCCTTCTATCCATAAAATGCATGCTGTAAACACATGTTAAGGCTTTGCACTGTCTGGGAGCTAGACCTTGGGGAAGTGATGTGTAAAACACTGTCCTACCTTCTTGCCTTGGAACCCAATAAAATCAAATCTTGGCCACTGTACTTCAGATGGGATTTTTCTGTCTGTGTTTATTTTTTATTTTATATATATTTTTTCAGTCCCCGGCCTTCATTTTTCATGTCATTTTTTGTATTACTGCTACCAAAACCAATAATCGTTTGTCCTGCATCTCACTCATTCTTTGTGCACTTAAAAGCCTCTGAAATGAAATTCCCCTTCTTCTCTGCTTTTACCTTCCCAGATTAAATATACCTATTTGTCATCCTTCCAAGCTTTCTACTTTCTGTTGTCAACAATCACTCCACCCTTTTAGACCTTCTGTCCCAGAGGGATTTCCACTTTGACCAGATCCTATTTTCCGTTCAGCTAATCAAAAGCATCCTCCACATCTTTTTTCAGGGAGCTCTGAAAACACGTTCAAAACTTTTGTAAATAATTCTTTCTTCTTAGCTAAGAATCAAGATAAGAAAGACCTAAATAAATTAAGACTTTCCAAATAGGTTTTAATCAGATTAAAATTTATGTACATATAACGGTTTTTCAAGGTTCTCATGTTATCAGTATGTGTATTACAACAGTTCTTCACCTACTATCAAATGTTAAGTCCTTTAAATTTTTTGAGTTGGTAATATGTATGCTTCTATTGCTTTAGTTTCTGTTTTTTCAATTCCAAATTGCATTTTGTGGTGCTTCTGCAAACTGTTAATACCAGTTTGGGAAATTTAAATTCTTACTACTATATTCTTGTATGCCAACAATCTAAAATTACACTGTTATTAGCATTCACAAAACAGAAGTCTAGACAACTGCCATTCTTAAACACAGATGTGTTTTCTGTCTTGTCACTGTCCCTCTGTGGATGATAGAAACAAATTAAAAGACTCCTGCACAGAATTTGGAGAGGAGCCAAGGACAGTAAGAATGTCAAGACTCAAGATGTGGACATAAACACATTACAGTACTGCAAACTGTTTTATAGATATATAAAACTCATTTCTTGCTCTAGCACTTTCATATTTCAAAACAAAATATGAGATTAAGCAACTCAGAGATATATTTTGTAATACTAGAGTGCAATGGGAACATCAAATAGGCTAAACAATCATTTCTTTGCCCAAAAACTTCCTACAGTCTCTTATAAACTGGGGAAATTGAATGAAGTATAACAGTATGAGAGGGTATTATTAGACAAAGTGAAAGAAACAAGTTAAAACAAACAAAAAAAGCTTTTTTACTGTGCTTTGATATTCTAAGGCCAAGGACTTTAAGCTGAACTCTGCAACCACGTAGATCATGAACAAACTGGAGGCAAGGAGCTGAACAGTGCTGGAAAAGAAAACCGAATTAAACTTATTCAGAGAGTATGCTTTTATGTTAAGAAACTGTGTATCACGCTTCCAAACCAAAATAAGAGTGCAGCAATCAAATGGACTTAGGTACAAAAACACTTTCATCACAGATATATAAGAAATATTCAAGCTACACAACTTCACTGTTCTGTGCTGTCCAGGAGGAAGGCTGAGCAAGCCAGATGGTCACAGCACCATCCCAGGCCTGCGCTATGGGGCTTGTTTGATGTCACTTCAGTGCCGTTTTCTGCTATCTTACCACTCCTGCCTTGAGAATCGCTATTCTTTACAGAACAGTTTATTTTAAAAAAAAAAATTGTTTCTGTTTCTTCTCTTACAGCCTCTGATAGAGCTTTGCTTGGCTTCATATGGCTTTTTTATCAGCTTTTTCAATTTTATGCTTTTTTTATTCCTGAAACCTTTTGAAAACTACACCAGCCAATATTTGTTTTGTTTCCAACCAAATATCATCTGTCTTAGAGGCCCTCAGAGCAAAATCTTGAAGTCCATATAATGACCTACCATGCAATTTCTCCAATTTTAAAGTTTTTTCTTTTGGCATCAGAATCTTCTTCTATCTCAAACAATACTTTATTAAAATCCATGTTCTCTCAAAATATCAAGATGTCAAGTTTCCATCTAGTCCCTTACTTAAAATGTTAAGTACGGCCTCAGCACCCATACATGCAGAGTTTCACTGATAAATTCCCAGCACCCTAATTATTCACATTTTTGCATAACCTTTACGTAAAATATTCTTTTTCTCAAGTTTATCCACTTCTTTCTTTTGGGACACTCCTCAGACACATTTAATGAAGTTCAGAGAGGTTTTCTAGACAAAACAATCAGTTGACAATGAAAAAAGTCAGGCAATCAGGCACAGTCTATTTTCAGAAGGAGTCAATGTTGTAACTGCTAGTGCTGCAACATTAAAAAACCCAAAGCATTATCATGAACCTGATGTTAAAATTGTGAGTGGTAATACCTTAAATTGAAAATAATCACCAACTTTGCAAGCTATTTCACTGAAAGCTGTCAAAAAATTTTGAAAATCCTGCCCTTAACATGTAAGTTTTAATTGGTTCTATATTTTTATAGGTCCGAGATTAAAAAAAAAAAAAAGTAACAACACAACATTTTAAAGCTATTACAATTACAGAAATCTGCCAATGTATCACCTCTAAACATTCAGTGTGACACAAGCATGAGAAACAAATTTGGTAAGACAACATATTATATTTAAAAGTCAAGCTACAATATGGTAATGGACAAGCAAGGCCCTTTAGCTGCAACTAACATACTGTCCACATGTCAGGTTAGATTTTTTTTTTTAACTAGACTGTCACAGTTTGACACTGGCTTACCTGGATGTCAAATTAAATTATACCGAAGAGAGGAAATACTCCTAAGTAGTAGTGAATGGGTCTACTGTATTGTTTTAAAAAAACATGGCTAATTAGGTAGTTACAATAAAAAAAGATGTTTTTCTTTATCGTCCACAGGTAAAAATAGACAAAGATGACATTAAGATGAACTTTGAATGTTTATGCATGCACAGAATAAAATAGCTATAAAGATTTTAAGTTTGTCACAAGAAGTGCTCTCCCTTTAATTACTTTATTATTTATTTGTTTATTTATTTAAACCAAAACAATATCTTTTTCTATCTGAGCAATGGCTAAATGAGAAATCTCAACATAGATATATATTGTCACAGTAGTAGTTTCAATGAGTAGGTATAAGAATTTTAAAAATCCGGAAGTCATTTTATGCATTAAGGATGAAAACAGGAGAGAAATCTAAATTCACTCATGTTGAAATATTTTCACTTACAGCCTACAGTAAGACATCTTCAGTTCAATGTATGCCTTTGAAAACAGGCCCCAGTAAATAAATCTGAAAGGTTCCATGAAAGATTGTTTTCTGGTCCATAGCTCAAGAATACAGCCTTGAAAATGCACATAGATCTGCATGGGCAAAACTAAAGAAAACCCCCAGTAATGTTCTAAACATGAAATCAGTCATTTCTCAGTATAGGCACTCTGCTTGAAGAGATGCCAAAGCATAATTCCTCCTTTTCAGCTTGTTGTCAGATAACCAATTGGCGAAAGTTAAAAAGTAAATGAACAGACACATAATAAAGGTGGTTTCTCTGAAGTCCTCTGTAATGAATCAGAATACAGTGAAACTGTAGTAGGCACTGAGTTATGGGCAGAAATATTCTTAACATTTTATTCTGTATTTTGACTTCGGCTGAGAGCTTACAAAGAGAAGATATCAGAGGCCATCCCTATACACAAGGGCATCGGATTAAATGCTGATGTTAGGTTATTCAATTAAATAGTCTGAGTTTCTGAACCTTCTAATGTCATCTTGCAACAGGACAAGTAAAATGAATATGGAGTTATTTGGAAGCTGAACAGTTAATTTGTCTAAAAGGAATCATACCTTACAGAATTCAGTGTCTGATATACATATGTGAACTCTGTTTATTTTTTTTTACTATTTGAAAGTCTATAAAAACTCAGCCACACTAGTGAAAAGGAAGAAAGGACAAATACATGTGCTTGCTTCATGGACTTCTCTTCCTCTAACTGCCAGAATTTTTTCCATGCTTTGTGACATCTTGCCATACCAGTGTAATATAACTATCTTCATTTCTTAGACCAGTTGCTCAAAACTCCCCTTGACATAGCAGAAAATTCCTTGTCACACTACTATTACCTCAGCAGAACTTAATTTTAATAAAGATGAAAAGCATTTGAAACCCCAGAAGCAGTGTTTTGTTTGTTTTTTCCTTTCAGTTTGTCTGTTTCCAAGATCTTCAAGCATTCATTTTCCAAGTAATAATACTCTTTTACCAAGTAATATTTCTTTTACTCTTGACAATTTATTTGTTTATAATGTGCTATGTTTCTCTAATATATCAGTAAGAAACACCTACTAGGAGAGAGGGTGAAAAAAAGTTGATAGAACTACAAAAACCAATCGGTATCGGTCAAATTATTAACAGAAAAAGAAGGTTTGGAGGTAAATTGATAATAATTTATAAATACGTTAAAAGAGAAAAAATATTAAGTATTAAATAAGTATTTTTTAATACGAATGACAGAACAGAAAGCAGTGGAGTAACAGATGAAAAAAGATTACTTTCAAACACACAAAGAACAGAAAAGGATATTGATAAGTGTTGAAATAATAGTAGTCATTAATAGTAAAAATTGTGAAAGATTAATGTGGGAGGTACTGAACTGTTCACATCTTTAAACCAAGATAAATGCCCTTCTGAAATATAGGTTTAATGAAATAAGTTATTGGGCTCAATGTGGGAATAAATGGATAGAATTTTTTGTGATATAGGAGGCCATATTAGATGATCTAATGAAACTTCTGGTCTTAAAATATATGAAACTGTGAAGAGTTAACCAATAAACCATATGGTGATAATTTTTTCTGTCCAACTCAGCCATTTATATGCAATAAATTCTCCAAGAACGGAAAGAACACACTCCAGGGCCTTGTCTTTCTCTGTCTTTTGCACAGTTATATCTACTTCTGAAGGCTAAATTCTGTGTAGTTAGACAATTGTGCCTTGATACAAGGAAAAACGCTGAGTATTTGAAGCTCTGTTCATGAAAAACCAAAAAGCTTAATAAACACAATCTCCCAGAACCTGTTGCTAAAACTCCAAAGTTAATTGCATTTATCAACTTCTCAGACCTGCTGAATTTTTTTGAGATAAAGCGTATTTTTCTCAAACAAAAAACAAATTACAGTTAACATACTGACAGTATTGTAACTAGTGAATTAAAGGTAACTTTCTGCTCTCAAAAACTGCTATATTGATAATAGCAATCCAAATAACATTGGATTATTTTTTAATCAAATATCCTCTTCTTTGATTTCAGTCACAACTAATGCAGGAAAGTCCTGAGGTGTGCTATGCATAATTTAGTGCCAAGATGAACAGATTATTCCTGTAAAATATATATCAACTCACCTCCAAACACATTGGTCTTTTACAGCAGGTTGGTTGGCCACGGAACACTGAAAACAGTAATTTTTCATAAGTTTTCAACACACTACCATAAAAATACATATCCTTACACTGGGTTTGAGGACAAGTCACTAATCTTCCCCTTTAGACAGTATCTTATCTTAGTAGTTGGCAATATTATTCCTTTACTTCTCAGATTGAGATGATTCTCTGTGTTAAAAATAATTTAATTACATGTTTTGAGTATTTGTTTAAAACATTGCAAGAAATGTTTTTGTCATTCACCCTACACACCATAATAGTCTTTGGCCTTGCTGAATCCTTTGTTCTACAATGTTATATCTGATTTTCCCTTCCTTCTTGCTTTTTTTCTGAATTGAAATACTAATGCTGAAAGATATAAAAAAGAATTCACAGCATTTAAGTTTGTAATAGGAACAATCTAATAAAAAACTTCTTCATCTATTGATTCTGTCTACCTTTCTTTTGCCGATAAAGTCAGTACTGTTAGTGCTATTATTTACTTTTTGGTGTTTCATATAAATGTGCACTTCTATGTGTTGGGGGTTTTTTATTATCAGAAAACTAAATAATCCATATGTTGAACCAATTTTCATGACTGCTATTTCATCAAGCTGATCTGTTCCTCTGTTTTGATATATATGCCTGGACTTTTCTAACTCATGTGTGAACTGGACATAACCCTTGTTTAGTTTAAATTGCAGCAGCGAAATAAAAAGAGCTTTAAAATTTAGGACACTTAGCAACGGATGTCCAACAGTTAGGCAGCAGTTATCTGGTACATTTAAAACCGACAAGGGTAAAAATAAAGATATTTTGCTGTTTCTGCAGTGACAAAGCTTTTTGTTAAGTCTCGTCTTCAAATATTCTGACTATGTAGGGAACACCTTACAGCTTACAACAATGAAAACTGAAGGAGAGGATACAAATAATTTAACCAAACCAAAAGGAAACGATATCTCTAAACTTCTTTTAAAGTTCAGGTCTTAGGCTGAAAGATACCATGGGGAGATGACCGATTTGCTGCCACTGAATTAAATTAAAGCACCTATAAATTATATCACCTTGACTACACTTCTCTTCCACATCCTCACATTGAACGAAGATTCATTACAGAATGTCAGCTTGACATGAATTTTAAATGAATGAATTCTCAACTAGTTAATTACAAGTAGAATCTAGTTCTTTGTATTTCCGGAGCAACAAAGAAATATATTACCTGAGCTACTCTGAAACATAAAAGCTGCATTATAAATTTATTAAAACTAGAATCTCAGTGCAGCCTAACCAGTTTTGCAGGATGACTGCTAAGAGAGAGAGGTGAGGTGAGAGTGAGAAAAAACCTATCTGAGAGACATCTTCATGGATTACATTGCCTACTGATCAGAATCAAATATTCTCAATACAATACTTGAATACTGTAAATTGGAAAATTCCTATGACTATGCCTACCTTGTTGAAACCATAATAAGGGAAATTTTGCTGTCTCAGGACTTTTGCCAGCATACTTATTGAGAAATAAAACTGTAGACATTCCTGTTGTATGTAGTCGGCCATATCAAGTAGAGGACAAAAAATTCATCAGAATATTTGTATTTGTTTGTAGCTACAACCTTTCTAGGTTGCAATACAAAGACTTTCTTTCTGTTGTAATACAAAGACTTTATTTTAAAGAGATTAAAATTAGAAATATTTATTTTGCATACAGATATGATACACTAGTTTTGTGGGGGTTTTTGCCTGCCAATCTGACCCTTACAAGTAATGTAGAAATACCTTAGCAATATTTCCTATTTTGTGTCATTAGTATTCAGAACAAGTGTTCCTCTGATTAATCCTTGATGTAGGAAGCTAAGAAATGAAATATTAATACAATCTGAGGATGTACTAAAACTGCAATTCATTTTTCCTAATTAGAAATTTGAACATTTTGTATAACAAGCTGCATTTTTCCTTACATGAGCTGGATTTCAAAAATAGCTTCAGAAAGACCACCAATATGGCAAAACAAAAAAGTTGGGAAGAACTATGAATAATCATTGTCCAAAGTATGTTAAATCAAAATCAGGTGACGAAGTGATGCACCAGTCTGTAATATTCTTTTTAAAATACAGGGAAACACGCTTCACAAGTCATTCCTTCATACTCAGTATCTTTATAAAAAGACTTCGTAGAACATGACATTTTGCGTTGTGTTGGTTTTGCATGGCCTGGTTTTTGGTAGAGGGGGAGCCACAGAGGTGGCTTCTGTGAGAAGCTGCTAGAAGCTTCCACTGTGTTCAGCCAAGCCAATCCCTGATGGCTCTGAAGATGGACATGCCACTGGCCAAGGCTGGGCCAATTACAGGGGTTGGTAACACCACTTTGATAGCATATTTAAGAAGAAGATCAAAACAAAGTAGGAGCACAGTTTTTCTTCCAGTCAGAGAAGAGGAGGAGGTGAGAACATGTGAGGGAAACAACATGGAGACACCAAGGTCAGTGGAGAAGGAGGGGAAGGAGGTGCTCCAGGTGCTAGAGCCGAGATTCCTCTGCAGGCCATGGTGAAGACCATGGTGAAGCAGCTGAACTCCTGCAGCCCATGAGGATCCACAGGGGATGCAGAGATCCACCCGCAGCCTGTGGGGGAGGTGCCCGTGCCAGAGTGGGTGGATGCCTGGGGGAGGCTGTGATCCAGTGGAAGACCTGGTGGAGAGAGAGGGCCCTGCTTCCAGGCTGGAGCAGCCTGTCCTAGGAGGACTGCACCCTGTGGAAACAGCGACCCACAGCACAGCAGTATTGGGAGGAATGTTGCCTGTGGGAGGAACTCACGTTGCAGCAGGTGCGGCGTGGCTGTTGCTCCTGAGAGCAGACCTGTGCTCTAGAAGTTCATGGAGAGCTGTCTCCCATGGGATGGACCCACGGTCTCACAGGGGAAGGACTCCTCTCCTGGAGCAGCAGAAGAAAACTTCAGGTGATGAATTGACCAAACCCCCACGCCCTGTCTCCCTGAACTGTCAGTGGGAAGGAGGGACCAGTTGGGGGAAGAAAAGGTGTTTTTAAGGGCTTATTTTGCTTCTCATTATCCTCCTCTGATTTTATTAGTAATAAATTCACTTTGTACATTTAAGTTGAGCCTGTTTTTCACTTGGAGTGTTTTCTCCCAGTCCTTATCTCAACTCATGAACCCTTTGTTAATTTTTTTTCTCTCCTCTGCCCAGCTGTGGCAGGGGAGAGTGAATCGCTTCAAACCGAGCCTAGTGACACTTCAGAGACAGAGTCAGAGAGGCAGGCATTTGCTTTATTCAGCGCTGGGGGCGCAGGCAATAGCTCCTCCTACCATGCACACACAGCACTCTACACAGCACAGTATATGGTTACATTCGTGCATATTCATTACATTCCTTGGGATAGGAGCGGCTATACAAATTACTTCTCAGAAGTCATTAATATTATTAGCATACGTGACACGCAGCGCAGTGTACTCTGGTGGTCGCACTGAGGAAGGCTCCGCGTCTTCCTTGGGGGTCGTTCTGATGAAGGCTAGTAGTCTTCCTAACAATGCACTTTTCACCTCTCTTTCTGAAGCATGAGCCGTCCTTTGTTGGCTGATTCAGCAGTTTCTGCACTGGTTTCAACAAGTTCTGCTCTTCTTATCTCGTCAAGGTGCATTCTGTTTCTCTTATCTTGACAAGGCTAAGGCGCATCCTGCTTCTTAGGCTTGTGATTAATATTTGCTGACTCCTAATAGTTAACTTGTGCTTACATGAGTTAACTATTGATCAACTCCTTTCAAGAGAGAGTGAACAACTTTTGTGGGTGCCTGGCACTTGGCCAGTGTCAAACCACAACATGGGTATACACCAGAAATGTAGGAAATCAATTCTCTAGGTACTAAAATCTGGTATCTAGAAGGTAAAGACATGAGTGGAACTTTGGACTTTAATATATTAAAATATATGGCATTTTAATTTAATATGGAAATAGAGTTTGCCTCAAGAAGCATTAGTCACTAACTATTGTTATGATTATATTATTCATTGTATTATTATAACATGAAATGGGTGTTATATAATATAATTTCATTTAGAGTAATAATTAAAAGAAGGATTGTCCTTCAGGATACATTCTGGAATCCCCCTGGGAACATATACCATGGAGATGGGAACTTCCCGATCGCTGAATCCTTTCCACAGTTGCCTGACCATGCCTATTCCTTCATTGGACACTGCCAGCCTCAGGGTCAAAACCAGAAGGAAGAAAATAATTTATTTCTGTTTCCATAGGCTAAGCCAGTAAAGCATTCAAACCACTGGAGTCCTCAAGAGGCTAAACTGCTACATGCCTGCCTTTGGAAAAGGGGAAACCAAACTGCCATAGACACTTGCAGAGTCTGCAATGGTAAGGAGTTACTTTAGGTGAGAAATGGCCAGACAGTCTTCACAGTTTTCACAGGGCCTAGTGAAGAAAGCAATTATTGAACTATTGAACTACTGAATTACTGAACACAACACTGAATAGTTGAAAATACCAAGGTTTTGTTTGTAACAATTATTTCCTTTCTTCTGTGTATGTGCATGGGTGATTTTTTTTTTTTTAAATTTAACTTAAATCAAAGTGGTTTTTTAACTGAACCTTCCTGAAAAATCTTGGAAGAGCTTTTTACTCTGTCTGTGTAATTAGTGTTCAAACAAATTTATAAAGATCCAGTGCAAGTTCAGAAATGTTACTGATTAATAGTTTAACTGCATACTGGGGAAGATTCCCTTGTTTCTTGGTCTATGCACTTAGAGAATTCAGAGTTGTAGAAAAGACTGACCTTGGACTGAAAAAAATATTTTAGGCATGAGGACTTTTAAATAAATAACTATAACCTCAAAAAAAGGCATTGTAAGTTTACTCATACAATATACTGCTTTGAGAAAAAACAAACCCAGTTTTAATCATGAATGTGTTAAATGACAGATTTTTCTTCAATATAAATATAAACTTATAAATAGAATGAAGAACAAAAAAAGCCAAACCAAAACCAACAACACCAAAACCGACCCATTGTCTGTTGTGATTGCCTAAGTGTGGTGCTGGACATTCAGAAAATCAAACTCGTTCCCCTTCATTAACAGCTGTGAACCTTTCTAATAAGCAATTAGCAGAGTGGTTTGATAAGAAGAACAAAAGATTGTTTTGAAGTAAGATTGTCATGTTAATGTAAATAGTGGCTTAAGTGTATGGCACTCGATAGAATTCCTTACTTCTGCAGCAGTTGTTTGAAAAGAGCATGGTCTGTATTCATATTCCTACTCCATTTGAGGGAAGCTGTGCTGTTATACAAAATAACTCATTTATTTGAGTGAAATACTGACAGTATGTGGCGGTGGCTCAGGTGCCCTCTGGCCCGGAGCTGATCTCTTGGGTCCGTTATCCACCAAGAGACAGTGACTGCCTGCATGAAGAATCCATTGGAAGCAGCCCGGGAGCTGCAGAGAGCACATCAGTCACCCCACAGGGACAGCCCTAAGGGGCCTGTCAGTCAAAAGGGAACGCCCGGTAGGCGTTAACCCTAGGCGGCACCCTTTGGCTTCCTCCCCGCCCCATTCTAGAAGCTTCAGTTGAGCACACAATCTGATTGGGTCTATGTTTTATGTTTATTCATTTTGCCTGTTGCATATTACATTAGCTTCTGGAAACTTCTCTTGTTTGCTGCTCCCCATTGGTTGTATCCTGGTTCTCCCTCCCCCGAAACTCTGCTATTGGTCCCCTGTCATTTGCTTATCATTCCCTGATTCGACAGTTGTTAACCACGCCCTGAGATTTGTTGCTGTATTTAAGTTGCGGTCCCGTGCTCCCTGCGCTTCTTTTTGCTCCACGTCTCCACTGCCTTCTCCCCTGCGTTTCTTCAATAAACCCTTTCCTGCGGAAGAAGCCCTTCTCAGCTCCTTTATTCCCTCCGCCTCTGCCTGCCTTCCTGGCGCTCAGCTCAGCCCTCGCCACGCGGTGAGCTCGCTTCAGCCATTAGACATTTTGGGTCCTCGGCCTCGAAATTGTCGGCTCCTACTCAGGGCCACCGGGCAGCCCAGAGTCCAGGAGACCCCGACAACAGTATCACTGCTACCTCTTTTCTCATTTCTCAGAACCTTCTCATTTTATTGACTCCCACTTTCTGGCATGCATGGAACTAATATTTCTTGCCATTAGATTTGGAAACATGCTTTTCTTTTTTTTTCTTAATTTTTATTTTAATTTTTAATCAAGACTCTAAATTTTCCCTATTCTTTTTTCTGTTTTTCTCAGAATTCTTTTGTCTGTTTCCTGTTTATCTAACCTAAGCTTACTATCAGTCACCTAAAGGCATCCATTTTTCTGGTCTCATTTCAGTCAGTGAAGGGAAACAAGTTTTTCCAAAGGGTTATTCTTTTCTTCTTAACATGTTTTTGTAAAGACCCTCTGCAAGTACTAATTTCTTTGTATTAAAAGTGACCTAACCAATTAGTTCAAACTTTAGCCATGTGATAAAGTTGGGTGAGATTAACCTAAGCTTCAAGAAGCATTTATCAATTATATTTATGATGTTATTTCTGACTAGAACAAAACTGGTCTATCCCCTTGTCTCTAGTTCAAATCTGTCATCCTTTCATCTTTTCCTTTGAGCAGTATCTTTTCCTTTTCAGTGTGATGTTTACCACATCACCAGGACAAAATCAAACAGGCTACCCAAGATGAAACACCTCAGGTTGTGTTCCTGGCTCATTTGAGATAAATTTCAATGTGTAAGGGACACTCTCAAACATGAAAATAACATGGACAATTATCCCTCAATTTTAAATTCTTTCAAATATTTCTTTTTTGTGATTAAATACATTTAATAATGAACATTGTCATCAGTTGTACAATGGTAGCATACTTGAAGTATAATTTGGATGGTACTCAAGCTATACATGAATTCAAAATAAGTCGAGTTAGTACATACCCTAATATAGGTTAAAAAAGAAAGATCTTCACAAAATTCAATGATTGATTCATTCTTACAGACAAAAACAGAGAAGGGCTTTTTTTGTAATGCAAAAATAACAGAGAATGATTATCAATCATCTAAATTATCTGTACACAAAGTGAGATATAGAATAATTCAAGGAGACATAGAAGTCATTAGATGTCAGATAGTTCTATCTCATTAGCACAATAAAAACTTAGTTTGATGTTTCACATCACTTGATCATCAGAGAGCAAGATCCATACATAATTGATAAAAACAGAGAAAAGCTAGAGATTAGGGCAAGCACTCATTTCCAAAGCTTTAAAATTCCAATGGAATTGGAATTTGAGAAAACAGAGAACTTACCTTGTTTATATAATAAACCTTAGGAAAAAAATAAAGAAAGAATGGATGCTAAAGTTGTTCAAACTCTTTACACCCTAATATATACATGTAATATTCAGACATATGTTCCTATGCATTTCTGAAAATTCCTTACGGCACTTTTTCAAATTTTAGCTGGATGTATGCTCTTAATTCTGACCCACTCTGTAATAAATGCAGACAATAGGAATTATTAAAGAGAGTGATGCATTAGTAGACAAGGCAGTAAAAAACTTAGCCAGAGGAAAAGGCCTACTTGATCTTCTTGCTATCAAAGTTACTATTGGGAGCAGGAGAATGAAAGAATCTTGGTTCTGGTGACCAAAATCTGTTGAATATAATGTAGAGAGCTAGTGGATACTTGAAGCTGCCAGAAAATTCAAAGCAATGGTTGTAATAAAGGAAATATTAAAAACAAAGTACTGAATCAAGGCTGTTTTCCAAACAGTCTATCTGGTAGAATAAAATAGATTANAAAATAATTTATTTCTGTTTCCATAGGCTAAGCCAGTAAAGCATTCAAACCACTGGAGTCCTCAAGAGGCTAAACTGCTACATGCCTGCCTTTGGAAAAGGGGAAACCAAACTGCCATAGACACTTGCAGAGTCTGCAATGGTAAGGAGTTACTTTAGGTGAGAAATGGCCAGACAGTCTTCACAGTTTTCACAGGGCCTAGTGAAGAAAGCAATTATTGAACTATTGAACTACTGAATTACTGAACACAACACTGAATAGTTGAAAATACCAAGGTTTTGTTTGTAACAATTATTTCCTTTCTTCTGTGTATGTGCATGGGTGATTTTTTTTTTTTTAAATTTAACTTAAATCAAAGTGGTTTTTTAACTGAACCTTCCTGAAAAATCTTGGAAGAGCTTTTTACTCTGTCTGTGTAATTAGTGTTCAAACAAATTTATAAAGATCCAGTGCAAGTTCAGAAATGTTACTGATTAATAGTTTAACTGCATACTGGGGAAGATTCCCTTGTTTCTTGGTCTATGCACTTAGAGAATTCAGAGTTGTAGAAAAGACTGACCTTGGACTGAAAAAAATATTTTAGGCATGAGGACTTTTAAATAAATAACTATAACCTCAAAAAAAGGCATTGTAAGTTTACTCATACAATATACTGCTTTGAGAAAAAACAAACCCAGTTTTAATCATGAATGTGTTAAATGACAGATTTTTCTTCAATATAAATATAAACTTATAAATAGAATGAAGAACAAAAAAAGCCAAACCAAAACCAACAACACCAAAACCGACCCATTGTCTGTTGTGATTGCCTAAGTGTGGTGCTGGACATTCAGAAAATCAAACTCGTTCCCCTTCATTAACAGCTGTGAACCTTTCTAATAAGCAATTAGCAGAGTGGTTTGATAAGAAGAACAAAAGATTGTTTTGAAGTAAGATTGTCATGTTAATGTAAATAGTGGCTTAAGTGTATGGCACTCGATAGAATTCCTTACTTCTGCAGCAGTTGTTTGAAAAGAGCATGGTCTGTATTCATATTCCTACTCCATTTGAGGGAAGCTGTGCTGTTATACAAAATAACTCATTTATTTGAGTGAAATACTGACAGTATGTGGCGGTGGCTCAGGTGCCCTCTGGCCCGGAGCTGATCTCTTGGGTCCGTTATCCACCAAGAGACAGTGACTGCCTGGATGAAGAATCCATTGGAAGCAGCCCGGGAGCTGCAGAGAGCACATCAGTCACCCCACAGGGACAGCCCTAAGGGGCCTGTCAGTCAAAAGGGAACGCCCGGTAGGCGTTAACCCTAGGCGGCACCCTTTGGCTTCCTCCCCGCCCCATTCTAGAAGCTTCAGTTGAGCACACAATCTGATTGGGTCTATGTTTTATGTTTATTCATTTTGCCTGTTGCATATTACATTAGCTTCTGGAAACTTCTCTTGTTTGCTGCTCCCCATTGGTTGTATCCTGGTTCTCCCTCCCCCGAAACTCTGCTATTGGTCCCCTGTCATTTGCTTATCATTCCCTGATTCGACAGTTGTTAACCACGCCCTGAGATTTGTTGCTGTATTTAAGTTGCGGTCCCGTGCTCCCTGCGCTTCTTTTTGCTCCACGTCTCCACTGCCTTCTCCCCTGCGTTTCTTCAATAAACCCTTTCCTGCGGAAGAAGCCCTTCTCAGCTCCTTTATTCCCTCCGCCTCTGCCTGCCTTCCTGGCGCTCAGCTCAGCCCTCGCCACGCGGTGAGCTCGCTTCAGCCATTAGACATTTTGGGTCCTCGGCCTCGAAATTGTCGGCTCCTACTCAGGGCCACCGGGCAGCCCAGAGTCCAGGAGACCCCGACAACAGTATCACTGCTACCTCTTTTCTCATTTCTCAGAACCTTCTCATTTTATTGACTCCCACTTTCTGGCATGCATGGAACTAATATTTCTTGCCATTAGATTTGGAAACATGCTTTTCTTTTTTTTTTTTAATTTTTATTTTAATTTTTAATCAAGACTCTAAATTTTCCCTATTCTTTTTTCTGTTTTTCTCAGAATTCTTTTGTCTGTTTCCTGTTTATCTAACCTAAGCTTACTATCAGTCACCTAAAGGCATCCATTTTTCTGGTCTCATTTCAGTCAGTGAAGGGAAACAAGTTTTTCCAAAGGGTTATTCTTTTCTTCTTAACATGTTTTTGTAAAGACCCTCTGCAAGTACTAATTTCTTTGTATTAAAAGTGACCTAACCAATTAGTTCAAACTTTAGCCATGTGATAAAGTTGGGTGAGATTAACCTAAGCTTCAAGAAGCATTTATCAATTATATTTATGATGTTATTTCTGACTAGAACAAAACTGGTCTATCCCCTTGTCTCTAGTTCAAATCTGTCATCCTTTCATCTTTTCCTTTGAGCAGTATCTTTTCCTTTTCAGTGTGATGTTTACCACATCACCAGGACAAAATCAAACAGGCTACCCAAGATGAAACACCTCAGGTTGTGTTCCTGGCTCATTTGAGATAAATTTCAATGTGTAAGGGACACTCTCAAACATGAAAATAACATGGACAATTATCCCTCAATTTTAAATTCTTTCAAATATTTCTTTTTTGTGATTAAATACATTTAATAATGAACATTGTCATCAGTTGTACAATGGTAGCATACTTGAAGTATAATTTGGATGGTACTCAAGCTATACATGAATTCAAAATAAGTCGAGTTAGTACATACCCTAATATAGGTTAAAAAAGAAAGATCTTCACAAAATTCAATGATTGATTCATTCTTACAGACAAAAACAGAGAAGGGCTTTTTTTGTAATGCAAAAATAACAGAGAATGATTATCAATCATCTAAATTATCTGTACACAAAGTGAGATATAGAATAATTCAAGGAGACATAGAAGTCATTAGATGTCAGATAGTTCTATCTCATTAGCACAATAAAAACTTAGTTTGATGTTTCACATCACTTGATCATCAGAGAGCAAGATCCATACATAATTGATAAAAACAGAGAAAAGCTAGAGATTAGGGCAAGCACTCATTTCCAAAGCTTTAAAATTCCAATGGAATTGGAATTTGAGAAAACAGAGAACTTACCTTGTTTATATAATAAACCTTAGGAAAAAAATAAAGAAAGAATGGATGCTAAAGTTGTTCAAACTCTTTACACCCTAATATATACATGTAATATTCAGACATATGTTCCTATGCATTTCTGAAAATTCCTTACGGCACTTTTTCAAATTTTAGCTGGATGTATGCTCTTAATTCTGACCCACTCTGTAATAAATGCAGACAATAGGAATTATTAAAGAGAGTGATGCATTAGTAGACAAGGCAGTAAAAAACTTAGCCAGAGGAAAAGGCCTACTTGATCTTCTTGCTATCAAAGTTACTATTGGGAGCAGGAGAATGAAAGAATCTTGGTTCTGGTGACCAAAATCTGTTGAATATAATGTAGAGAGCTAGTGGATACTTGAAGCTGCCAGAAAATTCAAAGCAATGGTTGTAATAAAGGAAATATTAAAAACAAAGTACTGAATCAAGGCTGTTTTCCAAACAGTCTATCTGGTAGAATAAAATAGATTACTTCATCAAAATGAGGAAAGGAATACAAGTGACCTTGTACAGTTTTATGAGAGATATATATGCCAAAATATTTGGAGGTTTTTTGTTTATTTTGTTGGGGTTTTTGGTTTGGTTTTTGTTTTTACAAAAAGCTAAAACATTTATTTTAGATTTTAGTGCAACTTTTAGACCTAAAAATTCCTCACATTATCAATTTCTAGCTTTGAAGTTATGGCTTCATATTCCAAAGTCATAAAATAATCAGTGATAGGGATAATATTTTGCTTTGACACTTGTATTTACAGAATAGTTATTGACATGAGACCTCTGTCATATAAATATAGCAAAAGTTAAGCATATTAGTTCAAAGAATGTACTATTTATTTATTTAAAATATTCAAGATATTTTTCTACTGTACATTTCAGTACATTGAAAAATGTTTGGAAAAAGTTTTGGAGAAAGTATGACCCAAGTTAGACCACCGTATTTTTCAGATACTTAAAGGAGTTCATGCACCATGTGATTGAATGTTATAAAAGCAGTTACAGTTTTAGGAGGACTCCATATCCAGAGTAAATGGAATTCTTTGAAATCATCTTCATCATGTATCAGATTAAGGGAAAAACAAAGAAAAGTTTACAAAATTAAAATACAAACAATAAACATTATATGCATTTTTACAGGAGATGGAAATGAAGCAAAAATTAAGCAAAACAAAAAATACTTTTTGTATCACATGCAAGCTATTAACGAGACTATCATTCTATAAAACTTACAAGCCTGTCATCCTCAGGTATTGTTTTTTTTTTTAAGGTGGCCAATTTTATGCCTCATTCTCTCTGTTCATATTAGTTATATTGTTTTGAACTGTTAAATATCATAAAATCCAGGCTGACTCAAAAGAAGAAGCAGCTTGAATAGACTGGCACCTGTGGTACCAACAATCTGAATCATAAGAAAACAACTTAATAAGGGAGGATTTTAGTAGCTTTTGACATTCCACATATCTCAGATAATAGTTCTGGATCACTTATCATCAACTGACCATCCAGCTGGAAACAAACGAAGATACTTTTCTAAATAAATGACTGAATATGTTCAAAAAATATCTCTCTCACAGAATCTCCTTTCTCTGTCATTTTTTTATGTGTTCTGTATATACAGTTACTGTATATAGATATATCTATAAATTCACATTATATTTTTTCTTCGTTGTTTTCCCTTCACTTTTTGAATGAAGAAAAGAATGAAAGAATGAAAGAATGAAAGAATGAATGAATGAAATGCTGCACTATTACTCTGGGTCACATAAGTTGTTTTTTAAAAAGGTGGTGGGGATTCTGCAGCTAATTAGTACTGCATCCAAATACTTCTAACAGCACCATGGAGCTAGACCCAGCTGCTCTCCAAGATTCTGTGTCTGTTAGGTGTCTATTTTGCCACAACCATTTTTCCAGTTTGAAAAGTAATGCTATCAATGGTCAATGTTTCACAAATATATACAGAGAAAGAACATTTACTGACATAATTTCATACATCCATTTAGTTTCAGGTGACTCAATTTTTCAGAAATACATAGCCCTGGATCCAGTTTTACAGTGTGAATAGTTCAGAGTAGACGATAGAAATCCAGCTAAATGTGTCTTGTGTTTGAATACTTTGCAGTGAACTAGAAATATGTTTCATCTGGTATATTTTCCAGATCTTTTTTACCTGATTTCCCTAAGCTCTTTCCGGTTAAAGTGATCATTTTAAAATAAGGACATGCAATGTATAGACTACACATGAATGAGAAGACAGCTTTCTGTCACAGAAGCAAGTAAAATGTTAGTAAAACTTTGCCTGCTGTGAATTGTAAAATGTATCTTTGGGAAATTATCAGACTAACTTAATGAACAAAGTACTCACATTTAGTCTGAAACAATGGCTTTACGTACAAAATGGCAAAACCAGCAATTTAGAGAAAAGGAGAGCTTCGTTCCATAATTAGTATTAATTTTGAAATACTAAGCTAATCAAACACTTCCTTGAGCATATTGGATACTCACCCTGCAATAAGTAACAAAACTAAACGGATTCAATGACTTCAAGAATACGGACTTTTAACAAATCAAAAACCCCTTATTCAGTAATTTTAAAACATCATTTAAAGCGATGTAGTCTGGAAAATGTTTTGACTAAAATAGACACATTTCATATATATGTATCTATCTATCTATCTGTCTTTAAAGATACAGTTATGAAAGAGTCTGAACATGACGTGTTATATTCCTTAGTATAAGCCAATTTACGTTTCATCCTGATAGCAAAACCTTAAAAATTTAGATATAAACCAGAACAAAATAAAACACATCTTCAACGTAAGTCCAAATTATTTTCAAACACAACTTATATTGGTTTATGATTTTCTGTTTATTATGACATCAAAAATATTTAGATGAGATAACAGTGATATCTGTAAGTGAATGTACATATTTGTGATTGATTTTGAAAACAGAAGCCCAAACAACACCACTGTCTTGTTTAGAACTTCTGACTGTAAAAAAACAGTCACTGGAAAATAAATTTAAATTTCCAGATTCTGGTACAAGCCTGACTTTGAAAGTAGAAAACATGATCCAAATAACAATCTTTATGGAATAATTCAGGTATCACAACTCACTGTTTCCATGGAAAAACATCCTAACACTGAGTACATCAAGGAGGATACTGTACATATTTATATTTTTTTCTTAAAATGAAATATTTGCCTTTTTAATACTCCTATAAGACTTCTTCACATTTCATTATCTGATAATACAGAAACTAAGAGAAGAGGAAGTAAAATTCTCTCTTTTCATGGAGTGCAAAAAACTGTGTAAAAACATTCAAGGACACCAGATTAATTCATAAAGGTGACTACTGTACTAAACTATAATGCATGTATGTAACATGCTGTATCTTTACAGAGTGATAGGATAATGACAGCTGATTTTATAATAACCTGTTTAACAAAAGAAAGAAAGTTAAATTGATCGGTTCTATTTAGAAAAGAGAAAAAAAAATGGCCATATCAAATAGGTTTAACAAAGGAATAAATCACTGACACATGACCACAAAGGTAGAGGCTCTACATGAGTGAGTTTCAAAGTCTAAACTATTCATGTTTCTAAAATTCAGTCTCCTGAAATTTTTCATAAATGCTTCTGAAGAAAATGTCTATACCACGGGAGGTAAATATGTAGGTTATCTGTTTTTTCTCTAATCAGGACTCGGGAATAATAAACGGGGAACCCTTTATATTTCATGAAATTCCTGGCAAAAATAAAATAATGTAAAAACTCTCTCTCTTTTACTGAGTCACGCTGTGAGAAATTAATTATCATTATGAATTAAAAAAATTAATCTTTTCAACTAGAGTTGGTTTCCCCCAAATTATCTCAGTTTGCAGAGGGCGCATACTTCAGCAGAAAAGAAAGATGATGTATGTGTATATAATTTTTTATATTTTTTCCTGAGCCACATGATCTTATGCAGTAATCAAATTGTCCTCTAGCAGACACAGGAACAGATTTATCTGCTTAAAACTAATGTGACCAGAGACACCTGAGGCTATTCAAGACATTTCCCTGCTGTTGGTAGGTATGACACATGAGCTACAAAAATTCACTGTCTCTCTAGCAGCAGTTAGAGGCAAAACTGGATACTTGAGAGTGTCTAAGATACAGCTATGATCATTTTAAAAACCGTAAATTAGGGTGTCTTTCCAATAAATTAATAAATTTCATTACCAAGGCGTCCATAGTGAGTTTCTGAATGAGGAGCAGCTGACTCCAGTCAAAATGATTTCTGATAGAAAGAAGAAAGAAAAAAAAATTGAAAAAACTCCGTAGGGTACTGAGTCAGTACTTTTGATTTACAGTGTACGATTTATATTTTATAGTGCAACAAGATAGTAGCAGAGAATCATCCTATTTTATAGAAAGGCTAAATCTTGACCTTGAGATAAAGCATCTGTAACCTTCAGAGTAAGACTAATGTGGTTATCTGTCTAGAAACCAAATGTTTTTATTTATGTTCTAATCAAAATTTGTTCAATGGACCTTTTCATCTATTCTTCTTTAGGACAATACAAACTACAGAAAGATCAGTTGAGGCTTTGAGATAAAAAAAATCTTGTTCTGTAGGGAGAGGGGGATGCACACAGAACATTCCTGAAACAGTTTTTAATTGCATTCTATTTGTATGACTTGCATATTCTGATCTCTTTAGCAAATGTTATGAATATGATTGCTTTGCAAATTTCTGGGAAATTAATTTTAGTCAGTATGACAGTAAATATCTGATATGCACAGACCCCGGGAGGAAAAGCAATCACTGAAGAGAGAGAATGATTTTGTAGGACAGGTAGTTAGGTGAGCCAAGAAGGGGTAAGAAGAGTAGAAGCTTGTTTAGTGGTGTTTCCTCTTCACAAAAGCTGTTTTTATTTCTAGCATGACAAGGACACAAACATTTCCCCAAAAACAGTGAGAACTCCCTTTGGCAGGTAAAAAACTTACCCATGCATTAAAAATGTGTGTGTCCTTATCTACAGGATATCCCTTTTATTTTCAAATGAAGAGGGCCAGAGACTCTGTTATATGTGCGAGAGAGTCTCTTTCATCCGTAATTTATTAGTAGTCATTATGTTCAATTATTGTGGTCACAGAGAGTAAAAAAAACTCAGCTGAAATCTGACTATACAGCCTGGATATAACCCCTTTCCTCTTTATCTTTTCAATGGTTTCCCAGGCAAAGTCCTGGCTCTGTTCAGTGAATTTTCCTGCCAGTTTTTGAATCTCACATAACCTGCCAGGTCTCTCCCAACACACATCTGCTGCTGTACTGATTTCCCTCAGTAACCTGCTGCTCTATCAGATGCTGGCTCAAGTTACTGTTCCTGCCAACGCAGGACATGCTGAGACCGTGCCCGGCGGCTGGACTGGCCCTGACTCTGGGACTTTGCCATGGCTGGTTCTGCCTGGCTTCCATTCAGTGGCCTGAATTTCCTGCTGCAATACTTCTTTTGTCTCAAAAAAGACCCAAACCCACTTCTGAACGTGCCTGTGCAAAGAGTCTAAAGAGTGAGGTACCTTTTTTAATCATGTTGCATTAATTCTTGTCTACCTTCCTGTACATCTCTGGCTTTGGTTCTTGTTTTGGCACTATCTTCTGATCTGAATATAAATAAAAATATGCTTGGATTTTCACTAGAATTTAGCACTGCTAGGCACATATAGATGGAAAAGAATTGACTGAACACTACTCTGGCGTGTGAGTTAACCCCAAAACTTATATTTGCAATGAGTTCCTTGTTACAATTTTGTGTTGAAGAATCCCAAAACTACTGTTTTGTTTTTCACTTATTAAAACCAGAAGAGTTTCCAGAAGCTGAGAGATCAAGCAGCTATCTATCTTCAAAGTAACTCCATTGAATGCCAACAGCCACCTCACTCTGATGAAGAGCTAAAATGTTGAGCTTACAAAGCTACAGCTTGGCACACATTGCAGCAATATTATTGCCCACTAATTTCTATATTTAGTAGAAAAAATTATGTTTTCCTAGACCTTATGCAACACCAAATCCTTTTGGTTTTTTTCTTTTAATGAATTAGTTGCTCAGTTAGTGGTTGTTCAAGTTATATTTGACTGCATGAGTGTGTGGAAGAAACAAGTTTCTGAAAAATAATCTGTAGACTAAGCATTTTTAGAACAGTATTTGATCAAATAAATCTCTCATAGAAATCATTGCTAAATAAAAAAAAAGTGCAATTACATGTATATTTACACACACACTCTCTAATTCTGTGTGTACATATATATATTTATTTATGTATTTATTTATTTACATAAAGGAGTAATTTCTCAGAGGTTAAGCATGTTTTTATACTGTAGAGGTTCATAGAGTATGAGGTTTAAACAGCATATAGCCTTGTCACAGATCACAGCATATATTACCATAATTGTTGTTGTTCTAGAAGTTAAAAAATTTAACTTTTCATTATAAAAGTCTACATGGCCACACTTTTCACTATAAATTCAATTCAGTCTAAATAACACATCTGTTGCTCTTACTCTCTGGTTTAGCTAGGTTTATTACTTCTGGAGTGCTAGCAATATATTTTATAAGGAATGATAGAAGAAGAATATGCCCTAAGATTCCATTGCAAATTAGAGTTACTGCTGTCCTAAGGCCTTAGATGTTCTTTTTATTCCCATGAGGGGAATCTTTTTAATGGGATTCTGTGAAAAATCCCTGCTGGACATGTGGGTCATATGACTACAGGAATTGGAATTGTCAACAACATGCATTTTAAAAATACATTTTCAATTCTCTCTGTTTGTGTAATGGTTTTGAGCCTTCAGGGTTTCCATTTTCAAATGTTTACTTCTTCCAGCCTAAGTACTAGAAACTATACTCTTTTTTCCATGACAGCAAAAATATTTCTATCACTAAATCCTTCTAGAATCTAGGAATCAAGGAAAACGTGCCTATGAGTTTATGTACATGTATTTTATAAGTATTTCTATAAATAATATACGTATGCATATATATATATATCTATTTCTAAACATTGCAGCTATATACCTACCATGTAGGTCATATCTATCAATACTACTCTCTCTTCCTCAGTGATAAGTTCCTCAGCATTAGCACTATCATTATCACCTTGGAAACACCTTTGGTTCATAATAAAAACCTGTTTTATTCAGTTAATAAGTGTAAGTAATTACAGTGACAGAAGAATACTGATTTGGGCTTGACATTTTCCCTTTGTTTTCAGACATTTTTTGTAGTTTTCTAGGTTCATGTTGTTCCCAAATCATAAAATATCCATGAATGAAAAAAATCTACCAAAAAAAGAGATTATCATTGTCATGAATTATCATTATCATGATCCTGATTGTGACTGTTATTTGATTGTGCCCCCTGCATGCTCTCTGAGCTCAGCCAGAACAATCCTGTTCTTAGAGTGTTCTTAGAACAATCCTTGTTCTAACACAGAGCAAGCTATCAGCTTGTTCTTTGTTAGAAAAGAAACTGTTTTCAGAGAAGTACCCATTATTATTTAGCAAAGAAAACAAAAGAGTGGAGTTACATTACTTCCTGAGCATAAAGCCACTAAATATTTTTTCCTTTAATTTCTCTTCTGAGAAATAAATATTTCAGTATTTGCCTTAACAATTTGAAAGAGTAGACAAGATTTCAGGAATGCAAGTTTTTTGCTCTGCCTATAGTATGTGATAAGATTTAAGTTATTTTTCATAAATCTTTTTCCCTATATCCACTGGTCATCACAAATTCATCCTGATATCATTAGATCATGGGGACTACAATAGTTCAAACTTCCTGTGTCTAAATTTCCACCTTTTTACATTAGACTTTTTACATTATATAGGTTTCCCAATATGTAAATAAAAGGGTTGGGGGTTTTTTTCTGTGATGTATATACACACACACACACATTTTGGCATATCACAGGTTCCTACAGGGATTTGAAAACTTTTGATCTAAACTTGTGGTTTCTGGAAAAAAATTGACTTCATGTCCTGAAATTATAATATTTTGACTAATGTTATATACAGTTTTCCAACTGTCAGATGGTGTCTTCCATAATTGATTGCCCTTCCAAAATTTCTTCCAAAATAGGTTATAGTATCTGATAGGCAATAAATTATAATGAAGTGAGTTTTGTCACTGAATTCCTAATGCGTCTGGTCTTTTGGTGTGTAATTTTATAGCAAGATGCCAAAGATTCATTTACTTGAGACTGAATATGGTTGATAAAAAACTCCTTATCAAAATGTATTGTTTTGACTTCTGGTCTAAAATTGCACATTATGTAGAAATTAAATTAAACTGAACAGGGTAATTCTTGTTTTTTCATTTATTTTAATATAACTTTTTTCCTGGATTGACTAAATTAAATTGTGATGTAAATATTAAATTAATTTTCATGGAGAAAAAGACATTCTAAAGTGAATCTCTGACAAGGTTTTTATTCACTGATATTTATTTGGGATGGACTTACAAAGCACTTCGTAGGGAATAGTGACATCCAGAGCATAAAAATCTTATGCCAGTTATTTCCATCAGTAAAGTGTATTCTTTAGATATTGTGTGTATACACACAGTGTCCTGTTTTGCCTGAAACATCCTTTATTTCATGAACCTCACAAAATAACATGAAAAATGTCAGATTTGGTATTACTTCTGTTAAATACACTTTGCAATTAGCCGTTTAGAGACAAACATTCTCATTGGCTCCAGTTTGCATCATTTTTTTCTAATTTTACATTATAAAAAGAACAAATTCATAGAAGCTGAGATTTAAAATTTTCATCAGGAAGGAACATTCTTCCGCAAGTTTTATAGTTCTGAGGTCTAATTTTGTCCAAATTCTTCCTGATGTTTAACTGTATTTCAGCCAAAGTTGCAGTATCACTGTTAAGGTATTAAGGCTCAAGACTCACCATCACCTTTTGTGGCCTTATAAGTTTAGTCTGATGTGCTGCCCATTCCTTCTGAGATAGATCTATAAACAGGAAGAGATTGCAATGCTGAAAATCAAGATGATGAAAGAAAAAGAGCTGATTTTCTCCCTTTAAAGTAAATTATAGGATGCTCTACTGTATTAAACTCTGAATGCTTGAGAAAGCACCTGCTTACACAGCTACCATGCCACAGTGATTCAGGACTGAACGGCTGCTAGCATTCTGTAGTCTCTTTCCTTTGTAGGGCCAGAGGTCCACAGGGATTTCCCAAGAGCATACAGCTCTAGATGAAGGCAGTGCTCATAACAGAGGCAGAGGAACAGAGGCAGAAGAAAACATTTAATGAGGTCAAACATGTACTAACCACAACGAAGAGCGGGACATTTTCTGTGGCATTTTCTGCTAGTTATAGAATAGAACATGTATTTTGTTATCCAACAGCACTTCAAACAACACACATTTTAGTCTGAGCTAGTTGAAGCTCCCCCATTTATGATGTTTATCAATCCTCTTTGTAAAATACTGTGAAATTTTCTATAATGACACTTCGCCATTTTCACAGATCCTGTCACATTTTTTGGGGAAGAGATTTCAAATTAAATGAAATGCAGCCATTTGTAACAGAAAGGTTTACTTTGTTTTCTGTGAGGTGCAAACTTTTATACATATATACAGAGCAAAACATGTGCATGCGCAGGCACACTCACTTTCACATCTTACTTTTCTCAAAGCTGAATTCCCCAGGAATATGTTGGAAGCTTACCTGAGTAATGGCAGATAAATTATGTGCAGCCAGGCAAATTTGCCTGTCATGGGGATCACCCCTCAATCAGGACTGGCCTTGGATGCCTGAAGCATTGAGAGAGGCAGGGATGACAACAGGAGGATGTTTCACCTTCCTGACTTCGGTAGCATGCAAAACCCAAGCATACAGCTCTCCTGAACCGAATTCACGGGGTAACAGATGTCCTGTTCTGAGAGCTCACACATTACTTGTCTTGTAATGCAACCCATGTGTAACAGCTTTGCATATTCAGGTTTCAATTCTATGGACCTTTCAGGCATTTTTTCAATAATCCCCGATTTTATATTTCTTTCTATAGTGTAGGATGTGAACGTATATCATACTTTGCGTGCACATTTCATTCACTAGGTTTACTAAGAAGGGTAATTGAGAATCTGAGAGAATAATGCATCAGTTTTGCTTTTATTTGTGTATTTAGGTTTCTTCTATTCAAAAAGTAGTTTTACGTGACACTGGATACTATGCACGACAAATACTGATTTTGCATAAATTAGAATTTAAAAGGTAATAGTAGGGGATTTTAAAATTATTTTTGCTACGTAAAACTTGTCAACCTGATAGTAGGAATAAAAATGATAGCAAGGGCAATTAAGCATTATGACATAAGCTGAAATGTAATGTTTTGAAGGATTTCAGCCATTTGACTTGAATTACAAATTGTGAATTCTAAAGGAAAATTGTTTTCAAACAAAATGTCCTTATATCCATTATTACCCTAATTTTTTTTGCTAAAAAATTCTGATCTATTTCTAAGTGGGAATGATTGTGGTGAGACCAAATGCTGGCTTCAGCTGTGTCCCTGTACAGCCTGCAGAATACAAATGATATTTTACTATTTTCGAGTCTTTAAAAAAAACAGCCTCTGGCAAATGCCACAAACAGTATCACACAGGTTTAGATAGAGAACATAAAGTCTTTAATTCAGTTCAAGACACAATCAGGCCAACAAGGGATAGATTAGGAAGACTCCTTACATAGCTGGTTTGTGTCTTGACCCATGCAGGACCTTAGCTGAACCTCAACAGACCACACACTCAAGAAAAGGAAAATTAAATGGGTAAAACAGAATAAAAAGTGGAATCCACGACTAGCACTAGGTTTTTAATGTTCAAAACCACTCTGACATGGGCACTGTATATGAGCAGACTTTAAGTTTTCAAAGCTGGAATACAGCACCAGAAGAAAAAATAATGGTAAACTTGCTTCATACATGACCATCTCAGGAGATTGCTCACTTTCAAGACCTCCAGAAAGGCTGAATAGCAGACCTTTATATTGGCTCAGAAGTCAGCAGGCGGTGGGCAGTGTGTTACTCTATTTGACCATCTATTAAGAAGCACTGAGCATGGAGCTGAAATTTTCTGAGCCACACACTCTACTCTTCCCAAATGGGAGAATACCATCCTTTCCTAGTTAGATTCCAACTTTTCAAAGTTAAAGCAAATGAGTACATTTTACTGATAACCTGTTATTATTTGTACATCATCTGTTTGTTTCAGTAAGGATTTTGATAATGTTCCTTTTTTTTCCTCATTCATTTACTCACTTTTTCTTAATGTTTCTCATAATTTTTGAGAAAAAAAACCAAAAACCAACCTTACATGTTTACACAACCTGCTTATCTTTGGACATCTGCCATTCTACTACCTTTAAATACTAAGAAACACGTATATGTAGATTATGCTCCAACTGTGTGAATGAAGTACCCATACACTTAGAAAAAAGACACTTTTGTCCTAGGTTTTGAAGGCAAAGGAATAGAAAACTGTATCACCTAAAGGATATTCCAGGAAGATCTAAATTTCTTCAGTATAGAAAGATTCAAGTTGCAAGATATATGCTAATACATGTTAATTTGTGAATATAATTGGCAAAAAGGACACTGACTCAGTGCCAAAAATTATGTTGACTTTTCTGTGTCATTTGAATCTTTCTAAGTCAGTATATCTCTGGTAATAATATCTGGTAATAAATCTCTGACGAAAACTGAGTAAATCTCTGATGATGGCTCTGACTGATAAAAGTATTTAGAATGTATTTTTCTTTCACAAGTATCACTGACGCTGATGAAGACCATTCCAGAATAAACCTTAGAAATATTTTGAATATAGAACATTTCTGCAGCTGCTGGCACTCCGCAATGCAGAGACATGCACACGAATATTTGATGGAACTGAATTTAACAACCTGTCATTAAAGTGTGTCATGACCCAGAGCTGGGTGTGATGTTCATTATAAATTCTCATTGGGCTGAGTAAAAAAACCAGTCCACATGTCAAGGAACTCCTACACTTTTTTATATAGTTGCTTTAACTGCAGCAACTAGCCAACTATATAGTCATAGAGGTGTTGGCTAACAAGCTCTCAACATTTACAACAAACTTTATCAAGCTCCCACCTCTCTCAACAAACTTTGATATGGAGAAATGGATAGACTATTATTTTCACACCTGCCAAGATACAACAAGAGAGAAGAGATTAAAGATGGAAAAGAGAGAAAGTGAAGGAAGAAGATCACCAGTCCATAGATCCCACATTGGTTCTGCCTCCATGGATGCCCAGGATCTGGAGTCAACAAAAGCCCAGGATGGATCCACTCCTGCAGTGATCGAGCATGGGCATGGACTCCAAACACAAGATGGAGATGCAAAGTCGTTTATTACACAGCCAGAATTCTCCCTATATACCAGCACATCCAGGATATAACATCATATAAACAGGAAAGATGTCCACCACAGTGTCCCCCAATCACCTGGGGAAGTGCTCAGATATTGCCTATTATGGTAACAGGTCAACAATACCCTATAAGGTCACAAACTACAATCATCACCTCTCACAGGTCCATCCCTGTCCACAAACTCACAATCCTCTCTCCACCCATGCCCGGTGACCTGGTTGCAGTCCCAGGGTCACCTTCGGTCACCAGGAAAGAGGCTCTCTCTCTGGCCTTCAGGGCCTATCTCTCTATCACCACACAGTGTACCCCGACACACTCCCCTTTATATCTTCCCTAGTCTTACTTTTTGCACCGTATGCTAATGTTCATGCATGTGCAGAGAATCCTTTAGAGCCCTCCAGAAAATAAGTCAGGGGAGCTGGAGGTCTTTGATGGTCCTGGAGTCCCCTTTAGGGAGGTGCTCGGAACCTGACCTTTCTCTTGATGCAGGTGCACTGCGCATGAGTCTCAAGGAAGACTTGCAGGCCTAGCAACTGAAAGGGAAGTTGGTCCAGCACAGCGCTGCCCCACCTCCACGGGACACTCTCTTTCAACCACCATTGTGTGTTGCAGCACAACAGTAAATGTTTGAGACAAACATGCTAATGCACTCATACCTGGCCCTCTACAAAATGCTCAGTCTAGGGTTTGTTCTTCATTTAGCCAATAAACTGAAAAATCAACTATTCTGAGATGTATCTAATGTAGATGAGATGACTGAAGTTACCATTTCTCTGTTAGTTACAGAAAGAACTAACAACAGAGCAGACATTGAACTTACAGCTGGTTAAGCAAAATGAAATTAACTCATCATTTTCTATTGAATAAAGTAATAATGCAAAAAAGTTCTTGCTGATTTTATTCTCCGAGAACTCTGTGTTACTATTCAGGCAATAGGTGTTTCTCAGGAATGCCCCAGGAAAATGCATTCAGTGCTTTTTGTCTCTTTTTTGTCTCCTATGTTTCGTAAAATCCAGACAACTTCACTGGCCTGTTTTAATACACAATAAAAAATATGAACCAAGTATACTTACAATTTGGTTTGCCTAGTTTATCCATTCAGGTGCTAAATAATGCTGGCTATTGAGAATCGTTGGAATTCGCATGCAGTCTTCCTCAAGAATAATAAAAATATCCTTTTTTTTTTTATTCCCATCATACACAGCAAGTTTTTTTTTTAACAAAAAATAATTTCCCAATTCAGTAATTCAAACCCAGACCAAACTGAATACCCTCTCACAGTGCATACGATGGGAAAAAATTAATATGTAAGTGATTGGATTAAAAATGCTCTGAGAACATTAACAGGACGTGTTCACATTTAAAAATATCTCCTTCAAAGTTAATGTGAATAGGTAATAATAGGATTAAGCATTAATTTTTAAAAGAGAAGAAATTACAGTTATGTGAGTTAAGTTTTTGTTTCTATGTCAGACTAATCTGACATTGGAATCTGACTCCCAGATTTTATTTACTGCTTTTTGCTGTCTTATTTTCCTTGTTAGATGGTAGCATTTCTTCAGTGATTGTTGAGTTCCAATATTTATTTCCCACTTTTTTCCTTTTTCAAGGAGATAAAAATGACGTATGTTATGGACCAAAGATTAATAGTTAAGAAATTTCTAAATTTCAGCTCTCTGGAAAAAAAAAAAGTACAATGACATCCAAGAAAATAAAAGAACAGACTGCAGTCTTATATTAATTGCTTTCCATTTCAAAGTGAAAATCTTCAAAATATCATCATCAATTTTTGTTTGTTTGGTCTGGGTTTTTTAAAAATGAAGTTGTGTATTTAGAGGAAGTGTTTTGTAAGTCCTTGAAAATGTAATCCAAATTAATAAAAACATGAACAGTACAAAACCATGAAATTGGCAACACTGTAAAGATTCTCTCCTGCATAGATCTGGAAGTTGCTATGTTTTGAGAAAACCAAAAGATCTTCAGAGCACTGCAAGAAATCAGGCAGTTTGCCTCCACTGATTCATGAATTTTTATAGTCTCTTCACATCAGGGAAAAGAGTGTTTATATGCCTGTGAAGGGAATAACCATGAGCAAAAAATAGAATAAAATAAAATAAAAAAAACTAAACAGGGATGGTCCTGGAGTCCCCTTTAGGGAGGGGAAAAATTAAGGGTAAAATCAATTAGAAACCCAACAATGGAGTGGGCAGCTTTAAGCAGCAAATCCCTTTCATAAAGAGCTAACTGTCTGTTATCCAATCAACAGCATAACAAAGCATGGAACAAAGTAGGAAAAGGATCTGTTTTTCAGATTATCGTGTCACCTGGGAAATTATAAATTGTAAGAATTCCTTACCCATGTTTGGAGAGTGCAAACTTCTTATGTATTTGACAATAATAAGCTGCAAAATACAGTTGGGAATGTCACCAATGACCTGGGCAAAGTGGCAGAGTTACCCTCAGCAAGTGATACAAAACTGGCACACCAGAAGGTTCTGTTGCCATTCAGTGAGACCAGGACAGGCTGGAGAGTTGAGCAGAGAGGAACCGAATGAAGTTCAACACAGGCAAGTGCAGGGTTCTGCACCTGGGAAGAATAACCCCATGCACCAGCGCAGGCTGAGGGCTGACCTGCTGGAAAACACCTCTGTGATCTCATGGGGATCCTGGTGGACAAGTTGTCCATGAGCCAGTAGTGTGACCTGGGGGCCAAGAAGGCCAAAGGTATCCTGGGGTGCACTGGGAAGAGCATTGTCAGCCAGCAAGTCAAGGGAGGTGATCCTGCCCCTCTACTCAGCCCTGGTGAGGCCATGTCTGGAGTGTCATGTCCAGTTCTGGGCTCCTCAGTACAAGACAGCCATGGAGCTCCTGGAGAAGGTCCAGCAGGAAGTTACTGGGGTGATTATGGAACTGAAGCATGTCTCTCTTGAGCAAAGGCTGAGGGCCTCTTTGGCCTGGAGAAAAGATGACTGAGAGGGGATCTTATTAATGAATGCATCTTAAGGGTGCGTGTCAAGAGGATGGCACAAGAGTCTTTTCATTTGTGCCCAGAAACAGGACAAGGGACAACCAGCATAAACTGAAACACAGGAAGTTCCACCTGAACATGAGGAAGAAATTCACTGAGAGGGTGTCAGAGCACTGGAACAGGCTTTCCAAAGAAGCTGTGCGGTCTCCTTCCCTGGAGGTATTCATAACCTCCCTGGATGACACCTTCTCTAAGGTGCTTTAGAAGAGGGTTGGACTAGATTATTTCCAGATGTCTCTTCCAACCTCAGTAATTCTGCAAGTCTGTGTGAATACTTATACATTAGCTCTTCAGGGAGAAGAGTTGTTGTTTTAGGTTGTTTTTCGGTTTTCTTTTTTTTCTTTCAAAATATATTTTTGTTTGTTTTAAAGACTAAAACTCAACTTTGACATTCAATTTTTCTGTAGGTTTCTCTTTTGCTTTCAAGACACAACACATAAAATGACATCTTAACAGAAGGTTATTCGCTACAGCAAAATTAAAGGAAAAGTATGTGTGGTGTCAAAAATTGTAATAAATTTTTCTATTCTAACGGAGTGATAGGGATGATTTAGAAAGCAAGAAAATGATAACAACAATGGAAGAGTCACATGTGCCTTCATGTTAACTACTCAGTCTTTAAGTATTTGAAGCATTTATAAGCTACAGGAAGCTTGTTTAAACACAAGTATAATATCAATGTATCAGAATTTTGGTCCTTCAACACTGAATTAAAACCCAAAATCACTTACCTAACTGAAAATATTGTGGTATCTGGCTTTTCTAGGATAAATTGTAGTTTTGGGATTCAGTTCTTCAAGTGGATATTTGGGGATGGAATGGGATTGAGACATTGCTTAAAATTTCCAGTTCAGCACAAAGATCTACACTAAATCAGTAGTTCATCTTTGGTTTGTTTTTTCTTCTTGTTAAGACTAAGCGTATTCATGCTTCAGCATGATTTGGCTGAAAAATTTGAAGCGCGACAAAGGCGAGCACACAGAACCAGAGCATTTATTCTTAACTTGACATAAAAGAGAAAAGATCTTATTAACTAAAGTTGATTTAGAAGTTTTTATAACCTACATTAACATAAATTGTCATATTTCCACTCAGGAAAAACTTTATTTGTACTTCTTTTTTTCTTTAATTGTAGAGGAACAATGCCTATAAATTATGCCAATTATATATGATGAAACACATTTATATATGGCTACCATATATGGCCACACTGCAGACAGGAGCCATGTCCCTAAACTCTAAATTTCTTACAGAGATTGGATTATGCTGTTGCAATGATTGTATTATTACTGATCCTTCAATGGCTCTCTTTTAATTGCTGTTTACTAAAAGAAATACTGAAAACATGCTTGCCACTTTAAAAACATAGCACAAACATAAACTTGACCGACAGGAGAAGACGCAACATTCTTAAACGGCAAGAGGGAAGATTTAGGTTCACTAAATGGAATAAATTTGATAGGGATGGTGAGACAGTGGAAGAAGCTGCTCAGAGAAGCTGTTTAAGCTTCATTACTGGAAGTGTTGAAGATTGGACAGGGTTTTGGGCAATCTGTTTTACTGAAAAATTTCTCTGCCCATAGCAGAACCTTTGGATTAGACGATCTTTAGAGATCCCTTCTGTTCCAAACCATTGTATGTTTCTATGAAATTTGTTTTCAAGGGGAGAAAATTGGTGAATACAGAAAAAAAATACCAAAGGAACAGGAGGAAAATATCTTCCACTTTGAAAGTTGCCCTTTTGATTATCATTTGATCTATCATGGTTTTCCCATGCATTGTGTTCTCTGAGTCATCTCTAATCAAAACAGTAGGTGAAGGAAATATCTGAGAAATACCAGATAGTCATTATGAGATAAATGACAATATTTTAATTAAAGAAAGAATTCAATATTCCATTATATCCCTCCATCTCCCAAATGTACCTATATTTCTTCCCCAACCTTCCCCTATATCTAAGCAAAGTTATGTCAAGACTACGTGCTATAGCTCACAAGTATTAAGGTTTGGACCCGGTTCTTTTCACAAGGAAAGAATTGTTAAATGTATTAATCTACACATTATTCACATTCAGATGTCATATTCTGCTTGCACTTCCTAAGTGTTCTGACTTGCACGATGTATAAATATTTGCAAGAAAAAGCATAGGTACTAATAATAAAGATAGCAAAGACACGATAAACTTTGAGAGTTTGCTTTTCAGATTCCAAACCTTACATAGTAGTAACAACAGATTTATTAAGCTTTTTTATATACTTACTGGTCTTAAAGTTTTTTAGTTAAAACAAAGAAAAAAGTCTTAACTTGCAAGCTAGCAGATGTTCAATACAGTAGTGAGCTATTTCACCATGGATACAAGATTTTTACTATTGTTACTACAGTACTACTGGGATAGTTGCTTCTGGCCTTGCTAAAGCAAAATCTCTGTTAGAAAATTTCTAGGCTCTGAAGTGTACACCTATGATATGCATAGAATTTCCTATGATCCAGATAGATCAAAAAAGTGGTACCAATGGGAAAATGGAATTGGACAAAAATAATATAGCACACGGTACTGAACACCTAAATAAAACACAAAAGATTCATAAACATCAGCTAGATTACTTTTATGTTCAGAAACGTGAAATTTTTCAAGGTTGCAATGGATAAAAATATATATGGCCAAATTTGCAGGGATGCTAGTAAAAGTCATAAATTTTACAAATATTGTGTGCACTTTATAAAGCAGGGTTTCTTAGTTTCTCATTATTTTTAATGAATGCTGCAAAGAGTTGTAAATATTTTCAATGCAACCTATTTGTTTAGTGGTTTCATATAAAGCAATTAAAGAAAATAAAATACTTTAACTTCCCCAAATAAGCAAATTTTCTATGTGAAGTTATTATTGGACCAATAATTGAAATATTTAATTCTTCTTGTTACAAAATCTACTTTCATATATAACTTTGTTAAGCATAAGCCATTTAAAATGAAAATTTCCAATTAGCAGGAAAGGCACCCGCTGAATTTATTAGGAAGAAAGGAAAGGGTGGGGAATAAATTATCAACATTAGTAAGCAGAATTTCAGTAATTTCACTGAAGGTTTTTACACTTTATGTGTCAGGGAGGAAGGTCCACTGAATTACCACTGGCAGAATTTCTGTAGACTATCTATCAATTCATGTGGGTTTGGTCACATTAAAAATACTGGAATGAGCTTTTGAGTTTTTAGATAATATTCACTTCAGGATTTGGAAACACCTAGATTATGCAGAAATGGCACATCCTGAGACCTCCAGTTAATAAAGAGAACACCATTTAGGAGGCCAGTCATACACTGTGTCTCTGAATAGGTTTCTCAGATGGAGAAGGAAGGGCCTAGGAAAAAAGTAACCTGAAAGTTGAGGTATATCCATGGAGGGGGATGTCATGGAGCGTTCAGGGACATAGAGGTGCCTGAGGCTGGTAACTTCAGCAGCTGAGCAGCACACACCCACGTGACTTTCCATCTGTCTTTCCTAGACTAGCAATGATCTCCCTTTCAGAAGTGTAGAAGACCATGCAAGTGTGCCTTTGAGGGGAAAAGAGATTCCATTGGAAGCACTTCCATAAAACATGTAGAAGGCTCACCTCTCATCTGAGTGCGGACTTCGAAAGCCTGCTTCAATCCAGCAAATTTCTGTTCCAGAAAAACAAATCTCAATACAATGATCCAATGACTTTCTAGTCAAGGATCTCCAAGAGGACTGTGACAAATCTCATTAAGTTTTCAACCAGAATCTATACATTATCTTATTTGGAACATTTTGCACATATCTTGTTCAGCAATATAAACTGTAATCTTACACCTGCTGGTAGCACACTTGCTTGTCCCACTTTGACAAGGTAGAGACAGACAAAGTGCATTATTTGGAATGCAGCTGTTTTATTTTACAGTTGCATGTTTCTATTTGACATTGTATCACATCAGGGCCAAATTAGCATCTTGCCTGTGAAGTCTATAATATGTCTTTTCTTCTTGCAAGAGGGTAAATGTGGAATAAAGCAATTGCCCTCATTGGAGACTACCAGTTTTAAAATAGAATTTCAGTTGCAACTTTGGCATATTTAGGTTGGAGGGAACATTGAATGGATTACTAGCACTTGAAAGAATTTATTTTTTTTTTTATTTCCTGTAAGAGTATCTAATCAGAAATTATTGTTATTTATGTTACAGTAGGATTTTTCATTTAAAATATATGATTTTTTTTTCTCCTTCTCACTCATAATTTCAGAGCAGAAATGGTGACAAAATATCCTATCCAAGCAGTAAGAGCTTGGGGTGGGAATTTCTCTTTAATATTCGAGAGGAAGAAAAAAGTATTTGCAGTTAATATAGTACAAACCACACTGTTTCCTGATGAGTCTGCTGCTTTTCCATAAATATATTTCCCTATCAATGTTACTGCATGTAAACAACTTAAAACAAGACTTATCTATTAATCAAGCTGAATTCTACCACGTAAGCAGATATCTGACTCATAATGCAGAAGATATAACTGTCCTTCCTTACTAGATATTACAACATTTCCACTTACTAATGAAATACCACAAATGCAATATCTCATACTGAATAGCCACAAACTTATTTAAATCCCAGATTTTAATTTGTGAGCAATATTCCACATTGAATTTAGACTAATTTCCAGCTCCACTGTGAAACTTAAATTAGATTAAGCTAACCTACACTATTTTTTTTTCCTTTGAAACATGCTGGTAGGAAATTATGTTCTTTGTATCTGACCTCAAGCATGGCATGTTATATATTCCAACATACACCATGAAATTCATTAATATGGAGAGTGTGTTAGGATTAATCTTCTTCTTATATTTTCTACTATTCCCATTGGTATAATGCTATAATTTATATATCTTTGTTCATTCAAGGGAATAAAAAATACTGTAAGCATTATGTACATTTTGTAACAGTAAGTTGAACATTCAGACAAGTTGCACAGAAAGCTTGAATTTCAAGTAAATACTGACAGCTAGGGAATGTCTTATATTTAATTTCTCACTTATCTAATTGAAATGACATCTCAAACTTTTTACATATAGCTGATATTGCTGTAATAAAAAAAGTTTTCTTGAAAATATGATTTTGCAGTCAGGGAAGGCATTTCCTTGATTTTAGTCCTGTCACATCATTTAAAAATAAAGATAACCTATTTCCATTTTCCCCTAAGATTGCATAAGGTTTAAATGAAGCTGTCATGACAGAAATGTAAAATGTGAAGAATAGTCTAAAAGATTACACAAAACTTTCACTTATGCTGTAGCTCTGCCATCAAAGGCTATTTGTTCCAATTTTCGTAGTAGAAGATGATGCAGTGTATGTCACCATGAGTAGGAAAAAAATGAAATAGATATGAGAGTGTATGGGACAGGGAGAAGAATAATATAGTAGGACTGCTCTAAAATAAACCCCAAAACGAGAAAGCAACAAATAAACCATTTAAATACAGTAACCTCCCCCAAAAATTACCCTGCCAGCAGTCCCCAAATTTGAACAAGTAAAATCACAATAGAAGGAGTGTTTCTGTCATCATTAGGCAACTGTCATCAGCACTTTAAATTTATTTCTTTCAAAACACACGATTACCTTTCTGACCTGTCTTTGAATTTAGGGAGTCGTGATGAAAGATGAATAATAAGGCTGTGCTCATCTGGATAATTTAGTTTTCAAGATGGACTGTCTCACCAAGTAGCACAATCCCTGGCTTCACCAAAATGACACCACCTCTCTTTTATTCCATGAACCAGATGCTGCTGCTCCATAGGTCGGGGCATTGCTCTACATTTGTGAGATAACTTCAATCAGCCTATAAAAAATGTCCTTTATTTTGTGCCTGTTAAAGGCACATATCAGATCATTCTCATGCCTAAGCTATCCCTCTTCCTTATGGATCCAGTAACAACAGGTAGAGTTTTCCAGGACAATATCCAGGACTGTGTGATATCAGAGGTTCTAAGAGAGAACAGTTATTTCCTGCAGTCTTAAGGGACATTGCACATGGTGCCATCTAGGAGTTCCTGAAGCACCTTGGCCATTGGCATGAGAGTGGCAGACCTGGTACCTCAACTAAAGGAGATTGTTGTCTTCCTGGAGCAGTAGCTGATCTGTCAAATGAACCCCATCTTTGGTGTCTGAAGGATGACATAACTAATATGTACAAATCTATATAAAATCAGATTTTGTTTTTCCAATATACACATAGGAAACAGTAATTGAAGGCATAACTGTGTCTAGTATATAGGTAAAATTACGAAGTGTTCACTTAGCCCAGACTTAGGAGGGTCTGTGTCTTGAGGCGCTCCTTTAAACTGTGCCAACCTTGCCTGTGAATTGAACAGTTTTAAGTTAGAGGAATACTTAACCTGAAATGTTACATTATTAATTTCAGGTACTTTATCATAACTGATGTTTCCATGGAGACAGGTTTTGGATATTCATTCCAAATTATACTGCTACTATTCTATGAACTCTGTGAAAATTATCAGTATTAATTCTGCGGATTTTATTTTCACATTCCTTGATAAATGTGTTATGATACTGACACTATTCAATTTGCAGGTCAGTATTAGCTACCTTCTTCCAGACTGTGTTGCAATGACTCTGGCCAAGCAAGCACTTGAAATGCTGTCTCTTTTGCTTGCTAAAATAGCATAAGGAAAGCTATTGTAGGAGTAAACACTGAGCTTCAAAAAATAAGAATGACCTCTCTACAGGGTACCTGTGTAAACCTACTTCTACTACAATATTAAGTTGGTGCTTTGTTGAGGCTGTAAACTCCACAAAGTAGAAGAACGCAAAATTCATCTCTGCTGAAATGGAATTAGGCCATCATATTTCAAGGGATGAAAATGGAAATATGTAGCATATAAGTCAGTGACAACTACTTTTGAGATATTAAAAGAAAGGGAATACTGCACTCTTTTCCTTTCTTTTGTGCATTTTCATTTGGTTTGGCTATATAGAGAAAATTTTTACTTAACTGGGAAGTCAAAGCTACACAGTAGTCTAATTGATATTTATAGAAAAATATCAGAGCTAAACACACTGTTCAGTAAAATTAGGGGTCAACATTCTACAAAGATATCTCTTTGCATTCTTATATGTACTGAGTTCTCTATTTTGCCTTACTTTTCAATTAACTAACCAAGTAATTGAAAGTGGCCAAGAACAGAAATATTTAAAATTAAGGGGTTTTTTCTAACTTGTTTGGGTGTCACCTGACGGTTGCAGACATTATTGTAGTGGAAATACTTCTAGAACTGTGATATAATTGACACTTTTAGCAAAGGCCTCAGACAGTAATAATATCAACTCCTTTCTTAAATTTATAAAAAAGAAAAATGGTAAAATAAAACCTAAAATAAAAATGCAACTGTCTTAGATATAATAATAATGTTTAGTGTGTCCCTTACAAAGGGATGTCATGCCTATTTCCTGTGTTTCATGATTCTTGTCTAGCCAAAAAATTTCCTGAAATGATCATGGGAATAACACTGTTATCCATCGGTACTTTCATTTTATAAGCATTAGTAACCAGTAAATTCAGCTTAGAAATATGATTTATTCAGCAGGGACGCTACTAAGGAGAGTAAAAAAATTGCTATGGGCGAGAGGTTTTATAAAATGTTTTTTCATTGAACACCAATCTCATTACAACTTCTGAAACTCAGACAAAAATGATATATTCTCCAGCAGAAATTTCCATCAAGATGCATCTCAAACTGAGAAAAAGAAAATATGTGGGGCTAGATTTCCCTTGTGCTATTAAAAAAACCTAAAACCCGGAAAAACCCCTGCTGATATTTTATTTTGTTTTAAAATGGAATTAGAAAAAAAAAATACTCCAGCACAAGAAGTGCAATGCATTGGATAGATTTAAGGGAAATTAACTTGCACCAAATCTAAAAATAATCATAATTAGTGTGTTTGGTACTAGCAATGAGAACCGCATTCTTTAAATAGGATGATACGCAGTTAAGTATGTTTACACTTTGATATCTAAACCAGGATTTACTGTTATAATCATCTGCCTCTAAGAAAAACTTGCAAGAAATACTGAAAGCAAGAAACCCTAAGAAACTTCTGGTGAAATTACAATTGCAACACATCCACAGGAAAAATAAATACCCCATCTTCACATCACACACAGTACTCAAACACCTACATTTTCTTATATTCCACAGTTAGACAGGTAGATTTTTCTCATTAGAAGTCTTAAGTTTTGGGGGTTTTTCATATCTCTGCACTGAGAAAAACGGACATTAAGCAGAAAAGTGATTAGACATCAGACAAGTATCCTTTAATCCACAGTCTCTCTGTTTATTACATTACTTTTAATAAAACTCCACAGTATCTATAGTATTTCTGGTATCAACTTCTACTGGATAGCACAGTACAAAGTGTGTCTGCTGCTTTTGTTAAACAGATTAAACAGAGGTTACTAAACATAAAACTTTTGTGAAAGTTAATACCTATTTCAGACATTATACTGAATAATTACAACCTAATTTAGTCTTGATTATCCTTCAGTGTATAAATTAAAAAATGGGCCTGTCGAATGACTACTTGTAAAATTTAAGGTAACACTTACAATTCCTTTATTGAGCTCTAGATCACCTAGTGAGAAGTGTCTGTGTGTGTATGTATAAACAGCGTTTATATCACTGATAAAATGTATATGTGTTGATTTAACTTATAAAATACAGATAGATACATTTGCCTTCTACCAAAAATTCTTTCATAAACACAGTCTGGGAGCCTAAGTGGAAGAATATTACTCATTTAGTACCCACAAATGCTAGATTTATTTACAGTTTGAGCATGGGATTAACTACTGCAGCATTTATGCTTAACAGTAGTCATTAAATTTAAGTCTTCTAAATGCAGAAAATCAAAGCAGTATCAGCTATAACCAAACAAGAAATCTTTTTCATAGACTGTCTTCACAGATGGAGAGTTTGCTTCTGCATTAATGTTTTTAGCACTGTCAGATAAGAAGTGCATAATAATTAGAAGCCAACTCAACTAAATTCTAAAATTTAAACACTAGTAATTTTAAGTGCATTTCAGCTCCAAATGGTAAACACGTAAGTTTACTTCCCAAGTGCAGGGAAGACATTGAAGAAAGACATCTCCTACTGTAACCAGGTGATGCCTTGGGAAGAATTCATAAAGTTAGTCATTCTTCAGAAGGCTTCCTTCTTTCTTTTTCTTGCTAAGTAACTGGCATTTCTTAGTAGTTATTATAGGTCCACTATACGAATGCTTAGCAGCTAAGCTTTCCATGGCTGTAATCATACAGAACATACAGAAAACAAGCAGTGTGAAATGACATCTGAATTGATCATGTGCTCACTCTTATTGATTTCTTTGTTGCAATGAAATTAAATGGAAGTGATATTCTCAAAGTATAAAAATGGTCTTCACTTAAATTTTTGATTTATTTTTCTTCACCAGGAATTTATTAGACCAAAATGATAACTCAGATCTGTTTAAAAGGCATTTGGTTTCAGCAGATGAATTTCTTAAATGTGAGAAAATGGAAAAAATATGTATTTTCTTTCAAATAACTTTTTCAGGACACATTTCTGCTTTTTATTTTTTTTTTAAAAAGATCAAAAGTTGTTGATTGAAAACCTGTATTTTCCAACAGTAATTCCAAATTCCTTTTTTTTGTTTGTGTGAAGGGTGAAAAATAATGCAATACATGTTGAATTTCTTGTCTTTTTCTACACTTTCCTTCCTGTACTTTCTTCACTACTCATTGCTTCTGTGATTCCTCACCATTTCTTTTTGACATGAAAATGTTACAGGAAATATGCTAATCAGGTCTCAAAACAAGTAGAGAATGTGAACATAAAATATTTGAAGGAGCAACATGTGATACATCTTGACTTCATTTATTCCAGGAAAAATATATTGACTTTTCCATCAAAAGTCTGTAATAATAAAATAATTTTTTTATCTCTAAAGTTTTCAAATTTAAAAAAATAAAAAAGACTCACAGTGACTGTGCCAGAGAATTACAGTTAATCTTATGGATTAACTTTACTCTTCCTTAACAGCAAGCAAGTTTGTCCTCTTGTCTGAGTACTGTCTTGTGGCTATGTCTATTTAAAGCATGCATTTTGAACACACTAATGTGCAATTGCATGAGTGTAAATACATGGAAATACTGCCTCAGGAGCAATTTTAACTATTAGCCCAAGTGAGGGTTAAACATGAGGTATTTGGATGTGCAGTACTGCAAGCCTAATTAAACAGACAATTGCCAATGAAACTTTAAAACTAGTCCTATTGCACATACAAAATAATTGCATACACAATTTGGCTTTGTCTTGCATCGTGCTTCACAGATTTATTTTTAAATAACAGCTCACTTCTCATGGCATTACTTTTCTTTGAGAAAATTGCTAAACCTTCAGGTTTTATTAATTTTTGTGTATTTGGATTTATGACTTCTTTTTTTTCGGTTCTTAAATGGCAGTAATTTTCTTCACAGTTAAGAAAAAATAATATCAGGGAAAATTTTACTACATATCTTTTATGTGTGTATATTTTCATCGGTAATATTACAACAATCTTCCAAAATCTGTATATTTAGGTAGATTTTTACAATTGGTCCATAGATTAAAACAAAACAAAACAGAAAAACCCAAAACAAAACAAAGAAAACAACTAGAAAGTGAATCCAGATTTTTTGTCCGAATAGATATTTTGCTTCCATCAGAACACATATGAAAAGCCATGGGAGTAAGGGAAAAAAGAAAACATTTCAGATCATTAGGAAAAAAATATAGTATCATCATAGGAGCATTGTGTGCTCTTCTTGACAACAAAAAGTATCAGTTCAAAAGCACTGAGTGAACTGGAGAAAACGGTTTCAAAAAATGTCTTTTTGTGCCAGTACTTAGACAAACCAGCTTAGCAAGAGGAATGCACCAAACCTTATATTTTGCCATGGTCAATGCCTAATCACCATGTATTATTCACGGAGCTGGTAGACTAGTCAAAGCTTTCCAGATTTGATCTTCAGTGGAAATTCTGCATTGCCCAAGCTTGCCTTTTATTAATACCAATAACAAGCACTGCCCCAAATTAAATTATTTGAATCTTTTAATTTAATTTGAACACAGATCCTCAGATCCTGTAGGCAATGCAAGGGAAAACAACAACTGAGAGTTCTTCACCCCTCTTTCTCTCCCCCACGGCACTTACGGCATTGATGCCGATGTCATATCGCGCAAATGGGGCTGCATGTCTCTTTGGCCTTTCCAGTTAGATTAGGACTGTGTCTATTCCAGGCTCTGTAATCTGAAAAACAAAGATGTTTTTTGGTTCTGCCTCTAGAGTTCTTGTTTAAACATGAACAAATTAATCAGCTACCTGTTTAGGTAGGAAATGTTCCATTCAAAATTGCCAATGACAAATGTGTTTCAAGAAGGGTGGTTGTAGTTTGGGTTGTTTTTCATTTCTTGCTATTTGCAGCAAAGGAAGACAGGGTGAATTAATTTGGGACAGAATAGATGGGAAAGATGAGATGGAGCTAATTTAGAAGCTCTGTAAAGCTGTTTCTCTCTTTTCCTTATGCCACTTATGACAGGAAAGCAAATGCATACTCATAATAATTCTGCTGACATCAATGGAGCTATTCTGTGGAATAATTTGACCTTCAAATTCTAGTTTTCCATTTCCTTACACCCTTTTGAAGTCACAGATACATGCTCTGAATAAACACAGTAATTGTGATATTTGGTGGTTTATAACTACTTCTCATGTAGGTTGAATTAACTTATTAAGTGGAGAAGCTTAATGTGGGGTGACTTCACCACCTCAAATCACCACTTCCCCCACCCCCTCAAAGCTACATCAAAATTAATGCTGTTTAAAATATTGTAACTCTGTTTCTTATATATTGGCAAGGCCTTGTTCAAGATTTAGTAAGTGCACTCTAAAAGTTTCTACTGCCATGTGATTGATGTAATTTTATTAAAAAAACCAGGTTTCCAATATAGATGCAGATTTTTTGATTTATCTATAAATAAATGTAATATTTGGATTTTTTTAAACACAAATTAAGTTGGAAAAGCTTTGGGAGGTCGTGTAGAACATTGCCATCAACTCAAACACTACTAGACATCTGATATTTACTTGAATCCTGTGACACCACTGCTAACATCCGCAGAGGAAGCCAGCTAGCCTTTCATCTGAACAGTCAGTAGCCTCCCAATTCAACTGCCACACACTACACAGCCTTCAGCAGTTGCACCAGTAAGGCCAGGACCTCTCCAGGGTCCTTGTTGCCTCCCCCACTTCCATGCCAATATGTCAGGTTAGCTCCAGAGCACACCTAATGGTATTGGATGCTAATGTTTAGGCAGTCTGAAGAAGTGAAAGTAACTAAAGAAAGGTTTGTGTGCAGGAGAAGCATGTAGCTCAGGGTGGGAAATTCTAATAATTTTTGAGTAGACACCACTATTTGGTGACAATATCTTCCTGTTTAACTCACAACTTTCCTTATTATGTAGGAAACCTCAGCTTATATTTATTTATTTACTGCAGTCGAAATGCAGTGTTCTAAACTTGATGGAGTTGCAAATATTTGGCATTTTTCTTTTGCTGTAACCCATCAAAATGTTTCTCCATTTGATCCTTTGAAGGCAATTCCACTTAGTATCATCAAAGAAACCCTGGCATGTATTGGTACAGTGAACACAATTTGTTTGCCTATTTGGAGTTATTTAGTGTTATATAAAATATTTTGTGGTATCCCAGCTATCTAAGTTCTAAGGCTTAGGTCTTAGTCTTCCATACATTTGGGACTGTATTGAACACATTTTTGGTGACTTCCGTGTACATAAGAACATCCAGAAAAATATGTATTTGAAATCTACCTGTCTTCTGATTTTTGTTTTTCCTGTTGGCTGAGATTACATGTTTATCTCCTAACTTACTGACGTTTTATACATAATTATGCAACTGTTAGTCAAGAAGCCATATGTGCGGATTCCCAACAAAAGTTGATAGCTAGAAAAGAAATGCTAGAGTACATCAAATCATTATCTGATTTTTGCATCTCACATACACATTTTTTTTGACTTAAGTCTCCTCTGTGGTAATGTTTACTTTACATGGTAAATAAGTGTTGCATTAGTTGTTTGTGTACAAACTGTTCTGATATCCAGAGTCATGAGGATCTCTATGGCATTCCCAAATGATCAAAATCTATCCAAACTCCTTAGAATATCCATGGCAGGCTAGCATTTCAGAGATTGGATAGTTGTGTTGGAGTTTATCACTGTGATCCACTTAATTTTAACAGTAATTTTTGGTAGAAAAAAATAAATATCTGGACTGCAATCTATGAAAACAAAACAAGAACTTAACATTTTGCTGAAGAGCTTTAGATTATTGGGATTTTCTATTTATAAGTAAAGAGTTCTCAATGTAAAACATTTTATAAATATCCTAGCTTTCAGAAAATTTTATTTCTTAATTTTTCTCAGTCCTCCAAAATAGTATGTTGAGGAAGTAAAATTAGCACAGCAGAAAAATGAGTACTTGTCAAAAATCCTGAGTAAAAATCATTTCTCATTCGTTCAGAATAACAAGTATAAATGCATTATGTAATCTGTAGTAATACATATTTACTTTTCTTGCACTACATGAAAGTTATATTATTGAGCATTCTTACTTCTGCAAAAAGAGATTCTATGTCTGCTCTAAACATTAGAGTCAAATACTTTGAAATTCTGGATACAAATGATTTCTTGTCAGTTAGTGACTCTGCTTTTCACTACACTGGCATTCAAAACTATTTTGCAGAAGGGATATAAAGATTTTCTAAACCTATAAAATGTATGCTATGTATGTAATTTGCAATTCCTGTCCTTGGTAAAATGAAGAAAAATGCAGCTGAATAAGTATCTATCACTTGAACAGAGGAATTTTGTTGTGAAGGTCTATTTATAAGCAATGAATTCATTGCATGCACAGAGCTACACAATATTATAACATTGTGCTCCTATACAGCAGTTATGAGCAGGAAGAAATTATTTCTACAAAATATTGCTTTTTATCAGAAACTGTCAGAAACTGCATCTTTTATACCTTGAAAATATATTATAACATGGCATTTTTTTAGATTTAAATCCTTCCTAATTAAATATCAAAATACAAAAAAAAGTCTTAATTATTCCATTTAACTTCTGTAATAATTGCATTTTGCAATATATGTAACACACCCATGATTATTATGAAAAACTAATCCCAAATTCTTCATAAAAATGATTGTTAAACATTTAGGCTTGCATCAAGTGTGTTCAGATATTCATAAGTTATCTAGCTGTTGCTGTGTATTTCAGTTGTAATTGCAGCCACGTGATCTGTGCTTGGGAGTGGGGGCACCAGCAGACCAGGATCCATGTCCAGTGAAGACAGGAAATGAAGTCAAGCCAGATCCTGATGATCTATCAGATTTTAGGGAGTCGTATTACTATTTCCTTTAAGATCATTGCCCATAGACAAATTGACCCTTTTTATTTTTTTTGTGATATAGCAGAATTTTGACACAGAAAGAAACCCTAACATTTATTTTTACTGCACATGCATTGAAGTTTAATACATTTTCCTTCTTAAGAAGATATTAAATGCTAGGTTGCTGGAGGTGAGTATAATAACAGTTTGAAGAGGAAAGCAGATTCACATTATTCTACACTGCTTCACTTGCAGCTGTATAGATTCAGAGTATGAGATCCACTATTTTGTACATACGTGTTTCTTCCATTGCAGTACCAATTTAAACAGCACTCCCTTGTGCAGTGTGATTAACAGGCAAAATCCTGTGCTTACACGGCACATTTTTATAGGGTTGAGCAGGAGATAATTGACACAACAAGGACAGTATTACAAAACAAATTTTAGCTGCTAAAATGAGTGGTAGCTGACAAGGACTGCCAGTAAAGGATCCAATAGGTCAGAGAAAAAATCAGAAGCCAAAGAAGAGAGAACATGCTGTAAAGGAAATGGTTGATAAAAGATGCATTCTGGCCTTTCGTGGAGGCTAAAGAAGAATAGAGGAAGATAAAGGCATTTGTTGTTTCTGCTTCTGATAACAGCAGAAAGAGGAAAGTGAGTCTGTCAGTACAGCATTTTAAGTAAATAAATAAATACAACCATGCTGGCAGCAGTCAGGCTAAGTTTGATATGTTAAGACATTTTAGAGGAGACTGCCACTGAGATTTTCAAGTTGCTCTTCTGCCTTACAGGGCTGAGATAATGTTTGTTAACATATTCAAACTTTGGCAGGCTTTTATGAACCAAAAGGACCTTGTGAAACTTTAGAATATTACCTGTCTCTGCTTGAATGTTCTTCTTCCCATAGATTCTGTAACTTTATGTTGATTCCATGTCTGCAACTCAAGATTAATTCACATGGCAAATCAAGGAAATAATTTGGGTAGTATCATGTAGTCATATGCCATGTAGCACCATTGATGCACTAAAATGCATCCAACACACCCATGGGACTGGCATACATGACACAGAATCTTCAGGAGGATTGGGAAATCTGTGTCTGGCAGGTATCAGCCACATGTTAGTATATACTAAGATGCCACCATGTTCAGACCCTAGAATTACACACCTTCCTTCACTTTTAGTAAGAATCATGTAGGTGACAGATGTCGGCCTCAGTTACCCCCTAAAACCTCCCTCAAGATTAGATTTTCTATCCATGCAAACAGCGACTCTGCTAGGATAGCTCTGTGTTTGTGTTTTGCGTGCACAAGCAGGACCAGAAGATAAGCATGCTGCAGAATAGTACTAAGACCATAAGTTATCTGCAAGCAAGGTGTTTGTTTTTTGTCTGCAAGGACCTCAGAGGAAAAAAATTCTCACTTTAGAAAGCTGTTTGGATTTCATCTCTAAAGCCTCTAAGGCAACCTTTCAGGCAGGCGCAATGTACCGTTGATGGCATGACTTTTCTCATTGCACTGTAATTTAGAGGTGATATCACTGAAGTTATTAAGGTCACACACATCCAGGCCACTGGGACAAGAAGAAATAAAGAGGCCTAATGAATTATGTAAAAACAGCATATCTCCTGGAATTACTGTTCCTGTTTTCCAAGTAAAATATTTCTCAACAAACAGCACATGCTTCAAGATTTCAGCAAGACTCTGCATGCATTACCATGTACTCCCTTTCTTAGAGGAGGTAAAGAATTTATTGCTAAAAAACTATTTTTCATGTTCAGAACTATACCGAGCAGGCTGTGTATAATAAGGAAAAAGATGACCTCAAATAAGTAATTAGTTATATCTGATGACAACTATTCTTAAAAAAAATAAAGTAGTATCATATCAACAAAATGTATAACATTTTCATCTGGCACTGTTTTTTTGATCCAAGCATTTTGTGTCATCTAGATAATGTTGTCATTCTGTCTTGATAATCAGAGGCAGACTATTCTGCCCCAGTTATTAATGTTGTCAGTTTGTTATTTGCTTTTTAAAACACTAGTTTTCCCAAGAGATGTAGAATAATACCTCTGAAGACTGAATTTGGATGAAAAGTTTAGAGTAACAAAAAGAACACAAATAAAATAATAAAAGTTTGCCAAGGTGTTTTCTAGCTATCCTAGGTGGGTTCATGATATTAATATCCTGGAGGTGCAATATTTGCCCTAACTTAAACCAAGAAAAATATCAAAATTAACACCTGGTCCCCATTTAGTAAATAATGAAAAAAACCTCTTTAACAGCAGAATTTCTATCTGACACAGTAAAGGAAAAAAATCTTCACTAGACTTCTATACTATTCTTTGTCATAAGATAGCTTTTGGTTAGCTATGACTCCGATTCACAAGGAAGCTTGGGCACAGAAATGAATTTACAAACTAGGATCACTCACTTTGAATTCCTGTAAAACAACGGAAAGGTTTTGATACCTATTATTGTGATACACAAAGTCTATCTTGATGAATTTGAAACCAAAATAAAACATTAAAATTTTATTTAAAGAATACGTTAAAAACCTATCCTCAAATTAAAATCAGGGAAACTGTGTGGGCTGCATGTGTGCTAGCAAACTAAGCTAGCACCAAGACAAAGTGGAACAGAACAGCCTGTGCCGATGGTCTTAAACTCTAAATTTCCAAAACAACCAATGCTGAATTTGCTCCATGGTCCAGGCCTAGTTCTAAGTTATGCCCATGATCAAAACCCATGTCAAAGGCCTTTTTAAGAGCACAGCTGGATAGATGGTCAAATTTCAGCCTGAGAAGGGTCTGTACCACTGTTTAATTCATGAGTACAGAAATAGTTACTAAATTCTAAATTTCAGTGCTTTTTATTTCAACACCAGGTAATTGTGGACAGAGTCTCAACTCCTGTGACAGCAAAGCCCATTCTGAAACTAGATGATGTGACTTTTTCTGTCCACTCTCACACTGGAATGCTTGATCTTACTGTACCTAACATTCAGCATGCGTGAGCATAAATGTGGTCCCATCAGTGCTGAGTACAGTGGAACAATCTCTTGCCTAGTCCTGCTGGCCACACTATTTCTGATACAAGATGGGATGCCATTGGCATTCCTGGCCATCTGGGCACACTGTTGGCTCAGATCTGTTGGCCGTCGACCAGCACCCCCAAATCCATTTCTGCTGAGCTGCTTTCAAGCAGCTCTTCTCCAAGCCAGTAGTGTACATGGGGTTATTTTGACTCAAGTGCCAGGCCCAGCACTTGGCCTTATTGAACTTCATACAGTTGTCCTCAGCCCATTGCTCCAGTTTGTCAAGATCTCTTAGAGCCTTCCCACCCTCCAGCAGATCAACACCCCCACCTAACTTGCTGTCATCTTTGAACTTACTGAGGATGCATTTAATCCCTTCACCTAAATCATCGATAAAGATGTTAGCACTGGCCCAGATACTGAGCCCTGGGGAACACCACCAGCAACCAGCCACCAACCACTCTCTGGGCCCAGCCATCCAGCCAGTATTGTGCCCACCAAAGAGTCCATCCATCCAAGCCATGTGCAGCCAGCTTCTCCAGGAGAATGCTGTGGGATACAGTGTCAAATGCTTTGTATTAGATAGACAATATGCACAGCCTTTCATCTACTAAGCTAGTCACTTTGTCGTAGAAGGAGAATTCAATACTACTTTCCCCCATAATTTTAACTGAAATATGTATGAATTGAAAGGACCAGTTTAAGGGCTAAACTTTCCTTACTTTAAACACTTTGATATGAGAAAAATGTATACATGAATTAAGGCAGAATTTGCAGACAAATTAATTATATGTAGGAGCACATGCATATTTCATAGACTTTTCTGAAGCTAAATCGAGCCCCTTTGTGTTTTCTCTTAGATGTGAGCAATAAAAAACCCTGGCATAATGGAGTATGGACATAAAAGCAATGCAGTAAGTAGTACAGGTTGATTTGAACATAATTATCCTGGGTTTTGGTATATGAGTTTGTTTTTCTATTATCAATCCGGTATAAAACAGAAGAGTTCAAAGCATGGAATCACCTTTGCAAATACAGCAAGTAAAGGGACCTTGAATTGCCCCCCTGAAGTTTCTCTTATATTTCATGAAATTTAAAACTTCCTTCAAATATTTTTTAGTGAAAAGCCCATCTGTATACAGCACCTAAATTTGGTCTTTTGTAGAAAAACTAGTTGATACATTCTTGGTCCCACAACTGATTATCATCTAAAAAAATGTACTGCGAAATACTTATTTCAGCAAAAAGAAAGAGTTACAGTGATTTTTATACCAAGTAGAGGAGAATATTCAGAACAATTGGGACAAGATTCTGAGCACGTACCTACAAATGAGCAAGTCACTTTAGGTTTCTGTATCCAAACATGAACAATAATCAAGTGTAATGCCACTGTCTGCTTGTCACGTTTAGGGGAATGTAGTTGGATTAAGCCTGGGTGGTACACAGGAAAAACAAAATTCTCAGGAGGCTCAATAACAACTTTTTCTTGCAACCTTTAAAACATTCCAACTGAATATAACATTGGCAAATTTTAAATTAGCGATCTTTAACTTATCCAGACACAACAAGGCACTTAACAAGGCATTGACAAGAAATTTTTGGTCTGGCTTACAATATCTTTCAAGGAGAAGATAGGAGAAGAAAGAGAAGGAGAAGGAGAAGGAGGAGAAGGAGAAGGAGAAGGAGAAGGAGAAGGAGAAGGAGAAGGAGAAGGAGAAGGAGAAGGAGAAGGAGAAGGAGAAGGAGAAGGAGAAAGAGAAAGGTAGATAGTCACCACTCTAGGATTGAGCATTGTCTCAGCTGCTTTCAAATCCAGGGTAGTGTGCCTCAATCGAGTGTGCCTCACAACTCACGTCACCATCCGTTTATCTGTTCTTGTCTGCTGGGGCCCTCATCTGGGAGAGCTTATGCTGATTTCAGCACTAAGGTCTTGTGCCTGCATTTTACACAGAGCCCGAACGTTCCCAGCTGGCCCTTGCAGTCGACCACCCCCATTAAAGTGAGGGCTGGCTCTGAGTTTTCCAATGCTCACGCCCTTCACAGCGCAGCATGAGAAGGCTCAAGGGTGCCGGGTGGAACAGTGTCCTGTCCCACCTACGCAGAGCTCACCCTGTTCCCCATCACTTCCCAACTGGTTGTTTTGAGCCAGTCAACCGCTCCTCCTGTCTCCCACAAGGAGGAACAAATGATACAGTCTATTTTAGATACCAAATTTCAGACAAGATGGACTACATCTTTTACATGTCTTTATCCATTTTATTGTGAAAGGATTCTATGCAACTAATCCAAATGTAGGGTATTTTTCTGACTTCAGGTTCTGTCATGGTGTTTATTCAGGAAGGCAGACGCAGATGAAGAGGTCTGAATATCGCAAACTCTTAACGATTCTTAGAAAGGTTATGGGCTTTTTTTAAGCAACTATAATTAAATGAGGACTTTGATTTCACGTGCATCTTTGAGCAAAGGATCTTATGCTATTATTAAGAATGATGAGGAGAGCTACAGTTTCAGCCTGTCACTGATTGAACAGGTAGGAGTGGAGGCATGACATGCTTCGGGATGTTAATTCTTCCTTCATATTTATGTCAAATCAAGTTAGGAAGATACTATAAAAATGTCTTTTCTCTGTCAGATACTGATTTGGTATGTTCCAGGAAATTAGGTCTTATTCTCTTAAATGACCTGTGTGCCCATGACTATGAATTTCACAAAGTCATTTTCAAAGGAAATAGAAAATGCTATCAACATTTAATTTCTGGATCATTTATTGCATTTTGCCTTATGGAAAGGATGCAATAAAAGAAAATTTCACATTTGAGATAGATGTGAAGATCTTCTCTGACAGCTTCTTTCTACCTTTGTTACGTGATGCTGGATTCTAACTACTTTATTTACCTAAAATACAGATATCTAATCTATGCTAGTCAGCTTGAATTAATGAACAAAAGTAAGCCCATCTACATGATAGTACTGATTCATTTTATTTCTCTTAGATGCCTATGTTAATAGATATATCTCACCCTGGAGGTATGCATTTCTCTGACATGACTATGAAGAAAGTCTGTCATTACATGTTTGGATTTAAATGCTTAGGTATTAGACATCAGAATTTAGGTGGGATAAATTTCACACTGCGTGAGATGGAAATAAAGAGAAAAAAGACATGAAACCACCTAATTTGCCATTTTTAATCATACAAATATAATATTGCATGTATCTATTATAGTGTATATATAAAATGGTATATATAAATTTATAAATCTTTTTTTATTATATATATAGTTTGCAGTTAACAGCTAGAAAGATTCATTTATTAACTGTTATTATTTAGGAAAATAAATATATTTATTTTGCATAATTATTCGTGTCAAAATACAGCTAAATTCTTGCAATATTCCTTGCTCTAAAACAATTGCATGGGTGATGACACAGCAGTTGGCACAGCAGTTCCACCAGCATCCTGCATGTCCAATAGAAGTGGTGGCTTTAAAATACATATTTTTTGCAGTCGTGATTACTCACAGTTGCTCTCAGTCAGTTCACATTTTTCCATGGAGAAAACTGGGCTCTAGGAAGAGACTACTGAGCAGATTGTGTTTGTGTACTAGCAGACTAACTGATGTGGTAAGAGGTTACCTCCACAACCACAACAGAGCACAGAAAGGCAATAGCGGGAAGGGGAGTTCCAATAATACTCTGCCCTCATTACTGATGACCAGGACAAACCAACCTTCGTTTAGCAAGAAGCTGGTTTTGAGCCATGAGTCTGATAAGAAGCAGATCCTCCAAGGTGGGATAGTGCTTTTAATCATGCCAGTGTCCTCAATTACACAGCTGTCTCAGTTGTAAAACTTCCCCCTGGGAAGGTATTGGGACATTCTCACATAGGCTTGAGGGTTTTCATCCTTTCTGATGAAAAATAACTGGCTCAACTATGCTGAGGTGAGAGGCAGCTGTCATGTCTTAGAAGAGGTCATAAACCATCAAAGACCCCCCTGAGTGTCCCCAGACTCATTTCTGGGGCCTTCCACCAGAGGACTGCACACGATCCACAGTGTTGCAACAGACAATGTAAAACTTCCCCTCCAGGGGAGGTACCTGAGCATACCCACTTGAACATTAACTCATTGAACTCTGTGGTTTGGGAGCTTCCTCCATGCCTGATGGATCAAGAGTGTGACCAATGGACGCAGAAATTGCAAAAATCAAGCCTTGTCACTGGATCTACAGGTGGTGATATCTTCGCTATGTACTCTTATCCTTTCTTTCTCTTTCTTTCTTTTCTTTATATATTTTAAGTGATGTCTTCATACTTTATATGGATAATAACCAAAACAGTTACATATTCCCTTTCCACTGCAACCAAATTTTTCTAAAATGGATCTGCTATACATATACATATATAAACATAGGTCATTCAGTGTCATTTCACCCTAATCCACCCCAAGGGATCTATTATTGACAAGAACCTCAGTTATCCCACCTTCAGTGGCAGGGGGTAACAGGGCCACTTAGAGACTGAGAGGGTGAATGTTTCAGCAGTGTGCATGACTTTATATGGGATGTTGTGAGGAGGAATTAAAGGGAGGAAAAATGGATTAAGGTAATTTGGGGAGGAACAAGGATGGATAAATAAATGAGTAAGGAGGCACAAAATCCCAGTCATGTGTTGATAGTTTGCTGCTCAGGACATTTGTATATATGTGTATATAAAAATTTTCACCCTGGAAAAAAAAGTGGGTGTGACCTAATCGCAGCCTTCCAGTACCGGAAGAGAGCCTACAACAAAGACAGAGATGGACTATTGACAAGATCCAAGGAGGAATGGATTCAAACTAAAATAGAGTAGGTTTAGAATAGATATTAGGAGCAAATTCTTTGCTGTGAGAGTGGTGAGGCACTGGAACAGGTCGCCCAGAGAAGTTGTGGATACTCCATCCCTGGAAGTGTCAAGGCCAGGTTGGATGGGGCTTTGAGCTTAACCTGACCTAATGAAAGGTGTCCCTGCCCATGGTGGGGGGATTGATCTAGGTGATCTACAAGATCCCTTCCCACCCAAACCATTCTATGATTCCATGAAGTATGTGGTGAACATGCGTGATCTGTATGCATGTGCCTACTGGTTGTATACACTCGGCTTCGCTACAGGTTGCATCTGGGAGGATGGAGCTGCAGCAGCCTCACCTCTGTCAGGTTGTTGGACCTGACCCAGTGCTTTTCTCTTGTGATGCCCTCTTACATATGTGGCTTTGAAGGTGAGCTCTGCTCCAGATCTGACTGCTCAGATACAACCAGGTGAGTGCACAGATACGCTTTTAAAGAAAATGTCCAGGTAAACACCCACAACTGTAGCCCTTCCCTAGTGGATCCACTGTTCTTTCTTAGAACTTAGGGTATGCAGTATTTCATCTGTTTGCCACTTAAATAAAGTGAGGATGAAGCATAATGAGGCATGACTCAGCCTTTCTGAAATGCTAACAACAGTGCCCTATATTGTACTTCCATTTGTTTTACAAAAATAACATCTTAGCGTTCCTATCACTTTTTACAACTCAGAGCAAATACCGCATTTTCTGTCCTTGAGACAATCCTTTCCTCATGCCAATTCCATGTCTTTTCACATTTTAAAATACAAATATTGGTTCTGTGAAAAGAGTGTTCCAAAAATCCAATAAAATATTGATTATTATTCACATTTTAAAATATCATGTGAATCAATTCACTTAGATTTATTTCAAGTAGCATATGTCTCTTGAGCCATTGAAAATACAGAAATTTTCTTCAGTATGTATTAAAGTTTCTCAAAAGTGTCACAGAAATAATGTATCAACTACAAAAAATCCATAATTATTGCTGGTAGCAGTTAGTTACTGTAATTTATGATTAAAAATACTGGATGTCTCTTACATATTTATAGTAGCCAATATTATTTCAGCACTTATGAATAATAAAAATAAGTATGCTTCCCATATGACTGATATGAATTAATTACTACTCTTGTTAAAATTCGAGTTGGAAACTCAGAAAGCTAATTGTGATTTCTTTTCCTGTGTTAAGTGAACATGCAGTGATATGGCAGTTAGTACTTTAGGCTTTTAAAGTTTACACACATTAAGTAGAATAACAAATATTTGATACAAGTGAAATAATTGGTGGGCAGAAAATATGTTTTATTCAATTTTTCCTTCTACTGAAATGGCCTCCTCTCTCCCTTCCTCAACTCACTCTTTCTCTTTCTTTCCCTTACTATTCTCACACTGAGTGCTATATAGAGGTAGAAAGAGGACGGAGGGGAGGAGGGGGAGGTGGAGGGAGGGTGGTAGGGAGGGAGGAAGGAAGGAAGGAAGGAAGGAAGGAAGGAAGGAAGGAAGGAGATAAAATAGGAAAATAGGAGCTTTCAGCAATGTATAAACCAGATGATTATTACTTATACTGCTTTTAATGTTGTCCATTATTTGTTCCATTAAAATAATCTTACTAGGAAGCCATGACTACCATTTTTCCTGGTTATTTCTTGAGATACCCTAAATGCTTTTAGGATCTGACATAAAATTCTGTATTTCTTTCTCCATCTCATGCAGCTCAGAAGGCATGGAATGCAAACTCCATGGTTATTGCCAAAGGAGAAAAGACACTCATGAATGAAGCAGTGCACTGTTAGAAAGTGAATTAACATTCAGGAACAATCCTCACTGTTATAAACCCAAAGAACTGGTATTCATTAAAAAAAATAAACAAAAAAGAAAAAAAAGAAAAGAAAAAAGAGAGAGAGTGTGAAAGAAGAGCACTATTTTCTAGTGTTTCTAAGTAAAATAGATGATAAGAGATTTAAGTTTGGATTTCCAAACTGTGGAATTCACAGTCACTAAATATTTCACATTTTTATGGTTTGCAGCTGTGTTTAAATAAATCTATCTAATTATATTGAAGGCTGCATTGTAATCACAGGCTAATCCCATTTGCCTGCCCAGAACATGATACCAACGAGCTTGACTGGGTTATTAAGATTTACAGATGGAGTAGGGTTTCCATTTATCCTAAGGCTCTCTTCTTTCTTTCCTTTCTTTCTTTTTTCTTCCTTCCTTCCTTCCTTCCTTCCTTCCTTCCTTCCTTCCTTCCTTCCTTCCTTCCTTCCCTCCTTCCTTCTTCCTTTTTTGCTTTTGTTTTGGTTGGTTTATTTGTTTTGTTTTGTTGGGTTTTTTTTTCCGAATGTGACTGCCTTTCTGGTTCAAAAGAATCATGTTTATGACCTTAAACCAAAAGTAAGAAAGACAGATAAGTCAATTCTTGACACTTTCCCACAAAGACCAGACCATCTGGACATTTTGTATTTGTAACAGGTGCTTCTGGGACTTAGAGCCTAATTCTGGCCCAGATTCTGTTCTGTATGGGTGACTCCATTACTGTGTGCAACTGCACATTGCATTAATTGAAGGGACTCAGAAAGGCCAAGTAAAGTAATTAGTCAGTTAGTCATGCAGAAAAGAGACTAGTGGCTTAGTGCCACTGAATGTTGAATGCACAGATGTACAGCACCATCAGCTTTTGCTCTCTGCGGTACTCTGCTAATCTCCGGCAGGTAGAGCAAAGATCTGTCTTAGTCCAGGTTTTCATTCTCCTGGAAGCAACAACATAAATTTTATATCCACCAGGGAGAGAAAATCATGAGTTTGAATGACCTAAAAAAGAAGCCACATCAGCATAAAATTGTCAGAATGGTAAAAGTGCCAGATGGGCCAAATACGGTAGTTAGGTTTTTAGGTTCCAGTCTGAGTTTTTAGGTTTATCCAGCAGCAACTGGCATATGTAATAAAAGCTGTAAAATGGGTGTGATTTTGATTTTATAAGATTATTTTTTGAACTATGCTGTTTTTCTTTGCGTGTACTTGACATTTTTTTGTAAGCCTAGCTATTTTGGGGTCAGAGTTTGATCCGGATTGTTAGCTAGTGTCACCTGGAAAATTAAGAAAATACCTACTCTGCTACTCATTTCCACTGAGCAGTAGAGCTAAATGCGGGCAGTGGAGGCACTCAAAAAGGTTTTAAGTGAGAGTGGTTTATGGTTCCGTTTTTGCATAGCTTATAGCAGGAACTCAAATTTCTTTTCTGTATCTTTCACAGATGCTGTGTATGTGCTGTTTTGCTGTACATCCACTCAGATTGGGTATCATAAAAGAGTCTGGATTGTTGCATTTCACTGTAATGTAAAATTTCTAGATTAAACCTTTATTTTGAAAAGCATAATTTTTACTCTCTGATCAGAACAACCAGAATCAAGAACTAGTAAACTGAAATCACAGTTTGCCTAGGCCACTATTTTCACTATTATATTAGGTTTTACATGCATTGTCCCATTGAAATAATCATCTGCAGCGTGCATTGCAATGATGTACCCTCATTGCCTTCAATCATAGAGCTCACTACAAAAATTACTTGAAATAGTAAAACGCAGTATTTTAATCTCTATTTTAGTTATCTTAGAACTCTTACAACTATTTGCATTCTCTATATTTCACGTGTACTTTGATAACAAAACAGCAGTGTGATCAACTCCCTCGAGGGCAGAGAGGCCCTGCAGTGACACCTCGACAGATTAGAGAAATGGGCAATCAACAACTGTACAAAGCTCCACAAGGGCAAGTGCCAGATTCCTCACCTTTTACTGGGCAATACAGTTTATGTGTACAGACTGGGGAATGAGATGCTGGAGAGCAGCACTGCAGGAAGGGACCTGGGTGTCCTGGTAGACGTCAAGCTGAATGTGAGTGACCCGTGGTCTGGCAGCCAGGAGGGTCAACCCTGTCCTGGGGGCACCAGGCACAGCATCACCAGCCAGGCAAGGGAGGGCACTGTCCTGCTCTGCTCTGCACTGGGGAGGCTTACCTTGAATATTGTCTGCAGTTTTGTATGCCGCAGTATAAGAAAGACATTGACCTATTAGAGAGCAGCCAGAGGAGGGTCGTGAAGATTGTGAAGAGTCCAGAGAGGAAGCCTTGTGAGAAGTGGATGAGGTCACTTGGCTTGTTCAGCCTGGAGAAGAGGAGACAGAGGGGAGGCCTCATCAGTCTTCAACATATTCATGAGGGGAAGCACAGGGGCAGGTACCAATCTCTTCACTGTCATGACCAGTGACAGAACTCAAGAAAACATCATGAAGCTGAGTTAGGAGAAGTTTATGTTAATTTCTAGTGGAGTAAATAATTGTTGGTATAATTTCAGCTGCATTGTTTTAGTCAGCTCTGGAGTGCATTCATAAAATTCCCTCTTTTCGAAGTTCAGATTATCCTTTCTTTTACTATGTAGATTGAGGAGGAAATATTGCCTAAGTCTTTGTCACTTGTTGAAACTGACAGCTTTTTCCTACTACTTATATTCCTAAATTATAGAAGGGAGTGGCCTACATGTCGAAATAACCAGTTTTACTTTAAACTTTACATTTTAGTATGGAAACAACTACAAGATCTACCGATTTATGTAAACTACCTTTTTTTAATCACTATGACATTTTTGAAGAGGCTGAAAAAAATTAACTGAGCTACAATGTGCAGACATATCTAGGTGATAAGCATGGAAGAAATAAGATTTAAATAGTTCTTGAGGAGTTAAAGTGAGGTAAAAAGACTGGGAAAGATATATGAACCCCAGATACCAATCTTGTTTGATATTATAGGTTTCAGTATTACTCATCTGCATTGCCTATTTAATTTGCGTGAGCAGGCAAGGGAATCAAATATCCTGGAGAAAAGGATTCAGAGGGCTGATCATCCTGTAAAGTTTTCAGTGGGAATTGTATATATTCATCTCCTGAGATTACTGAGCATTTTACATGCCGTATTTCAGTCCCCCACCTAATTAACATACAGAACAGAGCTGAGAGACAGTACAAAGAGAAGATGTGAGGTGTGTAGTGATTTAAAACAGAATTGCCAAGTCTCATTGTAAGCTCACTGGACTTTTTTTAATATCCTGAGCACATAGTGCATGATTAAAAAAAAACCACTTATCAGTTGCTTTGATCGGATAACAAATATAGGAAACAGGACTATACTTTAGTTGGAATACAGTATTTGTCTGCCCCCCCAAATTCATAAGGAGCAGACAAGTACCGGTGTAATCTACGATGTTCATATGTTTGAAGTAATTTATCCTTTTTTCAAACAAAGCAAAGTGGTTGTCATAAAATACATGGATCCTGTTTGAGTTGGAAAAAGAGAATGTTGCCTGAGAGGCATTGAAGATTGCATACACCCTACCATCACAGTCTTTTATTATTTAATTCTAACTTTTCATGTGTATTTGCTAAATATACTGAAATATTTGTAATTCTGAATACTAATCCTGTCTAATTTGAATGATATAGAGACCATATATGGTTTCATCTATGGAATTTCTGTAATTTTGAAACAACTCCAAACACAGTCACCCCAAATTTGTGCCATGGTAGCTAGGAGTAAAAGCTCACTTTCAGAGTCAATGTGAGAAAATATTTCATGGCAGCCATCAATACCAATGGCAAAAAAAATTTAGCCAGATGGCATATAATGATAATGTAATGTTTTGAGTATAATGTATGTATTGAATATAATGCATTATAATATTTTGAATGAACATAATGGATGGAGACTTATGAAGAAAATATTGATGAAAACAAACACTGACTTGCTAGAGAGTTCTAGCCATACAAACCCTTATGATTTACTTCAGACGGACACAATTTATTTGATCACCAGTGCCACGTAATGCTGTGTCACTGCTGCTATGCCTTTTGAAATGACATCATTGAGAATAGCCTCACTGACAGGTCTGCTGTGAGCTGCCAGATAGCAAACTGATTCAAGGATGACACAACTGTAACTACTGTCTGATTTCCTTAATTTATCATAATTTTTCTTCTGGATACTTCACAGATATAATAGAGTTTCTCTGAACATCTGGAATATGTGTATGTATTTAGCTGTATGTATAAATTATATGATTGAGCTGCATATTAGCTAATTATTTAGTGTTGCCCAGAAAACACTAGGCACATATCCAAAACATGCTTGATTTTACAATATTGTCCTTTATATTGAAATTAAACTTATAAAAATCCTACTTAGTCTGTACATTTACTCCAATCCGAAAAATATAACATTATCACAGCAGGGTAGAATAAGAAATAAACAACAATAAAAAGTGCTTAATGCCACCTTACCTCAGTAATTTATTCAAGTTATATAATGAGAAAGAATGACAAAGTTTTTAAAAAGACTCTAAAAGGAAATATATGTATAATTAAGTTAGCCTTGTGAAATTTAATATGCTGCACATACTTCAGCACATGAAAAAATACACAGTGCTTGTTAAATGTCAGTATTGATTTACTAGTATTTTTATTTTAGATTTAGTACTATATTTATTTATTTATTTACTTAATTTTGTTATGCATGGACACTTAACCTCTATTCTCTGTTCCGTTGACTACTGCTTATGAAGGATGGAGTCACCCACCTGGACCATAGCACAGCCTCTGACTGGTGCAGCTAAGTGAGAAAGTGACTGGTTTAAAGGATAAATATCCTTTAAGGAAAATCAGCAATTTATCGCTGCTGCCCCTATTTGGCATCTCCTCTCATATGCCATGATTTAACCAAACTGGAAGGATAATATGGCCTTTCAAGAACAGAATCAAAACCTTCAGTTAAAGAACAAAGTTTTCATATTGAGAACAAAGCCTTCTATCAAGAGAATCAAAGTGTCCATGGACAGAACAAAGTCCTTTGGGAACAGAATAAAATCCTTCAAGAGAAGCACAGGGACTCTTCAGACGAAACAAAGAACCTTGAGAAACAGCAAAGGGCCCACCAATGAAATAAAGCCCTCAGAGAAGAGATCAAGGCTCTCAGAGGATAAGAATGTGCATTTTCATTGAAGGAAAAAGCTCTTCAGCGTGAGATTTTAGCTTTATGAGGAAAATACAAAGCTTTCAAGGACTAGCTTAAAGCTCTTCAAGAGGACAACAAAGCCATTCAGGTAGAGGAAAAAGCACTTTGTGAAGAAGAAGTTCCCTCAGTGAGGAAAAATTTGCTCTGCAAGAGGGGAATATGCCCCTTCAAATAAGAAAAAGGCCCTAGGAAGTTAGGAGAAAGCTCTTCAAGAACACCCCAAAAACCTCCATGTATGGAATAAGATACTTCAAGAGAAGGAACAAAGTAATACAAGTAAAGAACCAAGTGTTTAGGGAGACTTTGCAGGAGTGAAGAGTTTAGAAAAACAGTAATTTTTGTTGTTGGCCAAATATCAGCAGCTAATGGATAAAAACAGGCATCAAGGAGCCTGCTAGGCTTAGTGCAGAGGTATAGCAGAGGTGCTAGGAATGGGCGTTGGTATTTCAAATCCCTGAAGCCTAGTAAATCAGTGCTACAAAACATAATGCATATTTGTAGATTTCTGCTTTTTTGAGATGGTGAATATCACAGAAAAGAAGTTTCTTATTTTAGTATTTCAAAGGTTAGATTAATACTTTTTACCATAGAATACTGGGAGATATTCATAGAAAATTGATTCCGATGTAATGAACATTAGCATCACAGATGAGTGTGTGCCCGACGTTCACTTTTCACATTTAGATTAACCAGTAAAATAACATTTCTGAAAATAATTGGTATGAAATGCTTTCAGAATATGCTAACAACTTATTTATCTTGGATGTTTTCCTTCAAAGATCCAATTTTAACCTGAATTTTCAGGAAAATAATTCAGTATATTTGCGCTACTAAAGAAAAATAATATGAAGCAAGCGTGAACACTGTCTTCCTGGACAGTCCCCCATGCTGCTTTTTTCTGTTTCTGCTTTGTGCAATTTCAAAGCCAACAAGTATACATAATTACTGCCAAAAACAATACTTAGATGAGCCAGGGTTTGTTTTTAATCATATATATTCCTCAAATGTCAGCCTTGTAAGTTTTGTACCCTTTGACGCCTGTACATGTATTTATATCACATTTCAGTACCCATAGAAAAAGTTGTGCTATCATATGATAAAAATGCTGCCCTTTTGGTATGCAAAAATATTATTTAAAAATCTTGAAACCAGAAAACTGCACCAGAATAAAACCAACACATCGAGACTACCTAATGTGCATTTAGGAAATCAGCAACAAGAACTCATTGTGTGGATGTGACCAGTCTGCTTTTGCTAAGTCTAACCATAACCAACTTGATGTGAGTACTTGACATGTGACCTTGAGTCCAGGTCTGTGGAAAATATTTCTTGTTCACTCAGAAATTGAGATAGCAACAAAATATATTAAAATACAGAATACTTGTTAGTGTAGAAACAGTAGGAATTTAATGTTAGTGTAGAAAAAGTAGGACTAGCAAAGAAAGTTTTCTAGTCATGGCTCCAAAATCTCAAGAAGGAGTACTTCAGGCAGTAGAACAAAGGCATGTGTAGCTAGCACCTGAGACAGACAAATTTACATTTTCTTTCTTTTGCCTTATGTTAAACTCTTAATATTTGTATCTCTGGCCTTAAAGACCAGATAGGCTTTGTAAGGTTGAGCACCACTAGTGGTATACTAGTGGATGGACATCATGCCTGAGAAAACCGATGCAATCTGGAAATATTGTGCTGGAGAAACTTTAGGAGGTTTTTTCTTGTACAGATTTCCCAATGAGAACACTGACAAGACTACTTTGTCCTGAGTTTAGACATTTTTGATTCAGCCACTTCCTTTGGATACAGAGGCATTGATGGCTATCGTAGGATCTTGTTTTACGATCTGAGTGACCATAGAAGGGAGAGATAAGGAGAGATGAGCTGTGGACTACACATCAGTACTTGAACCTTTTTATGAATTCAGGCTAAATCACATGACTACTTACGTACATACCATATAACAATTTTTGAATATCATGTGAGCTTAAAAAAATAAACAACAAACCTCTATCACTATAGAATGATTTTGGTGGAATATGACCTTTAGAGATCACTCACTGAAAGCAACAAAAGACTTCAGGTTATTTTACATAAGAGGAAACATTAAGCAAGGTTGCCTTAGAATGGGGGAAGGAGGACACGTCTGTCTCCAGGATTTGTCTGGTTCCCCTGCTTGGTTCTTCAGTCCAGTACTGGACAAGTCAGATGGATCCTAGTTGCAGAGAGAGAGAGGTCCTAGAGTTTAGAGCCATGTGGCTAAATTGCTATTCTATTCCTCTTACAACATCTGTGGGGGACATGGTTTGGGGGGAAGAAAACACTAAATGTATTCTGTAGTTGTCCCTCAGTTTCTCTGGAGGTGTTTTTTCCATTTTTTTTTCATGCCTCCAGTAACTGCTGCTCTTTCCTGAGCAGGTATAAATCAGGGCACTGGGGGCTCCCTTGCCTTGCTGCATTTTTAGTTCAAGATGAGTGGCTTAAGGCAGCGTCAGAGCTTGCCAAAGCCAGCTGTGATTGGTCCAGAGTAGCTCGGAATTTTCTCCACAGAATGCATCCTGCAGCCACGAGAAACCCAGCCAGCCTACCAGTTACACCCAGTGCAGTGTTCCTGTAGCTGCTTTATTACATCTCCAGTGTGAGAATGGTTCTGTGTCTGAACCTGAACCTCATGTCAGATAATGCATTTGACTAGGTATAAAATGGATGTGTAGGTGCATGTCACCTATGGGGTTTTTTCCATAATGGATAAGCAATTACATTTTCTGTGCCTTCCAACTCGCAAATACCATTTTCCAGCTACTCTTTTCTTCTATTATGCCCATTCGAAGTTGAATTGCAACAGGTTTCTTGGATAATGCTTCTAATCATGATCTACAAAGCCCAGCAACTCACAGTTTTGTCTGCACTGCAGTAGGAAATCCTAAGGACTGATGCACACAGTAGATGGAGGAGTTTGTGACTGCAGTGGACATAATTTTTAAAATTGTAATGCAGAGACAAAAATTGTTTTCTGGACAAGGAGTCAGGGCAGTAAGCTGGGGTAGTTAAGGACATGCATTCTGAGTCAAATGTCAGACTCATGCAAGCTAGACAGTCCTGTTTCACACATAATTTAAGTGATAGCTTATGCTTTGTCTCTCAAACAGGATAAATAAGGAGTAAACCCTTACACTGACATAAGACAGAATTTGCTGTTGTGCAGCAGAAAGTCTCAACCTTTGTTCTTTACTACCTGTGTGGCGACCAGTTGAGGGAGAACTACCACTTTGCCCTTGCTATGTGTCCTGTGAGACACTCACACGGAACTTGCACCTAAACTCACGGCTCCCCATATCTGTGAAGAGAAAGAAGTTCTTCCTGTTTTCTGATAGTCTGATATCCAAGTATGTTCCAAGTTCTGTTGAAGAATATGAAGCTGCTCTTCTAGAGCTGCTTTCTCTAATCTTTTTTTCCCTTTCTCCCCTTGGAATTTTATGATGCATTTACTCAGAATTAGGGACTATGATAATAACTTAGCAAGATTATGTGCTAGTGATGATAATATGCCTTTTGGAAAATACTGCATTTATTTCTAATTACATTAGGGGATATTTCAATTCTAGGATTGGATATTTATATAATGAAGAAATATGGTGTTTTAATTTGTCTTTATAGCATTAATATGATTACATTTACTTGCATACAAATAAATTAATTATTCCATAAATACATGATGTTTAAAACATTACAAAATTATTGTGTGTAATTAAAAACTTCAAGTATGATTAACAGTGTTTCAAAGTATTCTAAATTAGCTGTTTATTTCCTGTGGAGAACTGAACACCACTGTGGCATTAGGAGTGATGATAAAGCTTCAGCTAAATCTGTATAACAATACATTGACTTTTGTGTGATGCTGAAGGTCTTGTGCTGTAACAAACAGAATAAAGTCCTGTTGGAGGTGTGGTGGGTTTACCGTGACTGGATGCCAGGTATCCATCAAATCCTCTCTACCACTCCCCTCCACAGCTGGACAGGGGAGAGGAAATATAAAAAAAGGTTCATGAGTTGAGATTAAGGACAGGGAGAAATCATTCACCAACTACTGTCACAGGAAAAACAGATTCAGCTTGAGGATATTAAATGAATTACCAGTCAGAATCAGAGAAGCATAATGAAAAGTAAAACAAATCTTAAAAACACCTTCCTTCCTTCATGGGCTCTACCTCCTCCCCACCAGCAGTGCAGGGAGATGGGGAATGGGGTTACGGTCAGTTCATCACACGTCGTTTCTGTCACTGCTCAGGGAGAGGAGTCCTTCCCCAGCTCCAGCACTGTATTCTTCCCACAGGAGAGAGTTCTCAATTAACTTCTTCAGTGGGAGTCTTTCTCACAGGCTACAGTTCTTCATGAACTATTTCAACGTGGGCCTATTTCTGATTGCTGCTTCAGGAACAGCCTACTCAATTCTGGGTTCCCTACTGCGTCACAAGTCCTGCCAGAAAATCTGCTCCAGCATGGGCTCCTCCCTTCATGAGCCTTCATGAGCTCCAGCATGTATTTCCCAAGGGTTCACAGCCTTTTTTCAGGTATCCACCTGCTCTGGCATGGGCTACAGGTGGATCTCTGCACCCCCATTGACCTCCACATAATTTAAGGGGACAGCTTGATTCATCATGGTCTTCACAACAGACATCATAGGAATCTTAGCTTCAGCACTTGGAGCACCTCCTCCCTCTCCTTCTTCAGTGACCTTGCTGTTTGCAGAGTTGTTTCTCTCAGATATTCTCACTTCTCTCTTCTCTCAGTGCACTTACATCTGCACAATAACTTTTTTTCCTTCTTAAATATCACAGAGGTGCTACTACCATCTCTGATTGGCTCAGCCTTGACTGTCTGCAGGTCTGTCTTGTAACTGGTTGGCATTGGCTCTGTTGGGCATGGGGAAAGCTTCTGGTGGCATCTCAGAGAAGCTACCCTGTAGCCCCACCCCTCTGCCAGAACCCGGCCATGCAAACCCAATACAAAAAAAACCCCAAACCCAAAACCCAGTCACCAGCAGTGTGCATCAGGGATCAGTACTGGGGCCCATGCTGTTTAACAGCTTCATTAATGACCCTGAGAACAGGACGGCATGAACCCTCAGCAAGTTTGCAGATGAAATAAAACCAGGAGGAGTGACTGATATTCCCAATGGTTGTGCTGTTATTCAGATGAATGGGCAGGAGACCTGGACAGATAGGACCCTAATGAAGTTCAGCAAAATCAAACACACATTTCCCCAGGGAAATTCCTGTGGAGGAATAAGCTCATGTACCAGTAAATGCTTCCTGCAGACCATCTGGAAAGAAGCTTTCTTAAAAAGCACCTGAGGCACTGGCAGACACCAAGTTGAAAAGGAGACATCAGTGTGACCTTGCAGCAGAGAAGGCTAATGGTATCCTTGGCTGCATTAGGAAAAGTGTTGCCAGCAGGGAGGTGATCCTCCTCCTCACAGTGGACGAGGCAACAATTAAATAGTTCATCCATCTCTGGACACCTCAGTACAAGAGAGATATGGATTAATTGGAGGGGGCCTAGTAAAGGGCCACTGTCTTTCAGTTTAAGTCATTGAGGAGAGGCTGAGAGAGCTCAGACTGTTCAACTTGGAGAAGAGAAGATTCGGGGGAATCTTATGCATATGTATGGATACCTGATTTGATCAGGGTTGGAGGGCAGTAAAGAATTTGGAGCCAGACTGTTGTCTGCATTATCCAGTAAAAAGACAAGAGGCAATGGAAAGAAACTAAGATATAGGAAATCCAGAGAAATTTTTTATACAATTAAAATCCCCACATTTTTATTGTGAGCGTTATCAGACTTTGAAATAGGATGTCTAGTGAGACTGTAGAGTCTCCATCTTTGGAGATATTCAAAACTCTAATATCTTGGACTTTTTCGGGGGCAACCTCCTCTAACTGGTTCTTTGAGCAGGTGGCTGGGCAAGACAATTTCCCTTCCAACCTCAACCATTCTGTGATTCTTCAGTTCACCATACCAGACATCAAGACCACTGATGTGTACTAAGTACCTGTCGCAGTTGTCCCCAAGGATGAGTAGAGAAATGACACGAAGTCCAGGCTCAGGGATAAATGGAAGCGCTTTAATGATCTCTTAGAAGGCTTTTATATGTTAGTTCACAAAAGTGTATTAAATGGCGTAAGGTAATTGGTTTTTTGTCATCCACCCCCTAAGGGGATTGGTCAAGTTCTAAGACACTCATCTCTGAGTGTTTTTCTAGTTAGAACCATAACAATTCTGCAAAACAACCTGCAGCTGCAAGAAGCTTACAAAACCATAACCTTGTTTTAAGTTACTTGTATGGGAAAGACAGAGCTCTCACAAAATGCTGCAGAGAGCTGGAGAATTTCTCTGCTAAAGCTTTTTCAGTAACCGTAAATACCTTCTACTTCTAGCCTAACTTCAAGGTTTCTTTCCTGCCATAGGGTTTCTTTAAATTTTTGGTAAGGAGACTAGCAGAAGAGTCTCAGAAACAAGTTTTACACTGAAGTACAGACGATGCATTTGAAGGAGGATGCTATTATCAGCAGCACCATAATCCAGTTCAGACCAAGGTTATGAAAAACAACCTTTCGTGAGGATCATTTCCATTGGGCATTTAATAGCTGTCTAATTGAATGGGATTTGAATTACAACTCTTACAACAAAAAAAAAGAAAGAGAGAAATGCTACTAGAAGTCTTTATATGAAGTTATAATAGACAAGGTGTTCAGTTTAAAGGTCTTTTGAAAACACAAGCCCTTTAACATGATTATTTTTCATCTTAGTCTCTTATATTTTATCCTTTTTTCTTCTATCCCTCTCATCATTTTCTACCATGGTTAAAAATGTAAGACGGGGGTAACAAGCATAAATTGAATCTGCCTTATAATAGATGCTTTCTAAATTTGTGAAATTCCCAAACCTATAAGTAAACAATATTGATCATGTATTTCCATTGCCACAATGACAGAAAAAGTAGTTAAAGGGAAAGTAATTGCAGGATAATAGTGTTGCAATTTCCTTTATCAATGTCCTGCTCAGTTTTTTTTCCCCCAACCTCTCTTTTTTTAATGTGCATACAAATGACTCATGAACATTTGGAGCTACCTGCACAGACACATTTAACATACAGGAGGGGACAATTTTTGGTTACATATTGCATGACTGTGCTGGTTTTGTCTGGGGTAGTCACAGTGTCTGATATGGGGCTGTGTTTTGGATTTGTGCTGAACACAGGGTTGATAATGCAGAGATGTTTCTGTTATTGCTGAGCAGGGCTTACACAGAGCCAAGGCCTTTTCTGCTGCTCATACTGCCAAGCTGGAGAGGAATATGGGGGTGCATGGGAGGTTGGGAGGAGACAGAGCTGGGACAGGTGGCCAAAACTGGCCAAAGGGACATTCCAGACCATATGGCATCACGCTCTGTGTATAAAGCAGGGGGAAGAAAAAAGAAAGGTGGGGGGAACGTTTGAAGTGATGCTGCTTGTCTTCCTAAGTCACCATTACATGTGATGGGGCCCTGCTCTCCTGGAGATGGCGGAACCCCTGCCTGCCCATGGGAAGTGGTGAATTAATTCCTTGTTTTGCTTTGCTTGCATGTGTGGCTTTTACTTTCCATATTAAACTGTCTTTATCTCAACCCACAAGTTTTCTAGCTTTTGCCCTTCTGATTCTTTCCCCAGTCCCACTGGTGGGGGAGTGAGAAAGCAATTGCATGGGGTTTGGTCGCTGGCTGTCCATGAGAACACTCATGGACATTTGGAGATACCTGTACAGACACTTTTAACATGCAGGAGGGACATTTTTTTGGTTACATGACCTACGTAAAGGACAATGCTATCTATGGAGACTGCAGGTACCTAAAATAGAGATAAATATGCTGTGGGTATAAGACACGAGAGAAACAATACAAAATGCTAAAGGTGAAGTGTAAGCTGAAAATCTTATTTATGATCATTCAAACAGATATGTTTGTACTTTGGATTCATTTTCTTACAAAATACATCTTTAGAGAATGCTCCAGATGATGGATATTTCTGTAGCACCAAAACCCTCAGATTTGAGGATTGCATGGTGATCAAAATTATTATAACAGGAGGAAAAACAGTCCAAATTTCAAATATCAGCAATATCTTATGCATCCTGAAGCAGTCTTAGGAGCTCAAATATTGTGTCACTATCCAGAAACCTTTGAGATATAAAAGGAAACTCAGAGGGCTCTAAGGTCCCAGGAAGGAGTACTGGTACTAGCAGAATCACACCAAAGATGCAGAGAGATGAATGCACGGCAGATGAATCCCTGCAGCTTTACTGAGGGAGGAAACATGCCAAAGATGACAGTGCAGTACTGAAGGGGACCTGTAGGTGCTTTGCAAGGAGTTTACAGAAAATGTACATCATTAAAATTATATAGGGAGGAAATCTTCAGTGGGGCATTACCTAAAAGCTGTATCTATGCACGTTAGTGAGTTTCAGTCTCGTGCTAGTGTCTCGTTTTGGTCTCAGTTTCAGCGTCTTACACTACGCTCTTGGTTCCAAAAAACAGAACAAACAAAATTCTCAGCATGGTACCCACTATGAATGAATTTAGCTCTGTCAGGTGTTTGCCATGCAGTAGTGAATCTGAATAAAGGTCAGAATCTTCCAGAAGTGAAAAATAATTGCTAGAAGAGTCTGGAATATATTATCAGATGGTAAGCAGGAACAATTTCTTCTGGATAAAACTTACGTGCCTTTCCTTGCACTGCAGAAGAGATCCTCTGTTCTTGTCAGATGTTAGGGAAAGTTGAAGTTACCACAGCAGAAATGTGTTCGGCTCTACATTTAGCTCCTACAAAGGAATCTTCTAAGAAAGTTTGTGCCAGCTTAAGGCAAAGCTATGAAGATACGTTTTTGTGTTAATTGTGTGAAAAAAATATTTCTAACATTTGAAAATACTACACTTTTAGTTGCTCCAGGAGATTTTTTTAAACTAAGTAGATATCTCATTCAAATATCCTCATGGCATTAATTTGGAATATTAAATACAATGTAAAATAAAATATAAAATCAACAGGGGGCCCAGAAGGCAGAGCTATCTGTTAGAATAAGGGTTTGAGGCTTATTAAAAGGATCAAATTATTTAAAGTCAATAAAATGAAGACAATTGATGTATAAATTGAATATACAAACTCTTTGTACTAGGGAATACACATATCTTGGTTGGCAGAGTAGTACAGCTTCAAAAATGCTCTGAGCCAGATACATAGTTTTCTACCTACAGTTTCTCCCCTACAGTTACAGACATTGGATATGCTTCAGCTCAGTGTATCCAGAAGTTAGCAGACACAGGCATTAATTAAAGGCATGCTTTTATAACTTAGGATGAATTTTAAGAAAATGGAAAATAGAGGGGTATAGCTTTCAATGAAGTTCCACTTGCTGGTTATTTTACCTGGAGCATAATATTAACAACATCTCTGGGTGAGGAAAGCCATTTAGAAACAAGCTAAATAAGACCAAAAATAGGGAATAAAATAAAATAAAGTAAAATAAAATAAAATAAAATTTTAAAAGTGTTAACCTCATACAGTTCATATTGCTTGAAAAATAAAAACCATGGGAAAAAAAAGGAGGTGCTATAGTCTAAGGCTGCCTATAGGTGAAAACTTTTTCTTAGATCTCCTGTGGATGAGCAGAGAATTTATTAACTACAGTTCTCTTGCACAGTAAGAGGTAGGTCGATGAGAAAGTTATCTAGCAGATGCAGGACATCCAGTCTCTAAATGCATAATAAACTGTTTCGGGATGGCCCACTCCCCTGGGCAGCCTATTCCTATGCCCAATCACCCTTTCAGTGAAGAAATTTTCCCCTAATATCCAATCTAAGGGTCCCCTTTAAATTCAGCTTGAGGCTCTTTTCTCCAGTCTTGAGAGGTTCATCTTAGGAGGATCTTATCAATGTACATAAATATTTGAAGGGCGGGTGTAAAGAAGACAAGGCCAGGTTCTTTACAATGGTCTCCACTGTCAGGACTTCTGAACATCAGGAAAATCTGTTTTACTCTCAGGGTAACTGAGCACTACTACAGTTTGCCCAGAAAGGCTGTGAAATCTCATCTACGGAGTGGACACTGTCCTCACAGCTGCCTCAAGGTGTCCTTGAGGAGGATGTTTAGACCAGGTGTTGTCCCAAGGTCAACTCAAATATCCTGTGATTCTATGAGTGTGTGATCAGGACAGTTGTGTCTCAGAAATTCGAAAAGTAAAATTCAAAGAAGAAATTAAAGTAATAAAATGAAGGATGAAAAGATTCTCCGCAGACTTATATGGAAACAGGATGAAAAGATTAATTGGACCAGAGTCTGTGGATGGAAAGATAAAGATCAGGAATGGTGTAGGTGTTGCTAACCTACTAAATACATATTTTGCTCTTGTTTTGGTAAGGATGATGATGCATGTAACACCAATGGAAATGTAATCTAAAGACAATGAGAAACAGGAATTAGAAAATCATATGTCAGCTGTGAGTAAATTTTTGGTTTTTTGTAATGATTTTCTTGAATATCTGAAAAATCTATGTCCAGATTACTAAAAGAACTAACATGTTAAATAAGACATTAGCAGATCCTGGCAATATAGTAGGAGAAAAACACATTAGTCTGATTAAAAAAAAAAAAAAAAGGCAGCATGAGACAAGTATAGCCAGTTACTTTATTCTAAGGACCATGGGGTTTTGAGTTTTTTTTTAATCTAGTTTTTATTAAGGACACCAGTATTATCAGAGACAGCAGGAAACGGACAATGATATAAAACATAAATTCAGTCATTGAAGATATATCACATTAGAGTTATTAAGCATCTCCCCCAATAAATTAATTTTTAAGGCAAGGTTAATTGAAAAGACTTGATATCTAAACAGTTGGAAATCTTCCATCAGTTAATAAAAAATTTATAAAATGGATAAAGAGACATTTTTGGTGATTATTAAATGCAGGTTACTGAAATGAAAGGGAGATTGCAGTGTTTCTTAGGTGCAGCCTTGCAATAAATATTTAATATTTTCCTAATTGTATGTGTTTTCAAGCATAGGTCCTGAAGTCCATGCAAAACACAAAGTTGAAAACTTTGACCAGCACTATGGAAGAAAAAAATTGTGTTGAATATTGATATCACAGAAATTGTGTTGTAATTTGAAGTACATAAGATCTCTCTAAACTAGGGGCTGATATTTTTAGAGGCCATGACAGATGAAGAGAAACTGTGATGACAATAATCTGCTGTTTTCTCAATGAAGTCTTAGAACTTCAAGAAAAATAAATAAATAAATGTCTGGAAATCTTGGTAATATTTTTGCAGAAGGTAATGTTAGTCTACCTGTAGTTGCATACATTTCTGGTCACATGTGGTCAGGAAGCACAAGTTTGAACTTGAGGAAATGAAGATGAATGGAAAATGTATTTTACAATTTGAGAATAAAAACCTATGGCTATCTAGATCTAGTAAGATAAGTGTTGAAAAACAGGATTCATCTGAGTGGAAAATACAAAGAGAGGAGATCTGTTTAGTACAAGATGTGTGGATATATATTGCTCATGAACAAATTATTAGCAATTATTACAAAAGCACTTATCGCTGTAAAACAACTCAATGACCTGTCAGCCATGATAGTTAGATGCAAGAAACTCATTGCTTCACATGTCCTTAGATACACTTCCTGTAAACAGTCTTGTTATTAGTATTGCTCTTAATATCCAGTATTTGGGGTTTCTTCTGGTTGCTGAACAGGATTAAGAGATTTTCTACTCCTTACATCGGCAGCTTCTACATTAACAAGTGGAAAGGACCAATGCTTGATTTCACATCACAAATGTTTGCCCTTGGACCATGTATTCATGTGACAGTTTACAAGTAGCCTGTGTCAGTTGTGTGGTTCCCAGGAATGACAGATACATTCTCTGGAGGACTTTTCATCTCCAGTGCTGGTGGTGTGCTGCAGATGTGCCCCAGAAATTACCTTGTTTACGATTCCACCAGGAAGGAAATCACTTGGGTGCACCACTGCTGTGCTCAAATACCTACTGGAAGACTAAAGATAACAGGTGCTAGGCATATTCACTCCTGAAAACAACCTGCCACACGTGCAGCTATTGAGGATGGAAATGTCAGAGCCTGGCCATAGCTAGAAATTAATGAAGACAAAATTCACTGATGTTATTTAGAATTACTACAAGCATGTTTGCACACACTTTGTAGGTAGGCAGGAGCTTGCTTGACTGGCACTCAGTGTTCTGGAAACGGCTTCTGCTGTAGCTGAAAAAGTACCTTGAAAGCAGGCATTAAAAAGTGACTGGAAAAATAAACCAGACATTCTGTAACTGAACATTTTCAGCATAAATTTTAGCAGTTACCATGGTTTAGCCTGACTAGCTTGAAAGAATTTTAAGACTCAGTATTGGATCTATAAAAGGCTTAGGCTCATGTCAAGAGACTTTAAGAAAATGTGCAACTGCATTTCTGAAAAAGGAAGGTTGTTTCCTTAACTGAAACCCAAATGAGCTTTTATTTTTTGTGCGTGTGTGTTCAGTACAAGGAAGTATTAAATTATTATAAAGTTTTCTGGGAAGAGAAAGGAAACCTGTAATAGAGTTATGTATGTTCCATAAATTTATGGAACGTAGATTACATACTTAACAATGTATGTTCTATAAATATTTCTGATTAAATGTGTAAATTATTCATGTCTGTAGTTACTGAGTATCATAAGACATGCAGTCTTGTCCAATGATTCCGTCTTCTACTCAGTATTAGTTATGGATTGAAGGGTTTTATTTCCAGGCTTAGAATTTAGTGATCTGTGTTTAGTGTGAAGTCTCTATTAGGGAAAATTAAGCCTGGTGATGTTTTATTTAAAAGAAAGAAAAATAACCTCTTTTCTTTCCATTCAAATAATAAAGCCCTCAAAGCCAATGTATTGAACACAAGTGTAACTTTAAATACATTCACAATTGCTGTGAAATTACATCATTAAGGAAAACCATCTGTTTAAGTACCTGGATGAATTGTGGCCACTTTGCTGCTAAAGGGGATGTTGACAATATCTGATTTGCAGATTAAAGGTGCAAAAGTGTTTTCTGTATTACATCAAATGACAACAATTCTCAATCATTTCCATGCAAAAGGGCAAAACTACAAATTCATTCCTGTCTAGACAGGGGAAATAATGGTTTTTTATCTAAATTGTCCTGGGCCACTGCTGGGACATTCAATAAAAAGCTGTACTACTAATGAATAAAAAGACAATTTTTTTACAATTAATGAGTCATAGATATTTTAAGCACTGCAATTTGAGGACAGAAAGCTATTAGATTTAGAGAAAGAATGGAAGAAAATAATGAGATCAGGAGGGTGAGCTATTTTGGTACCTGAGAAAGGTTGTTATTCTAATTCAATATTTATCATGCAATAGCAACTTTAGAATGAAGAACCTAAAGTAAAGATGCTTGGATCTTGAATACCATCTGGAAAGTTCAGCTGAAGAGAATCAGGCATAAGGAAAGTAATAACATTAGGAACTGAAAATATGTCTGTAAAACACATTTTTTTAATTCAAAACAGGGGAAAAAAAAAAGCAGATGGTAGAATTGGGAAAGGAAGATTAGAAATTAACATATTAATGGCCAGATCCTGCAGTGACTGGAATAAACAGAGCTTTGCCATTGATTTTAATGAGAGTAGAATAAAGTATGTCATCAGAAGTGGTGAGAAAAGGTTGTAAACATAAAAGACCAGATTCTCCAACTGAGGCAGTTTTCTGCTTTGTAACCAGAAATTGAACTTCAAGGGGCTAAACATAACCACAGGACAAGCCCTGTAGTCAGGGGAACAGTTCTCTGGGAAACAGTTAACAAAAGTAGCTTCATTCCTTTGGATTTAAATGATTTTTATGAGGGAAAGATGTGACACAAACAGATACCAATTTGTACAAAAACTAGGGCTGCACTCTACTTTGATCTTCACAAATCTAGGTAGCTCAAATCAAGAGGAAGAACTAGCTCTCTTGTAATCTTGTGTTCTCTCTACAAAGTGCAGTTTGTTTTTAAGCAAGATAGGGTATCTGTCACCAAGATATAATTACTGCTATATTGCAGAATTCCATTGGTCTACGACTATGTGTATCACGCTCTATTTTGCATTTACAAAGCATCCTCTTCTAGGACATGGAGAGGTATGTCCTCCTAAACGTTCCAAAGGCATAAGCTTGTATTTAAGCACCTAAAAAGGTATAATTTAACCCACAAAGGGCATGGGGAATATTTTCTCTGATATAAACATTATTCTGTAAAGCAAACACATTATTGGGAGTGGAGCTGCATTTTCATATTGAATTGATCTATTTTGCTTCTAAGGGTCATTGCACTGTGCAAGCAAAGAGCAAAGGATCAAATCTTACAGAAAATATGATTGCATAACATAGTTTGTTATTTAAAAAAATGTAGCCATATACCTTATTTACTAGTTCTTGGCTTTAATTAAAAACAAATAAAAAGGTGAATATAAATGGAATTGGGAATACTGTGCTAATTTACATCAGTGTTTAATTTCATTAAATTCAATAATTAAAGTAAACACTAATTACTAAAACTATTTTTCATTGTTAAAGTGCAAAATGTACTTATGTCTCAAGTAGCCTTAAGTTTTTACAAGAGCTCTCTCTTGTGGCTGTAACTGTTTCTGCATTGTAACAAATTCTGGTATTTTGAGGACCATTTTAAAAAGAATTTTTTACTGCATTTTGAGGTAGTAGGAAAAACAATAACAGAACTATGTCTGGCCATGCAGCATATATGGATAATATAAATCTGGATAAATCATTCTTATTCACCAAAGCATGGACTATTGAACATAGCTCCCTGTATTTTATTCTAATAGGAAGGATTAAAATAATAGCCAACCTAGAAAAGATGGCAAAAATTATTGCTGCAAAAGCAAAGATGGAACAATCAAAATAAATGTAACACGTGATCAGGAGTACTGGTCATACAAGACTGAAGAACTCTTTAAAAATAATGAAGGAAAATGACGAAACTGCAATTGCTTCTGCTTTTGTGCAGTGATTTGCCTCTGGTTACCTGCTGCATAGCAAGGATATACTTGTAGCAAGTGAGAGGTGTTCAGAAAGGGTTTTGATCCAATTTGTTCTGTGATGTTGTGTTTGGTATTGGTCATCTTATGGCAGGTACTCATTAAAGTGAACTATGCTGGGGACCTGGTCCACACCATCTACATCTACCATCATCATCCACCTAGATGATTAATGCATCTAGGTTTGCTTTCATGTCTGACCCAAACCTTTTACCTGCAACTGCTTCATTCTCATAAAAGGGGGCTTCTGGGAACCCCTCACTATTGGCCTTGATGTCTGGACTATCTCCCTTTTCCAGACAGAATGAAGGGATTTTCAGTAGTATAGTCTGTTGATTAGGGGGCAGTACAGGGCAAAACAGCTTTGGGAAGTAGTGCCATAAAGTTACTGTGATTGCTATCAAGGATTAGACACTTCATATTTAATGCAGAATTTGGACATTTGAATAATGGGACCTAAATCTCTGTTAAAGGGAGAAAATAGCAGTCTGGAGTTTAGTACTAATGGGAGTTACACTCACCAATGTTTGGCAAGTAGATTAATTACTCTTTACTAACCTGTTCTCACTAAATGGTGATGAAATCTCTTTAGGCAGGCTATGGGATTTTTGTTTGACATGGCTTTGCTGCTTCTCAGACGCATATACTGATACGTAGTTTCAATAATAATAAATGAGAAATCCAGCTTTCAATTTTTCCTAGCTCACTGCTATGCTACAAGGTTTCACTGACTCTTTATTAATGTTTAAGAATACTTTGAGATCCACAGATGGAAGATATTATATGAAAAAAGGGTATTGTCTCATGAAAGGTATCTGAAGAAATTAAGTTTAAAATATCTGCAAGCCCTTGCATGATTTTTGTGTGCTTATAACTTTTCATACGGCTAATAAAACTTTTCCTAAAAAGGGCAAAAATTTACAGTAGAAGCCAAAAAAGCTGTTCTTGCAAATTAGTCAAACTCATTTCAAAGTACACCAATCTCTAGTTTGGATATCACCAGAAGAACATGATGGATGAAAACATTCAACATCAGAAGCTAAAGCTATGTCAATAGCTATGTCATGTTAAACAGAAGTCAGAAACCTCTCTGGGCACGGGGTTAAATGGAAAGACCCGTATCTATTAATAAAGGCTTTTAGCCACAAAAAGAGAGTGGCTACACATAAAATGTCAACTGACATTTAGACACAGTAGCTGGAATATTCAACTTCCTAAAACATATCTATGAATTAGTTAAGAGCTTGCTATTTGGCTCAGGTCAAAAATGTTCCTGAGAATGGTCTAAGAGCTCAAAAACACAGACAATTGCATTTCCTGCCTGGTTCTGTTTAAGTTACCAACACAGATGCAGTCTACAGAGTGATTGTGCATGACACAGATGTAAAAGCTGAGGCCAGTGAAAAGTGGAAGGAATTTATGGTGGGATTTAAATATTAAAGCTTTATCAAACTAGTTTGAAAAAAACATGTCATTACATTCCTGGCTTAAAATAATTCCTTTATCAAGGTTGGAGAGAAAAAGACAAATGGAGTTAAAACCAACTATTGCTGAATTTCCCAATATATATTAAAAAAAAAAAAGACATGGAAAACAAAATTAATGACACAATTCTCAAAATACCCTCTGATTTGACAATAAATAATAACAAAATGTCAATAGTTTTATTGAATGAGTAGTTTAATTGACTTCAGAGGCTAAATGCTTAGGGATTTAACACATCCAGAAAGACAAACAATCCTCAGTCCCAAGGCTATGTGAAGTCAGTATAAAGCCATGGCCTGGTTCTACTAAAGGTATGACTGTATTTACTGCACTACAGGATGATGCTCTCAGACTCCACCCTCTGGCCCTGATCTATCATTCTGCTGTACCTATTTGTGGAACCTGCTTGGTGTGGGACAAACATTCACGGAGTGTCCTAATCTCTACAGGATGGCAAGAAACTGATCCAAGCCCCTCTCCTGGCACACACAGCTTTTTACTGATATTATTTATTTCCACAAGTGTTTCTGATTCAGTTAGAACTGGACCATAAACCACGGAATAAGAACTGGGAATGGGCATTTCCTGTGAAGTGAAGCCATGACATAAATTTTGGATCTTGTTTTGGTTGTTGCTCGTAGTGCTTACACTAAGTCGAGAACTTCCAGTTTCCCATACTCCATCAGTGAGCGAATGCACAAGAAGCTGGGAGGGACCACAGCTAGAAAAGATGACCTGAAGTGGACAAAGGGATAATCCATATAATAGGACATCATTCCCTATATATAAACTGAAAAGAGTTGGCCAGAAGGGGCTGTTCACTCCTGGGGGAAGGGCAGGGCATCTATCAGAGGGTGGTGAGCAATTGTATTGTTAATCTCTTCTCTTTGCTAGGTTTTATTCTTCTCTCTCGTTTTTCTTTTTTCTTTTTCTTTCTATTATTACTGTTATCATTATTGTACTATTATTATTATTATTATTATTATTATATTAATTTTAGGTATTAAAGTGTTCTTATTTCAACCCATGAGTTTTAGCTTTTTGCAGTTCTCTCCCCTATCCCACTGGGGAAGGTGGTGGGAGTGAGCCAGCAGCTGTGTGGTGTTTAGCTGCTGGCTGGGGTTAAACCATGACAGTCCTTTTTGGAGCACAAGGTGGGGTATGAGGGGTTGATATAACAACAGATCTGTCAAGAGTATGTTAAAACAAATTTTTTATAAGCTTATGCAAGTTTAATAGTTGATGGTTATAATATTTATTTGTTCTCAGAGTTGTGCTTGTTCTCAGAGTTGCATTTAACTTTACCTGCCGTGTATGTTTCCTGTTGTGCTATTTATCGCCTCTGGGTGCTGGGCTAAGGTTATCACGTTGCTGAACTTTGTAACACTGCCTTATGATACGACGGAATTGTTGGTCCTGAAACTAATCTGGTGTTTGTACTCAGCACTGCCTTCAGCTCTGTACTCTGGGAGCCATCTATCGGAAATTATTAATAATTGCACCTTTTACCTGCTCGGAGAGATAGTCTGTAGAAGAGACGTCCTCTCACATCTTCCCCTTCTCCTACAGGATAATTTCAAGAGTGTTTAAGAATTTTGAAAAATTTTAATATCCTTGGGATGTTGAAACCAACACGGTCCTATTGCTAGGAACCATGAACGTGGTTCAGATCTTGTTTATGGTTAAGCAACAATTTGTGACTGCTCCAGCCCCTGTGACAATCACTGCAGCTACACAAAGCCTGGTGATGAGCACAGTGGTTATTCAAACCCTGGAGACGGGCACTGCAGCTACTCAGACTCTGGCTACGAGTGATGCAGCTGAACCAGAGAACCAATCCATGCCAGTATCAGTCACCTCCCTCTACAAGAAGAAGTGGACATGAAAATCAGCTTGTTTACTGAAGAAAAACAAAGCAGGGTCACTACAAGAACAGGAGGAAGAGGCAGAACAAGAGGTAACCACCAAACTCCTATCTCTGAGTGAGCTGTGGGACATGTGAAAAAATTTCAGCATGTTATCACCTGGCTTGACTGATGCTGCGATAACAGGGCTGACAGCCTGGAAACGGAGGATAGAGAGGTCAAACAGACGGCATCACTTTCTAGGGAAAGAGGCTTTGATAAGGAAGTTGGAAAAGGGACAAAGCCCTGAGTCTCTGGAGGTAACTCCTGTCAAGTGTGAGGGAAAGGAATCTCTTTCAAGGAAGATGATGTAAGTAACGCAGATAAATGGGCCTCAATGGAGAAAGGTATGTAGTACCTGAGGGAGTTAGCTGTGATAGAGATGATTTATTATGATCTAAACAACATGCAGTCATCTGCAGATCCACAAGTCCAATCCAGATGAACCATGTGGTAGAAATTTGAACAGAGCACACAACCGTCATGTACCAACCCAATGGCAGTAATGACCTGGAGAGACAAAGAGTCACCATCAAGACATTAATTGTCTCACCAACTCTGGAAATACAGATAAAACCTCTCTTCTCCCTGTAGGCTGGTATCTTGGCTGTGGAAAAACTGTCCAAAAAGTGGGAAAAACTGTCCCAGGGGGTCCAGCAAATCAAAAGAGTATATGTCCCACTTCCCACCTGTATACACTTGGATCTTGGCTATTAACATTGATTTTTTGCTCCAGAGAGAGGATATAGAAGGTACACATCATACAGTCTCCTGTGTGACCATAGACATGACATGACCAGGTGGGATGGAAAAATCACCTCTACCCTAGAAGCACAGGTGCAGGAATCGCGGGGAGAAACAATCACAAACAGGTGTTCTTCCAGGAAAGTTACTGCTCCAGTCTCCAGTGGGCAGAAACCCAGACAGTGTAGAACTGCTGATCTTATTCCTGATTCTATGGGAAAGAATTCTAATCTGNATATTAATTTTAGGTATTAAAGTGTTCTTATTTCAACCCATGAGTTTTAGCTTTTTGCAGTTCTCTCCCCTATCCCACTGGGGAAGGTGGTGGGAGTGAGCCAGCAGCTGTGTGGTGTTTAGCTGCTGGCTGGGGTTAAACCATGACAGTCCTTTTTGGAGCACAAGGTGGGGTATGAGGGGTTGATATAACAACAGATCTGTCAAGAGTATGTTAAAACAAATTTTTTATAAGCTTATGCAAGTTTAATAGTTGATGGTTATAATATTTATTTGTTCTCAGAGTTGTGCTTGTTCTCAGAGTTGCATTTAACTTTACCTGCCGTGTATGTTTCCTGTTGTGCTATTTATCGCCTCTGGGTGCTGGGCTAAGGTTATCACGTTGCTGAACTTTGTAACACTGCCTTATGATACGACGGAATTGTTGGTCCTGAAACTAATCTGGTGTTTGTACTCAGCACTGCCTTCAGCTCTGTACTCTGGGAGCCATCTATCGGAAATTATTAATAATTGCACCTTTTACCTGCTCGGAGAGATAGTCTGTAGAAGAGACGTCCTCTCACATCTTCCCCTTCTCCTACAGGATAATTTCAAGAGTGTTTAAGAATTTTGAAAAATTTTAATATCCTTGGGATGTTGAAACCAACACGGTCCTATTGCTAGGAACCATGAACGTGGTTCAGATCTTGTTTATGGTTAAGCAACAATTTGTGACTGCTCCAGCCCCTGTGACAATCACTGCAGCTACACAAAGCCTGGTGATGAGCACAGTGGTTATTCAAACCCTGGAGACGGGCACTGCAGCTACTCAGACTCTGGCTACGAGTGATGCAGCTGAACCAGAGAACCAATCCATGCCAGTATCAGTCACCTCCCTCTACAAGAAGAAGTGGACATGAAAATCAGCTTGTTTACTGAAGAAAAACAAAGCAGGGTCACTACAAGAACAGGAGGAAGAGGCAGAACAAGAGGTAACCACCAAACTCCTATCTCTGAGTGAGCTGTGGGACATGTGAAAAAATTTCAGCATGTTATCACCTGGCTTGACTGATGCTGCGATAACAGGGCTGACAGCCTGGAAACGGAGGATAGAGAGGTCAAACAGACGGCATCACTTTCTAGGGAAAGAGGCTTTGATAAGGAAGTTGGAAAAGGGACAAAGCCCTGAGTCTCTGGAGGTAGATCCTGTCAAGTGTGAGGGAAAGGAATCTCTTTCAAGGAAGATGATGTAAGTAACGCAGATAAATGGGCCTCAATGGAGAAAGGTATGTAGTACCTGAGGGAGTTAGCTGTGATAGAGATGATTTATTATGATCTAAACAACATGCAGTCATCTGCAGATCCACAAGTCCAATCCAGATGAACCATGTGGTAGAAATTTGAACAGAGCACACAACCGTCATGTACCAACCCAATGGCAGTAATGACCTGGAGAGACAAAGAGTCACCATCAAGACATTAATTGTCTCACCAACTCTGGAAATACAGATAAAACCTCTCTTCTCCCTGTAGGCTGGTATCTTGGCTGTGGAAAAACTGTCCAAAAAGTGGGAAAAACTGTCCCAGGGGGTCCAGCAAATCAAAAGAGTATATGTCCCACTTCCCACCTGTATACACTTGGATCTTGGCTATTAACATTGATTTTTTGCTCCAGAGAGAGGATATAGAAGGTACACATCATACAGTCTCCTGTGTGACCATAGACATGACATGACCAGGTGGGATGGAAAAATCACCTCTACCCTAGAAGCACAGGTGCAGGAATCGCGGGGAGAAACAATCACAAACAGGTGTTCTTCCAGGAAAGTTACTGCTCCAGTCTCCAGTGGGCAGAAACCCAGACAGTGTAGAACTGCTGATCTTATTCCTGATTCTATGGGAAAGAATTCTAATCTGTTTTTACAAGAGGTAAGTGGAGAATCCTATGATCAGTATTAGAGAGGCCTGGCCTCTAGCCAGGTGGAGGAGAGGAACAACCAGATTTGCTGGCATGTGTGAATTCAATGGCCTGGCACATCAGATCCACAGACATAAATGGCTCTAGTAAGATACGTGTGCACGGTGTACCCTTATGCCATGAAGCTATACAGGAACAAGACCCATTTGTACTTCCAGACAGGAGGATGTCAACAGCTAAATGTATTGGAAGCTGAAATGAGCCTGACTAGGAAAAAGTAGCAAAAGCATCCCACTGTGATGGCCCAGAGGTTCCATGCATCTTTGGCATAGACTAATTATCTCAGCAAAGGGTATTTCAAAGACCCAAAATATACCATTGGGTTTTCAGTATAGCTGCCTTGGAGATGGAGGAAAATAAGAAGCTGTTCTACCTTGTCTGTTCTCTCCCTTTTGTTATGGGGTTGCCAGAAGCAAAAGAACAACAGGTGCCTATCACTACCAGCACAGTGCACTGGTGACAGTGTTGCAGCAACCAAGACTCAACTGGAGGGCCAAGGAATGATGATCAGGACCCGCTCACCGTATAAGAGTCCCATATGAATGGTGAAAAAGTCTTATGGCGTATGGAGTCTAATTTTTCAGTTCAGCTATTGAACCATTATTCACCTCCCTTCAAGCTTGGCTTGAGCTTGGAAGTTCATCCGGCTTTCCAGTCGTATCGTCTCCAGTCTTATTTTGCCAGCTCGTCCCCAAAGACTGTGTGGGATGTTGTCAAATAAGCAATTATTCACTCAATTTTTATATTTTTAAATTTTTTTTCATCCCAGAAGTTATTTTATTATTTGCTTTTTCATTCTTTATTTCACATGGATACTTGGGGACTGGATGCTTCCCCATGAAAACTGAGGCAAAAAAGGCTCCGATACATCAGCCTTTTCTGTGTCATTTACAACTGTCTTCCTAGCCCTGTTCAGCAGAAGACCTACATCTTCCAAGTAATTCCACTGAATTTCTGACCATGAAAAATAGCAAAAAAAAAAAAAAGCAGAAATGGATGGATCATACAGAGTGTTGGCACTTCAGGTTTAGGAATTCATGTGTGGGCTTTTTCCCACCATGTGCAAAATAAAATTCTCTAGTTGTTGATCTTCAAAGCACCAGATGTTTATATTTTCATACTTTAAATATTACACCTTTGGTTTTACTTTCAGCAGTAGTCGTGTAATGTGGTCATAGAACAGTAAATAAAGACATGGTAAATCAAATGTTGTATTGTTAGACCAGAGCTTTTTTCTGTAATGTAATTATATGTATTATTTCACCAAAATCTTCTGCTTTAGAAGTCATGTAACTACATTAAACTCCTTTTCATATAATGAACAATAAAACAAAATAACAACAAAAAACAACACAAACAATAACCCCCTCTTAAATTCTTCTAAATATTGAACAGAATTTAAAAGTAATATTCCTGATTCAAGACAGTCAAAAGACGTAACATCTTTTGTAGCCAGAGATATCTTTTCCTTGTAATTCTTATGATTTTAAGCCAGGAATGTCAACCCTCTAAACTAACTATATAATTCTAATTTAACACATGGAACTGGAAAAAACAATCTTCTCTTACTGTGGAAATGGGCCTTAGAATCTGCCAAAAAGGAAAGGCTTGTGAGTTGAAATTCTGTGAATGAAAAGTCAGGATTTTTAAAATTATAATTGTGTAAGTTACCTCTTAGTCTGAGCAGTACATGTCTTCAAGGCTAAATAATTGATTAGGTCCTAATAATTTTTCAGTCTTTATAAGATAAAATTGTCTTTTAAAAGCTGATTCTTACTTCTAGGAGAGTAAAAAAAAAAAAAAAAAAATCATGATAAGTTAAGCAAAGTGACGGGGTATTTTTTCCATATTATGTAGATGAAAAAAGGCTTTTTTATGTCGTATGAATATCTTGAAAGATAAAACGTCATCAGAAGTTAGATGAAGGACATACTGCAATAAAAATATTAGATTAGTAACTCCTCTACTTCTTACATTGTCTTATTTGCTTGTTTCCTGCCAAATATGCAGTAGATTTTTAAAAATTCTTAATCATTGTTTTCTTGATTCTGTGTAACTTTTTAAACACCCAGCCAGCTTATATAGCTTGTCTGTTCACAGAGCAGTTTGTGATGACGTGTATAATCTGCCATCCTCTAATATGGAAACATTAATGGCCTTTGAAATATATAGGCAGCAAGTAAGGTTTCTATGTTTCATCAGTGGCGGACATTGCACTGATTTTATCAGTGCAAAACAGAACATAAGAGCAAAAAAAGATTGAAAATAAAGTCATCATTTTGAAGGAATGAAGATGGAAAAAGAAAACTCAGCAGTGATAAATGTAAGACCAAAAAGAAAAATTAATTTAGAGTAAGAAATGGCACAATGCCCCCACACACAGAGAAGACATTCAAGAACATGCAAAATGAAATTATAGTTGCAAGAGTTCAGTTTGTGGCTTATCTGTTTGATCTGCTGCAAGCTGAGTGGAAGAAGGGGAGAAGAAGAGAAGAGAAGAGAAGAGAAGAGAAGAGAAGAGAAGAGAAGAGAAGAGAAGAGAAGAGAAGAGAAGAGAAGAGAAGAGGAGTTCAACTGGAAGAGATGTACAGCAGTCCTATAGTCCATCTGTCTGACCTGTTCAGGGCTGACTAAAAGTTGAAATATGTTATTAAGAGAATTGTCCAAATGCCTTGTAAACACTGAGACTGTTGGGGCGTCCACCACAGCTCTGGGAATCCTTTTCCAGGGTTTGGCCACCCTTTCAGCAAAGAAATACTTCCTAATATCCAGTTTGTTCCTCCCCTGGGACAGCTTTGAACCATTCTCATACGTTCTAGCACTGGATACCAGGAAAAGGAGATCACACCTTCCTCTCCACTTCACCTCCTCAGAAAGCTGTAGAGAGCTGTAGGAGCTGTGAGGTCACCCCTCATCCTCCTCTTCTAGACAAGCCCATAGGATATTCCTCAGCCACTCCTCACAGGACTTGTCTTCCAGATCTTTCCCCAGCTTTGTTGCCTTCCCTTGGGCACATTCAAGGACCTTCACAACCTTCTTAAATTGCAGGGTTCAGAACTGCACACGGTAGTTCAGGTGAGGCCGCATCAATGTTGAATACAGCAGGATAATCACCTCCTTTGGCTGGTTACGCTGTTTTTGATGCATCCCAGGATGTTGTTTGCCCTCCTGGCTTCCAGGGCACACTGCTGGTTCCTATTGAGCTGCTGCCGACCAGCACACTCTCTGGTCCATGATCAAGTAGGTACTCATTAGGCACAGCCTCATAGACTAGCGGCTAGCAAATGCTATAATGTGAGGGTTTCTGAACTAGTTATGGGCTAAGCTATGTCACGTACTGTCAGATGGACATATGTGAATATAGTCATATGTGTCTAAGTGTTTTGATCTGCTGTTGTGTATATTTTAATAGGTGCATTATGTTACAAGTAAAACTGGAAAACAATTAGACTTTTTTGGAAATCTTTTCTTCCCAAATAGCATGGTAGTAACAGAAATCTTGACTCTGAACTCTTTACTGGGGTTTTATTTTCTCCCATAGGTGTTGCTGGAAAGAGGACTCAGAACTAATGCAGTGAAACCCACTACTAATACTTTCATGAGTATTATGAAATACTCATGTAATGTTAATGTAAATACTCATGCAGTGTTTTACTGACGTGTTTGGTCAAACGTCCACCAGATGTCAGTACATACTTGCACAATCTCACAGACTGTGGAACAGAAATGTTTCTAACACAAATCTGGTCCTGATACATAATCCAGAAGTGCAATGTTGGATATCACTGATGCTGCTGCAAAAAAAGTGCAAACTAATGCACTTTTAGAAATCCTTATACTTTCTAAATGACAGATAAAAAATAGATTTTTTGATTCGGTATTGCTGTATATCAAGTATTTTGGCTGCTAGTTACAACTGCTCTGAGTTTTCATTTGTGAAAACAGAAAACACGAGGCAGAGAACTGCCCTGTAGATATTGTGGCCATTCATATTCTTAAATATGAGAGAGTAGGAAAGAAAGAGAGAGATATATTTCTTCAATCATAATAAGTGAAGACTAAGGAATAATTTTATTGTTACCTTCAAATATCTATATTGTCTTATAGTGTGGAAGAAGCCAGACTGTTCTTAGACAAGTACAGATATAGGGTGTAGGACAATAGATACAAGTTGCAATAAGGAAAATCATGATTTGACATCAGAAAAAAACCCACAGCCCACAACTGGGTCACACAAATGCTTGTGGAATCTGTCTTCAGTTATCAAAAATCAATCAAAGGTCATGAGCAACTTCATCAAATTTTGAAGTTAGATTCAGCTTCAAAGTTGGTGTTGAAAGGGTTTGGACCAGGTGATCTCCAGAGGTCCTCTCCAACCTAAATTATTTTCTGGTTTCATTTCAGTGGTATTTCAGAAGCAGGAAACGTAAAGGCACATAAAATCTCATTAGGCTCTGATCTGTAGTCTGATTTTTTTTTTTTTATGATAGTTAATAGAAATCAGGAAATTAACCTCCCGACTGCAACAGTCAGATATTTCTTTTTTCTCAGGTGGTTGGCAGCTGCACTGAGATGCCTCAATGATTTTCTGCATTTCTTTGCACAAGGCATCTCCACATACAAAACTTACTGTCATGACGACTCTTCTCAATGACAGTTTCATTTTTGTATGTCATAATTTGGTTTTGTATCATTATAAAACTGACAAGTTTGTTTTGTTTTCTGACACAGCATTAAATACTCCACATAAGACCAGTGATTTTTGATGACAGTTTCAGTTACGAAGTGTTTCAGGACCTAGTTTGCATTGCCTGAAGAGTTTAAGAGTATGCACTGGAACATCACCAAAATAGAGAAAAAAGGAGACATAGAATGAATATTGAACTTAAATAAGCAGATATTTTCTGAATGCAATAAGAACAATTTTTAAAAAAAATTAGATTTTAATGAGAATTACTCGCATTAACAGCAATCAAATATATTTTCTTCCGAAAATCTATGAACATATTACAGAATAATTGCATTCTCTTTCACTTTTCCTGCCAAGTTACTCTTAAAAATTCTTCAGATAAAAATTAAAATTTTCAATACATAATTACTTTCTCATAATTTTTCAAATTCTTGGAATGATAGATCCCCATCATCCTCAATATTCTTGCAATACCTAACATACAAACTAAGACAAATTGCTTATCATGGCTTTGAAAACAGTGGTGTGTGTCCCAAGAAGTTGGATAACAGCATTTACGTTGGTTACAGCACGGTGCTACTAGTGCCAAGGTTGGGCGTTTGTTCCCTGTCTTAAGCCATTCACTTAAGAGCTGGACTTGATGATCCTTATGGGTCCCTTCCAACTCAGAATATTCTCTGATTCTAACATTCCTATTGTTTTCAGCTTGCCTTTTGTTTATTTTTGTGAATGAATGTTTGATGCTATACTTAAAATAATACTGTATTTTACTCAAAAGATTAATCAAACCCTTACATGACCTAAGACCTGATACACAACCCTTAACTGAAATGTAGAAGAAATCCAAAGTATTTTCTTCTAGAAAGAAATGGAAATTGCATTTCATTTATTATTTCTGAAATAATAATGTAATTTATTTGATTCTTAGAAAGGATACCCTGTTTTCTGGTAATGACCTCTAGAGGCACAAAGTGATGTCCAGAGATGTAAATCTGCTCAGCACAGTGGTTAAAATGTTTAATACTGGCTGACAACAGTGTGTGTTGTACTCCTGAGATGTATTGATGTAGAATCTAAAGGCTTTTGTTGGCAAGCCTCAGGCAAAAATTAGAGGCGTGAGGATAGTGTCCTGACAAAACCAGAATCTACATCCCCACAAGGATGGGTCCCCACTGGTGCTGTATAAGATGAGAGCAATTTTAGCTCATTTATCATGTTATTCTCTTTCTCAGGATTCCAGCAAGAGCCAGTCTGCTGAACAGTCACCAGTAAAAAAAATCATGCTTGAGTATTCAGATTTTATGGTTTGGGAATAGAATATGTTTGCGAGTTTTTTGTTTGATTGTCTGCAGTTTTTTGGGAGTTGTTTTCATTTTTTTGGGTTTGGTTTTTTTTGGTGTTTCGGTTGGTTGGTTGGTTGTTTTTTTGTTTGTTTTTTGTTGTTGTTTGGTTTTTTTGTTGTTGTTTGGTTCTTTTTTAAACTACTCCAGAGTTCTCATTGTTTTCAGCATCAGGATAATTGACATCCCGTGTGGTTAGAGTTCTGGCCGTTTCACCATCTCTGCTTATCTGCATAAACAATTCAGAGTCTACTTCTTTGTTTCACCCTGCAGATACAGCAGTTTATGTTTGAAATGCTTTTACATTTTATCTCACCTTTTACTTCAGACCAGTTAACTTTACAGTTTCCAAGAGCATTCTGCCGCATAATAAGACTCTCATTTTATTATTTTATAAATACCATCACATCTGCAATATATTTATTTTCTACCAAAAGGAAATTTCTCTCAAGAATTTTACAGCAATTACAAAGACAAATGTCTAATCAGTGAAGTACAGTTTAAGACACAGTAATAGTACTTGTTTTTCAGGAATATTTTGTACCACACAGGTACATTTTATGTCCATTTACCAGTAATTAAAAATAAATATGTGCATTTTGTAGTGCTCAAGTGACAAGAATTAGACTCAATAAAATAGACAGTCTAATCAAAATAATAAAATTTGATTACTTTATTATTAGAGGTAGCATAGATAAGTGGAAGATAACTGAGCCTACCCAGTTATTATAGTAGGTTGTAATCTGAAGAATTCCAGGGCCACATTATGTTAACTCTCAGTTTTCTTTCCTATAATGTAAGAAAATGTGTTTGCATTCTGAAGTAAGACTAAGAGGCATTTTTATTGGCATGAGATTTAATATCATTCAGTGTAAAAATGAAACATATCAATGCTTTCTGACTGCTGAAACTGGTGACTATGTAATGGAAGGGACTGACAGCTCGAGTGAGATAATGTGCTTACACTTTGGAAAGTATGGAGGGAAAATGATATTGTTTCACAACTACTCTGTGCTCTTCAGGATTCCAGCTGTACAACAGCATATTAACAGGAGTATTTGCTTGCAAACCTAAATATCTTGTTTCAGGTCCTCCAGGCAGACAGATTGTAATAGCAACCAAAGTTAAGGTCTTCCCAAACACCAGAGTGTCCTCCAAAACATGCTTGTGTGGTTTAATTTGTTTGTTCTGGTTTCCTTCAGACTCCATAATATCAAGAATTAATCAAAATCTGTAAATCATTAAGCATAATGAGAGGTCACTTACTGATGCTAGTAACAACCTGTCAAAAGGACATTTTAACATTCACAGGTTTCATTTCTATTTCCAGATCTATGGAGACAGCTGCAAGACTGTGCTGGTTTACTGTTTCTCATTGAAGTGATCTTATAGCTATTGTAATATTCCGTATTTTGTGTTAGAAGAATTACAGAGTGGAGAGGATTAAACAATAGAGTTTGAACAATAATCATACTTTGTGGAAAACGGAGAAAAAAAAGTAAATTTTTTCAGAAATAAAGATAGGATTTAATAATGCCAGACTGGATATAACCATAAATGGTTTCAAAACTTTAAGTAAAGAATGGGGAAAAAGGCTAAAATAAAACATAAATGATAAAAGAATATTCAGATTCAGATAAAATGCAACACAAACTCTAATTTCACAAGGATATATGTACACGGACACCTCTAATTTCACGCATGGCTCTCTTCAGTTGGCACATCACACAAATGTAGGAGTACCTCTTCACAGGGATCTGGGACTACTTTAACCTAGGAAAAATAAGCAGAAATATTACTGCAAAAGAATAATCAAAAGCTATAATCATTGAATGGTTTTCATAGAATGCAAAAACTAGCTGTGCTCCATAGTCCTTTACCGCCACTCCTATAACTCTGTAATCCTTCTTGACAATGCTCATTCTGCTCCTGACTGTATCTCTTATGCCTACACGAAACTTCAGCAGTTAATAATAGTCAGAGGACTGTATGAGGCTTGGTATTCTCTCAGTGAGACCCCTGAAACATGCCCCTGGTAAGCAGCACACCTCTCACACATCAGGTTAGCAAGTGGGCGCCTCTTGCACCTCTCAGAAGACAGTTGCCTGCTACTACCACTATAATGACAAAACTAAAATAGAGCTACTTACATGTTTATATAACTCCACCGATTAGTGGTTTCATTGATTGTGAAACCCAGTGACAGTTTCCACACCACGAGTCCTCACACACTTATCTGTTGAATATCTTGCCTACTAAACACTTCTGTTTTTTCATTTTTTCTCTGCATGGAAACACCAGAAATGGTTTTCACTTACCAAATTTTCGTTTAACAAATCCTCTACTTACTCAGACTGTAAAAATATTCGATGTTCTGGAACAAGCAAAAGTTAATGAGAAATGAAACACTAAAACAAATAGCAATCACTTTGCAAAGAATCACAACAAAAAGAGCACAGCTTTATGCAGGTATGATTCCTCCTCTGAACAATTGTTTTGAGGCAGATTTAAAGATACTGATAAGTGCATGAAGTTGGAGACATCACATACAGCAGCATTATTTCAAAGTAATATGTAAATATGGGTTAAATAAGAAACAGTATTTTAGAATATCGAGTGAGAAGAGAGTAAAAACTAAGATTATAAGAACATCAGCAGCAATGATAATAGTAATAGTAATAATAATAATAATAGTAATAATAACTCCCAGTTATTTACAGAAACAGCAAGTATCAAACTGAACTTGAAAAAACATTCTTTGAAATGAGCTTTCACAGCCAATATAGTCTCCTGTGGGAAATGAAGAGTGTTATTTCTCTTGAACATTTAAAACTAAATCAGGCAAAACTCTATTGAAAACTTGACAAGGGGTAATTATGAATCACCAGACTGATGAACCATTTGACATAATACATCTTTTCCTCCAGTTAAATTATATTATTCGGTTACTTAAATTATGTTCCTCCTCATTTCTAAGCAGAAATTTTTATTGTAATGAGTGTTTTATTCACAATGAAGATGCCAATCATTTTTGTTTGAAATGGCAGCTTTTCTCATGAAGTCACATTCTTTCATTTATGTATTTGAACTTGACTGAAAATAGCTTTTATCAATCTATTCATTCTGCAAGGCTCAGCAGACATGAATTTACAGTGCCGTATCATCCACGTGCTTATTAGAAGGCACTATTATGTACACTGTTTGACTGTCATATCTGCAATGGAAGCAAAATATTAGGCGTTAGTCAATTTAAAGAATTACAAAATAAATCTTTCTTTTTGTTTGTCCGTTTACACGTTTTACTAAATCATTAAATAAGCATTAATTATTTGTATAATTTGGAGATAATATTAAGTAATACAACCAAATAGCTGCACTCTGGTTTTGTTCTCACAAAATCTTTATAATATACTACTAATATTTTTTAAGAAAGGCTCAGTTTTCAGTAAAGCAGCAAAATTTCCTCAGAATTTTCAATAAATTGAGAAAAGTAAATGAGTGTTTGTTCACTCCAGCCAAAGACTGAGTTCAAATTTTTGATTTTTCATTGCATACATAACTTCCAAAAATGAAGCCAACTGACTAAATTAGATCTTTCTGGATGTGAATTCATCTTCCTTGAGTTAAACTATTTTCAGTGCATATTCCACATTTAAATCAATGGCTCTATGCCATTTTTACTTGATTTGTCTAATCTACTTTAGAATCGAAGCACTGTTATTTAGTTTGTTTGACTATAAAAATCAAGCAAGATTGTAAGTTCAGGAGTAAGAGTTTATATTGAAAGCAGATGAAATTTAGTGAGAAAGCAGAAAACAAATGGTCAGAAATAACAATGTTCTTCCAGTGTTTTTTCATAAATCTAGAACACGTATCAGGAGACTAGACTTAGGATAACAGGCAAAAAGGGACTTTAAGAGGTTTCTGGTCCTCCTGGTAACTGCAGGTCCGCTGTGAGGTCAGATCAGGTTTCTCAGGCCTTTATTCAGTCAGATCTAGGAACCCTTCAAGGATGGATACTGCACAATCTTTCTGAGCGATTTATTCCATTGGGAATGTGGAAAAAGATGCTCCATATATACAATTTGAACCTGTCTCATTTGGATTTATCCCCTTTGTCTCAGATATTCTTCTTATACACTGCTGTGAAGAGCCTGGCTCCATCCTCTCAGTAACCTCTCTGTAGGTAACGTGGGGAATGCTGTGAGGTCCCCCCTCAGAGTCTCTGAGCTGGAGCAGCTTCTCTCTCACAGAATCTTTTCACAGGTGAGTGTTCCCACTCTGACCAGCCTGCTCTCCCTCTGGTAGACTTGCTTCGCTTTGCCAATGTCTTTTCCGGAGTGGGGGGTCCAAAACTTGTTGTAATATTCTAAGTACGGTCTAATGGGTGCTGAACATGTGGAATAAACCCCTCCTGTTATCTGCTACCTAGGCTTTTGCTAATACTATCCTGGAGACTCTGGGCTATCTCTGCATCCAGGCCACATTGCTGGCTAACATTCAGTCACTGTCCCACAAGGGTTCCAAAAAGCATTTTTCACAAGGTAGGTCACCAGTCTTCCCCCAGTCTGTATTGATGTCAGGGGATCTTCTTTCCCAGAGATGGGACTTTGCTTCTGTTCTTGTTGAATTTCATTAATTTCTCCCTCCTGTCTGTCCTGAAGGATAGCCCTGCCCTGAAGCATGGACATCCTCCAAGATTCATGTCAAATGCAAACTTGCTGAAAGCGCACTGTGTCATCCCCTCCAGGTCACTGATGGAGATGCTGAGCAGGACAGGTCCTAGTGCAGGCTTCTGCAGCCTCCTCTGATTACTGCATCCTAGGAGAGTACAAACCATTAACGATTATCTTCTCAGCCTAATCATTTAGCCAGGTCTTTACATGACTGCCCATCCATACTATGACATCCTAAAGATTGTGGGAGACTGTGTTGAAAGACTTGCTTTTCAAATTATACCTGCTCCCCTCCTTTAACCCACAAATCCAGTCATTTTGTCTTATGAATCAATCAGGTCATTCAGACTTATCCTTGGCAAATCCACACAAATGTTTCCCAGTCATTTCCTTCTTCATGCACCACAAAGTGTGTTTGAGGAGGATTTGCTCAAAGATTCTTCCCAGCAACAAATTAAGGCTACAAATAGGGGAGTAAGAAAACGCAAGAAAATTGAAATGCTTTTCTAACCTGGCTTTACATCTCTGTGTAAGATATCCCATCTCTACATCTGATCTAGTAACCTTTACAGCCAAGGCCTAGAAACAGAAAATTCAGATGACTATTTTCTTTGTGGTGCCTTAGAAGGAGACAAACTGCTCTCCAGAGCTTTCTATTAACTCTCCATTGAACAGAAAAGGACCTTATGCTGCCTGTGTAAGGGAGCTGGCATGGGATGCAGTTCATAGACTATTAAATGTAAGACTGCACTTGGCTGACTGAGTAAGCTCAATGAAAATTTAAGAAATCAATATGTTTCTTCTCATTTACGGGTATCTTGGCATTCAAGATGCCCTAGCATACATGGTTATTCATAACCACCTGTAAGGCAGGAATTATTTTTGCATTAAAAAAGTCATACAATGTAGACATGGGTAGGTATGTTCCTGAGATGTTATTGCTCTCCTAGAGAATGTGGATGTGAGCAGTTTTTTTTTTTCTTTCTTTCTTTTTTTTTTTTTTTTAAGATTTGGAAAAATGATTTGACAACATATTTTCCAGCTTATTGTAGACAGCAAAGTCAATTAATCATAAAACATCCTGGACACAGGAGATTTATGGATCAGCATTTCTTGGGCTATGGTGGCCTAGAAAATGAGTTGATATGACTAATGTGGAAGAAAACTTGTTGTCAGAGCAGTATCAATCTTTATGAATTTACCTCTACATCATGCAGTATATCAGTTTATTCTGAATCTTGCCTTGAGCAAGCCTAAGTCACACTTCATATCTATGACAAAGAGTATGGAAGGCTGTTCTGTATTCCAGATTTCCCTGAAGGAGTTAGTAAGCATGCTGGATAGAGCCCTTACCACAAGGCTTGAAGAGAATAAGGCCTGATAGGGTGAAATAGAAAATTGTTCTCAAATGACTAGTGAAAAGACTGGAGACAAATTTGTAGGAGTAGATAGGAAGCTTCACATTGAAAGAAATTCACCAATGGAATCCCATGAGGATGTCTGGGTGCATCCCTGCTGAGTATGGACACATCTGACAAAATATGTGCATTTTATAAGTAATGATCTGGAAAAGGACCACCACCAACAAAATTAATATATTTTGGCAAAGGCTAAAGAGTTACTGAATGATTTTATACTATGGATTTATCAGAAAATAAAATGGAGACAAAACCTTGTGAATATAATTCCGAAGCAAGTCACATTAAAAAATATAATCCAACTTTCCCGAACGTACAGAGAGGAGCTCTGAATAGGGCTTTGCAACTGAAAAAAAAATTACTTTATCAAGGTAAAAAAAATAGATATATATATGAATATAGTGTATGCAGTTCTGATCCTCTACCTTGAATAGAATTCAGAAGATATGAAAAAATATGAAAAAGTATAAAGAGTAGCAAAGATGAAAACAGACTTGAAAAGGCTTCTGTGAAAACAGCACTTAGAGTAGAACTCTTAAGCCTGAACAGCAACAACAGTTGAGGAATCCATAAAAGTCTAAACAAAATGTTGCAATCGATTTTCAGGCTAAAAAAATATTTGGTTTCTATTGAGCAGAACAAAAATCCCTTATTATAAATACTGTATGTCCTGATATTTGTTTGGGATTTATTTTTATAAAATGGTACATCATGGTACACTAAACATTTGTTGTTTTCATAAAGTTGGTTTCTTAGGGAAAAAATTAATTGGCTGCTATACTGCTGCACTGTCTAGTATAAGTACTGTACTTACATACTACATAAAACTGATAAGAATTAATGTAGAGAGTGACAAAGGCTGAGGGAAAGGCTGAGGGAGGTACTTTCTTTATGCCTTCTGTGCTGCAGTCTTTACCAGCAAGACCAACTGTTCTCTGTGAACCCAGCCCTCTGAGCTAGAAGACAGGGACAGGGAGCAGGATGAAGCCCCCAACACAAAGATTGGTGGGAATGTTCATCTGGAGGATAGGAAGGCTCTGTGGAGGGATCTGAACAGGCTGGATCTATGGGCTCAGGCAAAGGTGTGAGGCTGAACATGACAAAGTGCCAGACCCTGCACTTGGGTCCAAACGACCTGGTGCAATGCTACAGACCTAAAAAAAATGTGGCTGGAAGTGGTTGAGTCACCATCCCTGGAGGTATTTAAAAGACTTGTAGATGTGGCATTTAGGGACATGGTTTAGTGGCAACCTTGGACAATGGTTGGACTTGATCTTAAAGGTCTTTCCAACCTAAATAATTATTTGATTCTATGTGGCAAGGTCAGCTGCAGATCTAGGAAAATCGCAACAACACAGAAGGAATAAATTAATTACAGAAGACTTCAAAAATTTCTTCTATACAATTTTAAGCATGTATCTTACACAGGCTTCATTTCATATTTCTATCAGCTGAGATGCACCACTGACATAGATATATTAGGTTGCACTCAAGAGATTTATGAGGGGCACAAGAGTTGCTTTCTGGCCCAAAAATAAGGGGAACATAAGTCTCTCCTATGAAAATGTCCTCCAAAGCTGTTCTCATGCTGAAAAAATAAAACAAAGTCTGGTATATTTTTTTGTCACTGAAAGTATTTTTAGAAGTTATAATCAGTCATTATCCTTCACTTGCAAAATGTTTGGCTTGAGTTCACATAGCTTCTATTTTATGTGTCTCTTACACAGAACTCGTCATACAAATGAAATATTAATTTTTAAAAGTAGCACAAATTAATTTTTCTCTTTAAAATTTCTTCACAATTGGAACAGGTAGTTGGACTTGACTTTTTTTTAAAGTATGTATTTATTTTTTTATATAACAAATTGACTATTTTATCATGGATATTTTTCTTTTGAATTCTTTAAAAGACCATGAACAAAAATATTACAACAAAGCAGACCTCAGAAGTTATCTAAATAATGATAACAAAACCAAATTCTGATAGAATTAATTCATGTTTGACTTGTTTTTCTGAGAAAAAACATGTAGGTGCTGATTTCTTAGAGAGAAAAATTCTTAAATATTCTACTAATTTCTGATAGGTCTGTATCTCTGTGTTCTTGCCATAATTATTTTTGACAACTTAATATCTTTTTCACTTCCTTTTGATAGTACAGTCTTAAAAAACTCTCTGAAGAAATGGCCTCTAGTAGACCAAGAAGAAATATTACTGTAAAAATTTGTTAAACATCGAAATGCAAAATTAGACATATAATACCTTGTCATTTTCTGCATGGCTCTATTGCATAAAACAAGAAATAACAGCATGATATTTTGATTATTTTGTATTTAAAAACACACTTGCATATTGTTTAGTAATTTCGCATTATTGTATTTTCCAATCTTTGATCTTGAAATTCACTTAATATGCTTTCAAAACCACACAAAATCGTACTGCAAGATGATGAATTCAACTTCAACTACATAATCCTGCAATTTATATCACCCAAGTTCTATCTATCTCTTTCTATTTTGCTTTGAGGGGTTTTTTGGGTTTTGTTGTTTGTTTTTTTTCCCCCACTTTTTAGTCATTTAAGACTACTGTTGTTTGGAGTTAAAAATAGCTGTGCTGACACAGTGAAAGAAAACTTATCCTCTCTCAAACACTAACATAAATTGCTCGAGTAGCTATTAGCATTCCTATATTTCTGAGAAATCAAAGACACCCAAGGCTGTGAAAGCAATTGAATCATTTCATAGTAACATTTAATGTACTGCTTTGGCATTCTTTAAAATTAATCTATTTCCCACACAATTGCAAATTCTGATGGCTCTACAGATTGTTCAACAGTATCTGTAAAGAAAAAGCTGTATCTAAAGTAGTTGTTCCTTAGCAGCTGCTATTTTGTAGCACTCTGAATTATTAATAGGAAATGTATGAACCTTTCTCAAATATAGTAGTACAGTTCACAAGACAATCTATGTCTTCGTAACTAAAGGCATGCTAGATAAATCCCTAGTCCTCCAGCTAGAAAATAATAGAATTTCTTGTGTCTGCAGTCATCAGTCAAGGTCTATCAGGGTGGACTGGCCATACTCAACTACAAAGAACTTTTTCACAGAATCTCTGTACCCTCAGGAACAATCATTACTTCTTTAGCACTTTTTTCAGTTAAGTGCTATATCACAACTCACTAGGATAATATTCTCATACCAAAAAATATACATTACATATCCTGAAATTACATTTGAGGCCACATAGTGCTTTTTAACGACACATAGTTTGCTAATCTGCAAGGTAAAGGGAATAATTTGACGCTAATTTTTTCCATTTTGTTTACATGGTGGGCGCCTGGGGAATGATCTTTTCTGAGAACTGCAGTTGTGTTGTGTGTTAAAGGTAATCTGATTCTTCATTAAAAAGGACAGCGTAGGAGTAAATAAGCGTACACTGCAACTGACTGGGAAATGAGAGCACAAGAGCAGACTCCAGATACACATTATCTGATGGTATAGAAACCCACAGAATATTTCAAATTTCTTTTATGAAATATTCAAGTAGTAAGAAATAAAGAAATGCTATATTCTTTAAACACTATGAAATGACATATAATTTCAATTAAGTTATTTGGACTATTTTTATGATGTATTTTCCTGTACTTTTCCAATCTTTAAGTTTCACCATAGAGAAGCAAGGTATCAAAGTATCCTGTGACTAATTGGTAGATTTCATAATTTATGTCTGAAGATATTTACATTTCTGGATTTAATATTCATGATTACAGAAAGCAAAACTGAATTTCTGAATTGTGTTAAGAAAACTCAGAAAAAAAATACCACAAGCGTATATTATGAAATTATATTTTGTTTTTTAAATATGTTGTGTGAATTTTAGCAAACTTCTACATTGCAAGGTTAGACATTATTTAGTGTTTTAATTACGTCACTATTTCTTCTGGCAGTACTGTATTAAAATGTTAAATAACCAAAGGGTTTTTTTCCCTTCTGTTTGCTTAAATAAACAGCCGTCAGGAATTTCAACAAGAGTCATTGTTATCACTGTCATTTTGCAAAGTAAAATTATTATTCAGCACAGCAGGAGATGTAGAGCAGGAAAACTTCTGAAGGCTTCTCCTCAAAGAATGATAAACATCCAGCATGCCTTGCAGTCACTTAATCAATTACAGTGCCAGCTACGTTGCCAAATGCATTTTGAAAATAGAGAAATAGGTACCTTAGAAAGACATGACAGAAAACTTAATGCTTAAACATGATCAGATTTCCTCTCCCACTGAAAAACCGTACCTCAAACTGATAAATGTGAAAATTATAATGCCTATAATTTTAGATCAGCCTGACTATTATAGATAACACCTGCAAAAATAGCACAGCACATAAAAAAGACCCAAGACAGTCCTCTGAATGATTGGAAGGCATACATCAATATTTGCTTATCAGGAACTTTTGCGTACCTTTTTTGACATGACAAGAACTCTAGATAAGGACTGGGAGTTTTTGTGTGTGCTAAATCTTATGAAAGTATTGGGTTGTAGCAGTAAGTTTATACAAATGAAATCAAAAAGGAGAGTGTTAAATACATGACAAATCTGAGTCATTCAGACTTTGTGATACAGCCACGAGATCTTTCTGGATTTTCTTATTATATGGTTAGATTGTATCTAGCTTCAAGGATATCCTTACATGCAGTGTGTCACATGTGTGGACTTTTTTCCTAAGCACCACAGTGAAATGGATAGCATGAATCGACTTGCAGTCAGGGGAGGGAAAAATCCAAGCTGAAACTTAAAATGCTCTGCAGCTCTTAACCATGCTACTTGACACCTGCATCTGCTTGGGATTCTCAGATCTGCAGGGAGCCTCTCAGAAATGTAAGAATCTTCTTCAGTGCTTTTCATGACAAAAGAATCAGGCTGAACAGATATTTCCTCTGTGTATCTAACAGACTCGACAGAAGCACAGCTTTCTTTAAACTTGATGACAGAAGGTTGTCTCACCAAGCTGGGATATGTGCATCTGAAAGGCAGATAACTTATTCCCCTCAAGACTGCAATTTCTGTCTGCACTGCTTTTATGGATAAAGGGTGGCAATCTATACATCTCTAAGAGAAACCTTTCTTTATTTGTTGAAATAATCTCTTTGAATGCTTTTGGATATTAATAGGTACCCTTATGCAATCTGTACTGATAAATGAAGTGAACCCAAGGGGCACACACTCCCCTCGCAGTCAGGCAGATCAGAATGGTATCGGGATATATTTCTCAGATAATCTCTAAAGTCAGGTGATCAAACTACTGAACATTTGGTCCTGAGTCCTCTCAGCCTCATGGCATTCCTGGGACCCTAAGGCATAGCTTCTTCAGTTTGTAACGTCTGAAATAATGTAACACATTTCTTCCCTCCCTTGCTGCCTTCCTAATTCCTCTGTCTGCTCATCTCCCTGTTTTTCTCTCCACCTACCTTTCCTTCCATCTTTATTGCTCGCCATCTGTTTTTCTTTCAGTCTTTCTTTCTTGTGTTTTTTCTTTCTATCTTCATCAGAATATCTATTACCCTTTCTTCCCTTCTTCATTTTCTCCAGTCATCTGTTTTTCCTTCCCTTCTTTCTGCACAGCACTCTTACTTCAGAGGTAAAGAGGTAAAGCATACACTTAATATCCTGGGGCAGTTTCATAATGTAAGTCCATTTGTTTCTTTTCTCAATTACTTTTCTTAATGTATTTCTAGGAAATCGTGGGTAATATTGCAGAGACAAGAGAGCCTACACCAGGTTGAACTTCTTTTTACTGATTTTAGACAATAATTTTTGGTGTGAAATATATCCTCAAAATCATCTTTTTGTGATTTGATTTGTCTGGAAGAAAGCCAGCATGGATGCAATACCAGCATGGATGCTGATCAACATGATCATGAAAGAGAATTACACGTAAGTAATTTGACAGCAAACATATGTCTAAAGTTATCCCACCCTAGTTCCTTGGAAGCAGAGTGTGATGTTATTAGGTGGGGCATGCTATTACTCTGCAATTCTAGTTTTCCTTTCATGGAATCTGGAACAGGGAAAAGAGAAACAGATAATGAAGATGTGGAGTCAGGACCTTACCAGGCAGCGGCAACACTTAATCCCAGTCAACTGGAAGTCCTGTGTTTGGTAATTTTTTGTACTTCAAGGTGAGCTTAATGCACCAAACAGATTTATGAAAACTACATATTCTTTTTTTTCTTCCTTCATATCAATAAAATCTTTGCTAATAAATATCAAACTGCTGCCTGAGGTAAGTATTTGAGATTTCAGCAAACATTAGAGGACCCAGAAGGAAGGCTAAACATCATTCCAACATTGCTGGCTAAGATATGAGGTTTTCTGAATTATTTGATTGGTCTTCTAACATATCCCAAAGGTAAAGTAGGGCTCAAGCAGCTCAGCAGGAGAGAAAGTGTAATATATTCACCCTGGATCATTAAAACTCTGAAACAGTGTATTCTTTTACCCACTCTTGGGCAGGGATTAAAAAATGTATTATCACTTCTGCAGATGCCAAGCACTGAAGCTACTGTTCTATTCATATCTTGAAGCTTTCTATCCCTGAGGATACTGTCTTTACGGAAACTATTGACTTTTTCCATCTGATGTACAGTCACTCACAAAGTATTCCAGTCTTCCGTTTGCCTGCATGACTTTTATGGAGAGAACCATTGATTTTTTTTT